>OX638358.1:684695-1019031 GCA_951812935.1 Hermaeophaga mercurialis | reverse complement strand
CGTTCACCAAGACTAGCGTCCTTTGATTTAACGCGCCGCCACGCTTCTTCTTCTAATATTTTATCGGCTTTATGACGTTCGTTCAATGAATCGTTCTGCGAATAGGCGATGTCGTGTTGTTTGCACGCGGCGTCTAGCGGATTAATACCCGGATCACCACGTGCCAATCGTTTTTGTAGTTTTGTTCCCGGACCGCAAAATTGATACCCTCCACTTAAATGGATTTCAAAGGGTAATTTATTAATCAATGTATTTAACACACCCTCTCCTTCGTGCACAAACATTGAAACTAATAAATGAGCGTAACAGCTTCGATATTTATAAGACGATGAAGGTGATTCAACAAGTGCAGTCGTTACCGATCGAAAATTTAGACGATTTTCAAGACAAAAAGTTAAATGGTATTAGTAAACATGGTCCGTTGTTGCCCGACTCGTTTCGCGCCATAATCTGCGGCCCGAGTGGCTGTGGAAAGACAAATGTAATGTTATCGCTATTGTTTAATCCCAATGGTGCTAAATTTGAAAATGTTTACGTATACTCAAAATCTTTATACCAACCAAAGTATCAGTTATTACAAACAGTAATGACTCAAGCAAAGGGTATAGGTTATTTTCCGTTTAAAGACAACGATGAAGTCATCAAGTCATCAGTCCCACTAAAGCCAAAAAAAACTCCATTTTTATTTTCGATGATGTAGCATGTGATAAACAAGAAAAAATTCGCGAATATTATTCCATGTGTAGACATAAAGATATTGATGCTGCCTACTTATGTCAAACATATTCAAAAATCCCGAAACAATTGATAAGAGATAATTGTAATCTGATTGTGTTATTTAAACAAGATGAAATTAATCTAAAGCATATATTTGAGGAACACGTATCCCCAGACATAACCTTCAATGAATTTAAAACCTTATGTTCAAAGTGTTGGATTAATAGGTACGGAACGGTAGTTATCGTAAAAGATTTTCCCATTAACAATGGTCGCTATCGAATGGGTTTCGATAAGTATATAAAAATTTGTTAATTTGTGTTAAACGTCACTGTATGGAATGATGTCAGACGATCGAGTTGCTGTGGCTACACATAAACGAAAAGTTGCTGAACTAACGCGTGCTATACGAAAAAAATATTTAGCATTGAAATTAAATCGAACGAATGTGGACGATTCAATCAATAAACTTTTTAAACCAATAACCGATCCGTTAAAAGAAATTGCTTTAAAAAAAACTACTAGTGCTGCTGCTGCCGCCCCCATACAAGTAAAGAATGAATCATTTATTAAAAAAGAATATAAGACGCATCCTACTAGTACTAGTACTAAATTTCTCGATTTAGAAGATGTTGCCGAGTTTAATGAGCCCAGTATAATAGAGGAACCTAATTTATCACCGAAACGTTCCACTGAACCGACCATCGAATATTCACAGGATGTAATAGATGAATATCTGGATCAGTATCCATCAATAAGTCATACTTACGTTAAAGATTACTGGACAAATAGCGATAAAATTGATAGAAAATATGGTCCTACATATGATAGTGAACAAGATAATTGGACACTTGGTAATAGAAGAATTTCCTTTGATGTTAAAACCGGTGCTATCATGTTGTTATCGGAGAAAGACTTTTCGGGAGGATATGTGAAAGGAACGCCAGGACTTTATCAATTAATATTTTATTCCGATCCATCGTACGCTCCCGATGATCTCGTAAACTATAAAACCATATTAGAACATACGGGTGCGCACTTGAATAGTAGAGGACATTTAAAAGGAGATAACAGTATAAAATGGTATAACATTATAAAACCTTTGATTAAAACCGTAGAAAAAAGTAAAAAATCCAGTCTCTCGAGTTTAGTTCAACATTTCGCCTCTTCATCACCGAAAGAAGGTAAAGGAATGCATTTAGAATATAATAATGCACCTATAGAATATATTTATTGGGACGATCCCCGAGAGCTTATTACTAGATTGAGATTGCTTATCGCATCTAAAGAGGCAGGAAATACTTCACATAACAATGAGATTGTTGCCATAATGAATGAATTAAGGGAGGCTAATATGATAAAATAAGTTTACACATCCACACGAATGTCATTTCAATGATGAGTGTTGATAAATTCGGACGTCATTCACGTTCGCGTGCATTTGCATTCAAACCATCTATTATACGATTACCGCACACCTCTGATGGCAATTTAGATATTGAACATTTAAAGTTATGCAATGTAAAGGGGCCAACAATTGATGAAGATGCCGCAAACAAAAAGTATGTCGATTCTATGATAACAAACCTTTCAAAATCAATAGATCGAATATTGGAGAACGTTAAAAATATGTCTGATGCTATGGTAGATATGCAAAATAATATTAATGAAAATATGCAGTTTATTTCGAAACAAGAACAACAAACTACAGATTGGGTGACAAAAAAGTATGTTGACGATTCTTTGCAAAAAAGTATTGAAAACGCAAATAATAAATTATCAATAGAGCTTAAGTTATTTCTTAGAAATAACCTTGTTGATAATTATTCAGAGATTAGAAAAAATATTAAAAACCTTGAACAAAATGTAAAGAAGAATCAAGAGCAAATTATCAAATTAATTGCGGCATCAAGGACTACTTTTACTACGCCTACACCATAAATAGTAAAATTATAAATCAGTCTATTTATTATCATGCCAATCGCGTCGGCGGCGGTTACGTCACCAGAAAAGATTCAACTTGTTAATGAACTTCATAAATATGCACGAAAAAATTATCCGAGACGACGTACCGTCATCAAAGGACTAGATGATTTATGGCAAATGGATTTAGCTGAAATGAGTCGCTATGCACCGCAAAACAAAGGTTTTAAAATGATTATGGTTGTCATTGATTGTTTTTCAAAATTTCTATGGACTAGACCGCTAAAAACGAAAACCGGTGAAGAAATTACCAAAGCTTTCGAAGACATTTTATCGCATACGAAACATCGCCAGCGTCGTCCGAAAAATTTACAAACCGATCAAGGTACGGAATTTTTTAACGCAAAATTTAAAAATTTAATAAAAAAGTATTCCATTAATCATTATAATACGTTTAGTGTTAAAAAGGCTTCTATAGCAGAACGGGTAATACGTACTTTAAAAGAAAAATTATACAAGTATTTCAGTTTAAACGGAACCTATAAATGGATTGATTATTTACCCAAGTTAACTCAAGAATATAATAATACGAAACATAGCAAAACGAAACTTAAACCAAAGGATGTGAACAAGACTAATGAAAAGATTCTTTTAACGAAAAGATATTCATATCTGAAAATTGCCGGACCGCGAAAATTACAAGTCGGTGATGTTGTACGCATAAGCAAAGCAAAGCATGTGTTTGAGAAAGGTTACACACCAAATTGGTCTACTGAACATTTTAAAATCATTAAAGTTAAAATAACCAATCCCGTTACATATTTGTTGGAAGATATGCGTGGTCAACCAATCATCGGAGCTTTTTACGAAGAAGAATTACAAAAGGTTAAAAATCCTGACATTTATCTCGTTGAAAAAGTGTTGAAGCGAAAAGGTAGAAAACTTTATGTCAAGTGGTTGGGGTTCGACATTACGCATAACAGTTGGATAGATAAGGATTCGCTTAAATAACAGGATTAACAATACATCTCAGTCAGTTGTATAAAATGTGTTCAACGTATAGTTCATCATCATCCTCCGGATGTACTTCAGAAAGTTCTTATAGCGATAAACAAATGGATAGTGATTATTATAGACAAATTGATCAAGTCTCCAAAAAAATGTGTGAAAACACAATCGATTTTGAGCATACTTTACTGTTGTATAAAGAGTATTCGACTGGAACAGCGACAGTAGGAAGCGGTCTTAGTCCTGCGAGAAAATTTGAACCTGCAATTGTTTTAAGTCAACCCTTTCGACCTCATCAGCAAATGTCTTTTGATACATTCGAATGGTTAGATCTTATGTCAATGTTGAAAGTTTTGCTTAAAAATTTTTTCGATGACTCACTTCCTCAATTTCCTGATGAATATGATTCTGTTGAAAATCTATGTGGAAGAAATTGTAAAGTAACTCAATATATAATGGATGATACAAAATTTCTAAGTATAAATAAAAAAAACGTTTGTATTGAATTGACAAAAGACCAAGTTTATTATTTGATTGATATAGATGAAAATTTGTTGTGCTATTACATTGAAGAATTGAATAATGTTAATTTTAACAATTACTACTTTCAAGTATTAAACATAATCAAACCGTATTTTGAAGACTATGAAGAAGAAGAAGAAGAAGTTTGGAAGAATATATTAAAAAATATATTAAACTTGACTGATCCATTATTGGCTAATGCTCTCAGAGAATTTATTTATTTTTATAAACATAAATTTATAAATGCCTTACAAGGATTTAGTGTAGAATAAATTTTATATAAATAAATCGTCTTTTCTTTTATACCTCTCATTCTCATTCGATATGTCGATAAAGATAGTTGTGTCGTTGTTGCTCTCAATATTATTGGTAATTCATTGTGAACATATAAATCAAGAAGATGCTATTTCTTTTCTAAAACAATATGGTTACATAACCTCTGTTAGTAATAATAATAGTTTAGAAAATTTCGAATCGTATTTAATCGAGTTTCAAGAAAAATTTAATTTACCTGTTGATGGTACCTTAAATGATGAAACTGTTCGATTAATGAAGCGACCAAGATGTTCTAATTATGATGAAAATATTGGATATGTTGATGCATATACGGTACACGGAAAATGGAATAAAACTAATTTAAAATGGCATTTTCCATCAGTGTCAAGAAAGTACATTACAGTAGCCGCAAAAGCTTTCGAAATTTGGGCTAAAGATTCAAAGTTTACATTTACCAATGTTAAAATAGCTATGCCAAAACCGGATATTACCATAACCCTCGGAAATAAACGTCATAGTTTTCGAACAAGTTGTTCGGGTAAAGCTGAATGTCCACAGAATTTTGATGGACCTGGAAAAGTTTTGGGTCATGCCTATTATCCAAGGGACGACAGCAATTGCATTGAGATTCATCTTGATTCTGATGAAAATTGGAATTTTAGCTTGAATATCACGAATGTTCCGGATAACGAAAACAGTTTATTGGCAGTTTTAGTTCATGAGATAGGTCATACATTAGGTTTGGGTCATAGTGGCATTGAAAATGCTATAATGTATCCATGGTATCAAAGCGATATATCCTCATTACATGAAGACGATAAAATGGCTCTTGAAGCACTTTATGGCCCTATACCAACACGTCGTTATCTGCCAATTAACCCTACTACTACTACTACTACTACTACTACCAGTACTACAACACCCCCACCACCTCTACCTACTTCAGCCAATTTATGTATCCTTAAATCACCTGATTTTATCTTTCTCGCTAGCACCGCATCGTTTCCCAATTATCGTTTATATATTGGAAGCGGTCGTAAGTTATGGAAAATTGATCTTAATGATATGCGAATACCACAACATTTTGATTTAATTGAATCATATCTTCCTAAAGAAATAAAAACATCTACTATAACTCACATTTTTCAAAATACTGTAGGAGATCTGATTACCTATGCTAATGGAAGATGTTATGCAGCCTCGTTCCCAGAATTGCATATTCAACATGATTTTATTTTACCATTATCTAAAGACGTTCTAATAAATGCTATATTTCAAACAAATAGTGGAAGCATTTTTATATTTTACGATAACACTTCATACATTGAGTTTCTGGAAACACCTCAAGAAATACGTAATCGTGGACGAATAACAGATAAATTTCCTGGGCTTCCACCCAGTATTACGTCAGCGTTTAGATTTACAGATGGTTACATTTACTTTTTTCAACAAGATACTTACTATAAATTTAGTGAATATACACGAAAAGTTGTTGCAGCAGGTCCCTTTAATTGGAATCTCTTTGGTATTCCATGTCCTGAAGACAGCTTAAAAGAACAATTAAAAACTTTACTGTCAAAAATAATATCTTTTTATGAATAAAAAAAATGCTTATTAAGAATTACGTTTTTTATTAAAACAATATTTTATAAAGTAGTATATTTCATATTTTCTTCTTCTTCTTCTTCTTCTTCTTCTTCTTCTTCTTCTTCGTCTACTAGAATGTCATCATCATCCACATAATCGATAAGATATGAGGGTAAATATTTCTTCATTCTGCGTAGATACCCTTCAAACTCTATCTTTTTAAGTATATTTACCAAGCAGCATATACAAATAATTCCATCTACGTAATCGTTCATGACTTGAGATCCTTTACGATATCGAGCAGTTAATATTTGACATTCCTCTTCTGTATACATTCGACCCATACCATATACACTTTCACGTTCGTAAATTCTTTCTTGCTTAAACAAATGCCATGATAAGTCTCGCAAGAGATTTTTAAGATTATTCACTTTTGTTTCACTACTAGTTGCCATTTTTTTATTTTTCAACTGACTTTGCATATCTATAAAACTTCTATATATGCATGAAGATAAAGGAGAGAGGGGATTTAAAATAACCTCGATTTAAAAAATATTCTTAACCAATATTTTGAGCTTTAGTAGCTGATGCTGCTGATGCTGCTGCTGCTCAATATCTCGCTTTTTTTTTTAATAATCTAATATTGAGGTATAACAACCTTGTTGTTGTTGAGTCCCATCTCTAACATTATAAATGGGTTATCTCCGCCGCGACTTCGATAGCAGGCGCTCTCGAACTCATGAAGGTCGTCGTCGCAGCCTCAAAGGCGGGCGACACGCGCGCTCGCGGACCACACCTCCTCCCAGCTGAGAGTGGATGCAGCCGAGGCGGCCGGCGGCGTGCGAACCCAGCAGCGCAGCTGAGAGCAGCGAGGCCGAGGCGGTCTGCCGGTGCGTGGATCCGCGAGGGCGGCCGTCGGCGCGGACCCAGCTGAGAGCAGCGGTGGCCGGCGGCAGCGTGCGCGCGCGGACCCCGGTTTCAACGGCGGCTGAGTCGGTCGCGCGCGAGCATCCGTCGTCAGCACACCTAGTTCAAAAACATGAGCACAGTGATCCCGACGACGACGCCGTCGCTGGAAACCGTCTCCGGCGGCGGCGATGCTGCTGCTGCTGCCTCCACCGCTAAATCAGTAAGTTTTTTTTTTTTCGTTTTTATTTTAATTTTAATTTTTTTTTTTTTTAATTATTGCAGTCATTTAAAAGCAGTGTGGAGAAAATGATGGGCTGCGGCGATTTTCCTCAAGCCGAATTGATTGAACTAGAAGCAGAAGAAGAGGAAGAAGGTGGATTTGTGATTAAAAATGGCAATACGTTTCTATTTGTATTATATTGAATAAAAAAAATAAATCTCTCATTATTGGTTTAATTATGAATGCATGCATAGGCAACCAACATTACGCTACAACGTAAAACGGTCGGTTGTCTATGCAGCAATTGTGTCTGCGCTCCACAGTGCCGGCGTCAGCGGTGACGCTCGCTGGAATAATTTTCTGTGGGGGGTGGGCCTCAAAAGCCTCATTTTTTTAGAGACCACTTTTTAGAGGCGGCCAAGAATCAAGGCTCGCGAACCATTTTCCAAGACCACTTTTCCTAAAAACGGCACTAGGCCATTTTCAAGGTCGGGGGCGGCGGAGGTGGACATTTTCCAAGACCATTTTCCAAAGGCTGCTCTTCCACAAGCATCAAGACCACTTTCAAGGCCCATTTCAAGGCCGGGGGCGGTGGTAAAGAAAATTTTCCAAAGCCATTTTCCGAGGAAAATTTTCCAAAACCACCAAGGTTGCTTTAAAGGCCATTTTCAAGGTCAAATTTGAGCCAGAATCCGCCTTGTATCACTACTTGGCTCTGTTTCGTTTTCGTTTGACCACCCTGTATACACGGCAATAATAATTAACAAGATACTTGAAATCTTCAAATCCACTTAATTTCATTTTCCAATATGCGGTTTTAAAAAAATTTAATTTAAAAAACTGTATTTACATTTTTTAATATTTAAATAATTTGAATTGGTGTTTTTCTTACATAAATTAAAAATATAAAGTTACTTTCTAGTTTTTTTGGAATAGATAATTTAGATTTAATAGATGGAAAAAACCGAAATTTGCTCATATCGGCGTTTAGTAAATAAGAAAATTAGAAAATCGTAATTATTTTGATAATTTTAGAATTATTTCAATTATATTGGCTTATATACGTCTTATTCTTTATAATTTAAAGTTTATAAATCATTATTATATGTTTAGTACTCAAAAAACCATAATTTACATTAAATAATTTTGAAATTTTCTACGCCCATGAGACTCGTATTTATGATGAAGAAATGACATTGTAGCGATTGGCATGCCTTGTTGCGACGTTGTCGAGTATTTAGATTGAAATATTTCAACGATTTCTGGTGGACAATTTAGCAGAACAATATGGACATAAAGTGTTACGTCTTCCTCCCTATCATTGTGTTTTCAACCCCATCGAACTTATTTGGGGCCTTTTTAAGCAATATTATAATAAACATATTGGCAGAGACGGTAATAAAGAACAGGATTCTTTAAATATGTGGTCTGAAGCTCTTAGAACAATTACTCCTGAAGTATGGAAAAATTCTATTAAACATACAGAAAAAGAAATACAAAAATGGTATGAAAGAGAGAGAGTTTTTGATAGACTAGAAATTAATCCCATTATTATTATTAATCCTAACAGCGATGACAGTGATTCAAGTGATTCAGATTTGAATTAGGAGAAAGGATTTAGCTTTTGTAGGAATTCGAATATTGTAGTTGAATTGTTTCTTATAAGAAAAATGTATATTTTTTTAAACAAAACATTGTCTTATTTTAATAACAATAAATAGTTTGCTATCTTTTTTATATGTCTCTATTTTATTTATTTAATAAAAATATAGTACAAATAAACAACATAATATAACGATTTTTATAACAGATTATTGAATATTAAAAGTAGATAATACAGCAAGAAGAAGAATATCACAGTTGTAGATTGCTAATGAATCAACTGAGAAAAACATTTTTCAAATGTACTTAAAAACTGGCAGGATGAAGTGTCTTGAGTGTGAGGATCATATATTGTTCATATACGCTTCAATAAATTAATTTTTCATAATAATAAAGCTAAACAACATAACCTAACCTTACATTTTTGAAACTTCCTACATTCCTCGACAATTTAGACAAGCCGACAACACTGCAGGGTCGTGATCTCATAATCTCATGATCTCATATGACGTGCAACGGGATTTGTATTAAAAATCCTATAGATTGTTTTATATAGGGAAGTCATTGTTTGGAGTGAAAACATTCTTTAAACGGAAAGAATTTGACTTGATTTATTTAAAATAAATAACAAGATGTCATAATGGTATAATTAAGAAAAAAGAAAGGTCAATTGTTTAGTGTAATCGACCATGAACGTAGAATTGGTGCATTGGTGGTTGCCTATCAGTAAGGCGTACTGGTTAAAATTTGAAATTTAATATCGGGATGAGTTCATACTTTTTTCTTCAATTTTTTATAAATTTTATGCTTCAAGTCATTTAAAAGAGTAAAAAAATTAATTTTAATAACTTCCAGTCACCAGGAGGAGACTGAAAAACTAGGCTAAAATTTAAATATTTATATTTACTTTTACTAAAACTTGATAAAATTTGAAAATATTTTTTTAAAGATAATTAAGTAGTTTTTTTTATCTATGTAGTTATGGGGTATGTATAGGGTAAATATAAGGTTATTTATTGTTTTCATAATTTTTTTCGTGGAATCAAAATAGGCCACCCCATAAAAAAATTTTACTGTACTTCATCATTTCTTTTTTATTTTGTTTTGTTGTCTTGCATTCTTGCAATATAAATACTTTATTGTATATTAATGGTCAATAAATAATAATACTACTACTTGTACTAGTACATTTTATTTAAACAAACTAAACAAAATAATTGTCCATATGTCACTAAATGGTCGTTTAAAGTGATTTTGTATATTTTACATTTTTTCTACAAAAAAATTACATTACAAATTTTTTAGCACTATGATGTTTTTTATTATATTGCGCATACATTTTTTCATATATAATTCATATCTTTTTGACAAAATCATTTTTCACAAGTTGAACACTTAATATTTTTTTACCAGTATAAACAAGTAAATGCTTATTTAAATCATCTTTTCGAAAAAATGATTTCTTACAAAGGGTACACTTGAATCTTTTTTCACAACTATGAACAGCTGCATGCCTATTTAAACTACTTTTTTGAGAAAACGATTTTCCACAAATGAGACACTTGAATCTTTTTTCACCAGTATGAGTAACCAAATGAATGTTTAAAGAGTCTTTTCGAATAAATGATTTTTTACAAATGGAACACTTGAATTTTTTTTCGCCAGTATGAGTAACCAAATGCTTGTTTAAATCACATTTGTGAAAAAATGATTTCTTACAAATGGAACACTCAAATCTATTTTCACCGCTATGACTAGCTGCATGCGCATTTAAACTACTTTTTCGAGAAAACGATTTTTCACAAATGGGACACTTGAATCTATTTTCACCACTATGAATAGCTGCATGCTTATTTAAATAACTTTTTTGAGAAAACGATTTTCCACAAATGGGACACTTGAATCTTTTTTCACCAGTATGAATAACCAAATGCTTGTTTAAATCACATTTGTGAAAAAATGATTTCTTACAAATGGAACACTCAAATCTATTTTCACCGCTATGACTAGCTGCATGCGCATTTAAATAACTTTTTCGAGAAAACGATTTTTCACAAATGGGACACTTGAATCTATTTTCACCACTATGAATAGCTGCATGCTTATTTAAATAACTTTTTTGAGAAAACGATTTTCCACAAATGGGACACTTGAATCTTTTTTCACCAGTATGAATAACCAAATGCTTGTTTAAATCACATTTGTGAAAAAATGATTTCTTACAAATGGAACACTCAAATCTATTTTCACCGCTATGACTAGCTGCATGCGCATTTAAACTACTTTTTCGAGAAAACGATTTTTCACAAATGGGACACTTGAATCTATTTTCACCACTATGAATAGCTGCATGCTTATTTAAATAACTTTTTTGAGAAAACGATTTTCCACAAATGGGACACTTGAATCTATTTTCACCGCTATGACTAGCTGCATGCGCATTTAAATAACTTTTTCGAGAAAACGATTTTTCACAAATGGGACACTTGAATCTTTTTTCACCAGTATGAGTAACCAAATGCATGTTTAAAGAGTCTTTTCGAATAAATGATTTCTTACAAATGGAACACTCAAATCTATTTTCACCGCTATGACTAGCTGCATGCGCATTTAAACTACTTTTTCGAGAAAACGATTTACCACAAATGGGACACTTGAATCTTTTTTCACCAGTATGAGTAACCAAATGCTTCTTTAAATCACTTTTTTGAAAAAATGATTTGTTACAAATGGAACACGTAAATCTTTTTTCACCACTATGAATAGCTGCATGCGCATTTAAATTACTTTTTAGAGAAAACAATTTTCCACAAATGGGACACTTGAATCTTTTTTCACCAGTATGAGTAACCAAATGCTTCTTTAAATCACTTTTTCGGATAAATGATTTCTTACAAATGGAACACTTAAATCTTTTTTCACCACTATGAATAGCTGCATGCTTATTTAAACCACTTTTTTGAGAAAACGATTTTTCACAAATGGGACACTTGAATCTTTTTTTACCAGTGTGAGTAACCAAATGCTGGTTTAAATTACCTTTTCGAAAAAATGATTTGTTACAAATGGAGCATTTAAATCTTTTTTCACCACTATGAATAGCTGCATGCTTATTTAAATTACTTTTATAAGAAAACGATTTTCCACAAAGGGGACACTTGTAATTTTTTTTAACACGAGTTAATGAGTGTTTTCCTGCTGACTCGTATTCTTCATTTATGGGCTTTTCCTTTTTAAAATCGTTCACAGCTTCAGAGGATTTTAGCACAATGTCTTCATTTATTTCTTGTTCAATTTCAAAGCTCTCAAAACTATTATTTGACCCCGTTTCATCTTCATGTTCATCCTTAATAATTAATTCTTCTTGTTTTATTTGAAATATATAATTATCGCTAATTAACTGATTTTCCTCGACGTTTTGCATCATCTTTGTTGATTTACAAATATATAAAAAGCACGTGTCCGATTTAACCTTATTTTCTTCTTTTTTTTTGTAATTTGATGACTTGAACCTATTTGATAACTATGAACAAATTATATTTGGCGTGTGTTAATTAGTATTTACCAGCAATCGTTTATGAGACTGTTCGTAGTATTGCTCGAGGCCATCCAACAGCCCTTGAATTCTCCTTGTAAATATAACTTTTCTCGCTTAGGGATAGCAGCTAGGCTTAACATACTCAGAAATGAGCGCCCGGAACTAAAAAGAAGGAAGTGGACAAAATCCCGTACGTGGGATCGGTACCAAAAAATTAAAATCCCGAACGGGCGGAGTCACGACTCACGACTCACGACTGCGCAGGCTGTTAACTATCGTTGAATATGACTGATGCAACATGCAACTGCATATACATAACCTCAAAGTCCTCAACCTCTAACGTTAACGTTCCGTTGGATGTATTTTATTTCTGCTGTTTGATTGATAAAGATGAAAATAAATGATTCTTTTTCATCTTATGATAATTTATGCCAAGCTGTAAATAAATATGAAAAGGAAAATAGGATGCAGTTTTGGAAAAGAGATTCAAAAACATTAAAAAGTGCTAAAAATCACTGTCCAAAAAATATTATATCATAAAGTACTCATGCATACATGGGGGGCAGGAGTTTAGACCAAGTAAAAATAAGGACCCAAAGCGTAAACATGTGGGGTAATTAACTGGAATATTATAAAATAGGTATAATTTTAAATTTTCCATTTTTGTAGGACTTTGAAACAAAATTGCCCTGCAGAAATTAATGTAAAAATTTCAGAAGATGGAAAAATTTTAGTAATTAAGTCTATGAATATTGATCATAACCATGAAATACCTTCAGAGTAAGTAAATCCTAAATTTTAAAAAAGTTGTAAATATGGGTGGACAAAAAGATAAGAATAACAGTTTTGTGCCATAGACAGGTAGGTATATATATTTGTATACCTACTTGTCTATGTTTCGTAGGTACATCCAATCTTAATTTAAGTGCCCTATATAATGTGCTCATTAATTTATTGCCAATAAAATTATAAATTACATAATCATTAACGATAGTGTTTTTAATTTTTAAAGAGATATTCAAACAGTTGCCAAAACAGAGAAGATTGACTGAGGAAAATAAAAAATCTGTTGTGGAAATGATGAAATTAAAAGTAAACAAAAAATTACTTCAAGCAGAACTTGTCCAAAAAACAGGGAATTCTATTTTATTACGTGATCTGTCAAATATAGCAAAAACTCATGGGAAAACCTCAGATAATCTTGAAGAAATTGTCACAATTTTGAAAGATAAATATCATTGTACAATTGACCTACAAACTGACAGCAATAATATTTTTCAAGGAATTTTTTTCCACGATAGCGAAATGAAAAAATGTTTTTCATTGTTTCCTGAAATGCTGTTTTTAGATGGAACTTATAAATTGCTGGGGAATAGGTGTCCTGTTTATGTGATGGTTGTAGAAAATTCCTTTGGAACTACTGATATTGTTGGCATTTCTATTCTAACAAAGAAGATAGTGAATCTTTAGGTTGGCTTCTTGCTCAGTGAGTATTTTGTTTTTTGGATTAGGTACCTACTATTTGAAAACATTCAACTGCTTGATTGTTAGTTCCTTTTTTGAATAAATCAATGAATACATCATGTTAATAATAATTAATTCCACTTTCAGATTTAAAGAAAGAAATCCTAATTGGGAGAATACTAAAGTTGTAATGACTGATAAAAGTGCTGCTGAAAGAGATGTTGTTACTAAAGAATTTCCCAATGCAAAAAAATTAATATGTTTATTTCATACCCTACAAATCTTCCAGAGAGAGATAACCACATCAAAATTAAATTTGAAATCTGAGGAAGTCAGGATATCTTTGGAATATTTAAATAAATTAATATATGCAAGTAGTGATGACAATTATAATAATATTTTAAGCGAGATGAAAATCAAATTGCCTTCAGCTTAATATTAAACTTAGTTTTTAGTTTAGTAAGGGTTACGTTTATTCCAGAGACGTGTAAAAGGCCTCGTTTCTTAAGAAACACAGCCAAAAGCTGAGCTAACCGTGTACGTCATAAAATTAAAAAAAGAAGAAGGAAAATGAGGTTAAGAAATACACAGGTTTTGCATTCTTTAAAATCATTAAAAGTGATGTACAGTAACGAAGAAAATCCGTTAATAAACGATAATAATATCACAGAAATCAAACAAGAGCAATTAATTATTAAAGATTAATATGAGGATGAAAAAGTGGCAAATTATGTTTTTGGCAGCTGTGAAATTACACAAGAAGTAAAGGAAGAAATTGTGCCAAAATCCTCTGTCCTTGTGAATAATTTTAAAGAGGAACATTTTCATAACAACAGCAGTAAGGAAAATGAGTCTTCAGCAAAAAGACTCCCATTAAATTTAAGAAAAAAATTTAAATGTTCCTCTTGTGAAAAATCATTTTCTCAAAAAGGCCATTTAAACCTTCATTTACTAATTCATAGCGGTGAAAAAAGTTTTAAGTGTTTCATTTGTGAAAAATCATTTTCTCAAAAAGGCAATTTAAACAAGCATTTACTTGTTCATAGTGGTGAAAAAAATTTTAAATGCTCCATTTGTGAAAAATTATTTTCTCAAAAAGGTCATTTAAACGTTCATTTTCTAATTCATAGTAGTGAAAAAACATTTAAGTGATTCATTTGTGAAAGATCATTTTCTCAGAAACGTTATTTAAAAAAAACATTTACTTGTTCATAGCGGTGAAAAAATCTTGTAAAAATTCTTTTTCCTACACAATTGAAACTAATAATAGTATATTATTCAAGGAGCATATAATAATATAATTTACAAAATTATATTAACATTTACTTATAACTAATTATAATTATGTTAATAGTAAAAATATACCAACATAACAGATTCTGAAAATTATTTTTTTCCTTTGTCCAATTTAAAAAAGATTCATGTGCCATATTGTTTTATTTATTTATTGATAAATTCAATGATATAATGTTAACAGCTTTTTATATTCATACTATAAATGATACATTTAGTATTGTATTAAAATTGATGTAAAATTATACCACAATGTAAAGAGTATTTTGGCATTGCTGTCTAAACATTTCTGAGTTTATGGTTGATTTCTACCTCAAATCTCTTAAGAGTCGATTACACAGAATATAATGTTTGTGAACGTCTTAAACAATACAATTGATTGCATTAACGTGTTTCCGACTTTCAAGGCTTTTTGCTAATCAAATTCTGTATAAATAAAATATAAACATTTTAAAAAATCTCTGTTTTTAATCGGAAGTTTACAAAATTTGATTTGAAGTCAATATTTGATAAACATCTCGTTTTTGAAGTCGGAATTTTGGCTTTGATGCTAAAATATTATAAAGATTTGGTTTTTTTGAAAAAAAAAATGGTATTCTATTTACTGTAAAAAATATTAGTTAACCATCTTTGTTGATTATCAAAAATATGAAAAGCATGTATCCGATTTAACCATATTTTCTTCTTTTTTTAGTCCAGTTAGTCCATCTACTCGGTTCGTGGTCAGCGCAACTTTTTTTTTTTTAATTATTATAAAACATAATTTCTTAAACAGAAAGAATTTGACTTGACTTATTTAAAATAAAAAAAAGCTGTCATAATGGTATAATTAAGAAAAAAGAAAGGTCAATTGTTTAGTGAAATCGACCATGAACGTAGAATTGGTGCATTGTTGGTTGCCTATCATTATGCCGTACTGGTTAAAATTTGATATTCAACTAATAACAAGTTGAGTTCATACTTTTTTCTTCAATTTTTTATAAATTTTATGCTTCAATAGTCATTTAAGAGTAAAAAAAATTAATTCTAATAACTTCCAGTGACCAGGAGAAGACTGAAAAACTAGGCTAAAATTTAAATATTTATATTTACTTTTACTAAAACTTGATAAAATTTGAAAATATTTTTTTAAAGAAAATTAAGTAGTTTTTTTATCTATGTAGTTATGGGGTATGTATAGGGTAAATATATGTCGCATACTTTTATATGAAAGTTTACAATTGTTTTAAAGGAATCAAAGCTGATCTTAAAAGTTTATTTGTTTTCATAATTTTTTTCGTGGAACCAAAATAGGCCACGCCATAAAAAATTTGAAGACTATGTACTTCATCATTTCTTTTTTATTTTGTTTTGTTGTCTTGCATTCTTGCAATATAAATACTTTATTGTATATTAATGGTCAATAAATAATACTACTACTTGTACTAGTACATTTTATTTCAACAAACTTGGCTTTCTTTCGAACTAAAATAATTGTCCATATGTCACTAAATGGTCGTTTAAAGTGATTTTGTATATTTTACATTTTTTCTACAAAAAAATTACATTACAAATTTTTTAGCACTATGATGTTTTTTATTATATTGCGCATACATTTTTTCATATATGATTCATATCTTTTTGACAAAATCATTTTTCACAAGTTGAACTCTTAATATTTTTTTACCAGTATAAACAAGTAAATGCTTATTTAAATCATCTTTTCGAAAAAATGATTTCTTACAAATGGAACACTTGAATCTTTTTTCACAACTATGAACAGCTGCATGCCTATTTAAATTACTTTTTTGAGAAAACGATTTTTCACAAACGGTACACTTGAATTTTTTTTCGCCAGTATGAGTAACCAAATGCTTGTTTAAATCACATTTATGAAAAAATAATTTCTTACAAATGGAACACTCAAATCTTTTTTCACCGCTATGAATAGCTGCATGCGTATTTAAACTACTTTTTTGAGAAAACGATTTTCCACAAATGGGACACTTGAATCTTTTTTCACCAGTATGAGTAACCAAATGCTTCTTTAATTCACCTTTTTGAAAAAATGATTTGTTACAAATGGAACACGTAAATCTTTTTTCACCACTATGAATAGTTGCATGCGTTTTTAAATTACTTTTTTTAGAAAACGATTTTTCACAAACGGTGCACTTGAATCTTTTTTCACCAGTATGATTAATTAAATGCTGTTTTAAATAGTATTTTTGAGAAAATGATTTCTTACAAATTGAACACTTGTATTTTTTTTTAACACGACTTAATGAGTGTTTTTCTGCTGACTCATATTCTTCATTTATGGGCTTTTTGTTTTTAAAATCGTTCACAGCTTCAGAGGATTTTAGCACAATGTCTTCATTTATTTCTTGTTCAATTTCAAAGCTCTCAAAACTATTATTTGACCCATTTTCATCTTCATGTTCATCCTTAATAATTAATTCTTCTTGTTTTATTTGAAATATATAATTATCGCTAATTACCTGATTTCCTTCACCGCTTTGCATCATCTTTGTTGATTTTCAATAATAAGAACAAAGCATAAGAGGTGTGCGATTTAACCTTATTTTCTTCTTTTTTTTATCCATCATAGGTTCATCTACTCGGTTTGTGACCAGCGCAATTTTGTTTTTTTTTCTTTTAATGGAACTAAATTCAATAATTATTATAAATTTCTTAAACAGAAAGAATTTGACTTAGAATTATTTAAAATAAATAAAAAGCTGTCATAATGGTATAATTAAGAAAAAAGAAAGGTCAATTTTTTAGTGTAATCCACCGTCAACGTAGAAGTGTATTGTTGGTTGCCTATCGGTAAGGCGTACTGGTTAAAATTTAAAATATTCTTCAATTTTTTATAAATTTTATGCTTCAATAGTCGTTAAAAAAGAGTAAAAAAAATAATTCTAATAATTTCCAGAGACTGATAAACTAGGCAAAACTTTCAATATTTATATTTACATGCATTAACTAATATATCGTCGTTTATATCTAAATTCCTAAAATTTAATGACATACAGGGTATAACCTGTATGAAATATTTAATACAAAATTGTAATTTTGTTTTGTTTTTTTACAAATCCAGTTTGAATCGGCATTTTCTTATTCATCCAGTTGAAAAAAATAGTGCCCAATCTCTGAACAATTCTCCTCTCGAAAATACTATTCAAATGGGCATTTGGTAAATAATTTGAACAAAAAATTTAATGCCCAAAATATAAAAAAAACCAATTTGACCAAGCATTTAATGTTTCCAACTATTGATGAGTGCACAAAATACTACAGAAGGTTGTTTTAATAAAATGTATTTATATGGAGGCCTTGTCAATAAATAAATAACCTTTAACAGTGATTTATTTTCAAATTTTTGTAATAATAAATTAATTAAAAGAAAAAAGACAACTAGCCAATACTGATCCAATAGGTGGTTACCATGTACCGGTTGGGTGAAAGTCTTTAATTAAAAAAAGAAGAATACTAATTTTTCCTAACCTACAAAAAAAATAAACATCCAAAAACAACAACGAAAATCCGTTAATTAGCTTTACTTAATTAAATCACTGAAATGAAGCAAGAGGAATTAATTATTAAGGATGTAAAGGTGTCAAATAATGGTAATAGCAATTTTGAAATTAAACAAGAAGAAAACGTGCCGAAATCCTTCAACACTTTGAAGAATTTTAAAAAGGAAAATCGCACAGAATACTTTCCTCACCCTACTAGAGAGGAACACGAACTTTCAGTAATAAATAATTACATCCCCGAAATCAAACAAGAGGAATTAATTATCAAGGATGAATATGGAGATGAAACGGTATCAAATGGTTCTTATGGTATCTTTGAAATTAAACAAGAAGCAAATGAAGAAACGGTGCCAGAATACTTAGACAATTTGAACGATTTTAAAAAGAAAGATTTTAGAGAAGACTGCTTTCTTCACACCAGTAGAGAGGAATGCGAGTCTTCAGTAAAAAGACACTCATTGGATAAAAGAAAATACATATGCACAACTTGTAAAAAGTCGTTTTCTCAAAAACTTTATTTAAAACGGCATTTATTATTTTTAGAAAAAACGTTTTCTCAAAAATGCAATTTAAACCAACATTTATCTATTCATACTGGTGAAAAAAAATTTGAGTGTTCCAATTGCCAAAAGTCATTTTCTCACAAACCCAATTTAAACCGGCACTTTCTTGTACATACTGGCGAAAAAAAATTCAAGTGTACCATTTGTAAAATATCGTTTTCTCAAAAATCCAATTTAACCCGGCATCTACTTGTTCATTCTAGTGAAAAAATATGAATGTTTTATTTGCGAAAAATCATTTAAACCCGCATTTACCTGTTTATTATTTTATTTTATTATATATACGAAAAAAATAGTCAATATCTAAAAAATATTTATTTTAAAAGACTGACTCACACAAGCATTTATTACTTCACAGTGGCTCCCTTTTTTTTTCGAAAAAATATTTTTGGTACACAATTAATACTATGAATTATTGTAAAATAGTTTTTTTACATATAAAAACTTTAATACCACTTAGTAATATAGTGGTGACAAAATAGTAGTTATTTCGAAAATAATAGATTTATAACAAAATTAAGTTTACAAAACCAGAACCTTAATAAAATGTTTTTATAGGTACTTCTTTAAAATATATAATTTAACCTCTAACGGTGCTTGATTATTAAATCTTAAAAAAAACTAAATCAAAAAATGCTCAAACAACTTTACTAATAAACTTTTTAACTTAAAATGAAGATTATAAGCACTTGGAAGGTAAAAAGTGGATTATTTTTGACTTCTAATAATAACTTATTAAAACTATTTAATCCAAAACTTATTTTAAATTACCTACATTAGTTTCCTTTTTATACCTATTCACCAATCCAATGTACATTTTTCAAGGTAATTTTTGAATATTTTGTTATGCATATATTTATAAAAAATTGGTATTGTGTAATTTAATTTTTTAATGTTTTAGTGAACAGAATTGAAAAAAAATTAAGTCGGTTTCATCCTAATTAAAGCAATTTTATTGTTTTAAATATACAAAATATGCCGCTGACAATTTTACTATATGATGAAAATGTAAATGTTGCTGTAATGTTTTTAGCACAATGGTGAGTTGCCTCAACAATTTTGGTAATACATGGATTAGCTCTCATTACTGGCCTTCAAAATCGCCCGATTTTTACCTTGTAGATTGTGTGAGGTTTAAAATCCAAAGTGTATTGTTCTGAAATAAATTCTAGGGACGAGCTTATTAGAAGAATACAAAAAGTAAGCAGCGAAATGAAGAACTATTTACATTTAATTCAAAAATCAGTACGAAATATTTTAAACTGCTGTTGGTGGGGTAATATATTTGCTCTTTCTATAAATACGGTCAATAATATCTCCATTAAACCACATGCTCAGCTTCTATACAATAAATATTTTGTATTATCTTCAAAAACTACTCTTTGTTGAAGTTCCTGATAAATTCTATGCTCCCTAATAATACCAGCATCATACCTCATTGGCGGTATCCTTTGTGATCAGAGTAAAAATCTTGTTGATTAATTGTTGGTCTACTTATCTGGCGCGTTGTTCCATCAATGAAACCCCAGCAGTTATTAACTGTTCCACCTTTTGCAGCAACCGCTTAAAAGTTCAGTAACAATATTATGTGGAATATGTTCTAAATTACTTCAAAAATTAACTTTAATCTCATAATAATCTTGTTCTTACAGGAACAGTATTTTAATAAAACAACACGGGCAACTATTACAATCACAAGAAGAAGAATTTCACGTTGATTGATAAAATCTAAGTTACGGCGTTTAATTATTTCTTGACATTCTTCAAGTTTCTCTTTCAATGAATGGCGATTTTTTGTAATGTTTCTATGCATTTTTCTAATGTTTATAATTTCTTCATACATTTTTCTTTTCCTTGGGGTGAGGTGTGTGGACCTTGATAAGCCAATATCAGCCAATCGGAAGCCTGTGTACACAATTTATTACATTAATATAATTATTTACTCTCGTTATTTATCATAAATCAAAATTACATTATGTAAATTTCTGGCTTACGGTTTTTATGAGTTCTGGATGGTTCAAGGGGACCTCCTATAAATGCGGTCAATAATAGCTCCTTTAAAACACTTCTATATAATAATTTTAAGAAAAAATGAATTTATATCTTTATTTAGAAACAAATAAAAGAGCGAAACTATATTAAAACAAAAAATAGATATTTTGAAACAATAAGGGTTAAGTTTGTCCTTCTGTTGTTTGTTGGGATTTATTTCATTTACTTTTATTATTTTTTTTATTTCTGACAATTGCCCGTTTTGTATTTTATTTATAAATAATTTTAGAATTTATTTTTAAAAACAGTGTTAACATTTACATTTTTACATGTTTGTTTTACTAATGTTAAAAATGTGAATTTTTGAAAGGTTTAATTCAATAATAAATGAATCATTTCACTGTTAGATGTAAATTTATTAAAACAAACTTCTTGTTCTGTAAAATTATTTTTATTTGATTTAGACAATTTTTGTTCTAAACAAAATTACTAACATTTTTTCACCCACATGTCACCATTAGTTGTTTAAAGCAGTTTTTATATAAAAAAAATAGTTTTGCATAATTTTTTACGTGAATAAATAGTATTAATTGTATAATATATATAACAAATTGTGCACTTTCTATATTTATTATGAATAATTTCCATAATAAGAGTTGAAACAATTAATTTAATATTTGTTTTAAGTTGAGTACTTAAGTCTTTTCAGCAGAATGTACAAGTAAATGTTGGCTTAAATAGCGTTTTTGAAAAAACGACTTTCCGCAAGTTGAACATTTGTATTTTTTTTCACCAGAATGAATAACCAGATGAAGGTCTAAGCTGCCTCTACGAGAAAATCATTTTTCACAAATGGAACACTTAAATCTTTTTTCACTATTATGCACAAGTAAATGCTGGTTGACGTGATCTTTTCGAGAAAATGACTTTTCACAAATGGAACAACTAAATCTTTTTTCGCCACTATGAACAACTGTATGTAGGTTTAAATTGCGTTTTTGAGAAAACGATTTTTCGCAAAAGGAACATTTAAATTTTTTTTCACTACTGTGAATAAGTAAATGCCGGTTTAAATTCCGTTTGTGAGAGAAGGATTTTTCACAAAGGGTACACTTAAAAGTTTTTTCATCGTTATGAACAAGTAAATGCAGTTTTAAAGGGTTTTTTAGAGAAAACGATTTTTCGCAAATGGAACACTTAAATTTTTTTTCTCCTGTATGAACAAGTAAATGCTCGTTTAAATGACATTTTCTCGAGAACGATTTTCCACAATTAGAACACTTGTATATTTTTTCATCGTGACTTAATGAAGATGTGTATTTAGTGTAAAGAAAGTCTTCTTCTGTCTTTATAAAATTGTTCACAGCTTCACGAGCTTGCGGCGCAATTTCGTCACTTATTTCTTGTTTCATTTCAGAGTTACTATAATTATTATTTAACTCTATTATATTAGCTTCACAAAATTTTGGCACGATTTCTACCTTTACTTCTTTAATTTCAAAGCTGCTGTGATGATTATTTGACACAATCTCAACATTATTTTCATCCTTAATAATTATTTTCTCTTGTTTAATTTCAGCGATATATTCTACCTTGTTCTCCATAATCTTTATTCTAAAAAATACAAAATATTTATGCTCATTTTAACCTTTTTTTTTCTTTTTATTATTATAATGGTTTACATCCACTTGGTACTTGGCCAGCTCAGCTTTTCGTGGGCTTTTGGACTAAATATTTGAATAAGTTAATTATGCTCGATACTTGAAAAAGCTAATTGTCTTATCAAAAGTACATAATTAACATAATAATCATAAGAAATTTTAATTAAAATGCATGCCGAATAGCCGATAACTGAGGTTTTGAAATCGAAGAAAAAGAAGAAGGTATAGAACATAAAAAAATAATTAATATATGAAATAACGAAACACACAAAAAAATTGAAAATTCCCGATTTAACTTCGAGGCTTGGTAGCGATATTTTTGATTCAATCATGACGAACGTTAGTTCGCCTAAATTCGACTGAGTTTATTACAGTGGTCATTAGCCCTGGTAGATGAGACCTTAAAGTAGTAGAAGAAGAAGAAGACGTCTGTCATTAATATGAAGTTGTGTTTGCATAAATGGATTTGTGAATTCTCATACCGTTAGTAAACAAAAATAACAACAATGGTTGGAGTTCTGTATTGAATAATCGTCTACAATTTTTTTCTCATAGATGGTTGAATGTTAAAATAGTTTAAATCCCTTTTTATTAAAACTTGTTTCATATAAAACATAATGAAACTATAAAGCCATTATGTAAAAAGTTTCATTTTGTAAAAATATGGCAATGAAACGGAAAAGGAAAAATGCTTGCCCATCTCCACTACTGGATGAGAGCCCAAAAAGGTGAGTACAATTTTTATTTCCAAAGTTCCAAATAGATTGGTCCATGACATAACACCGACTAAAGAATGGCTTAAGACTTTTTAAATAAATAAAAGTATGTATAATTTTAAAACCGCACTGTTAGTAAATTAATGGTGACTAATTGTAAAATTTCAAAGGACCATGCACTTTTCTTACAGAAAACGGCTCGAATCACAAAAAAATAATGTGAAAAGGAACAAAGGTATCAGAAAATTAATTTTGGAAAAGATGCAAAGTTTAGTTGTTATGGAATAACAAACTATCAAATATATTAAAAGTAAAACTGTTAATAAATAAACCGACACTATTCACCAGCAGGTTGAAAACCGCAACATAATTAAAAATTAGACAATTTATTCCCCAATCATTCCCTGTAAGAAAAGTGCGTGATCCTGGTACCTTCGTAATGATTATTGGTTTATTTTTTGAACCGAATAGCTTATTCAAGTTAATACAGGCTGTGTATATTTTTTTAGAACCAAAGTACACGCCCAGCGCAAGTTTGCGCAAGGATCTAACGTGAACAGCCCCGTAATAACGCCCATAAGAGAACTAGAAAGTGAAAGTCCGCAATCCGCTATATTGCCGGAGCCCGTGGAATTATTGCCGATAAAAAGACCGAATACAGAGGACTTCCTTACGTTTCTGTGTTTCCGAGGAACGCCGATTTTGCCGCCGAGCTTGAACTTCTTCAACACGGCGTCCATAGTCGATACGAACGGACAAGTTCACGAAATAAAAAGCGAAGCGTCTTCGAAGAACGGCCCCATCGATATCGCGAAATGCGGTTCCTCCTCCGAAAAGCCGTTCGTCGCGTTCGGGGTACGCAAAAGGGCCGATCCCATTGTTATAAGTCGGCAAATGGACAGAAAACGGCGGCACGCTCTGGCCCTGCAGGCCCTACGCCGGAAATACCAAGAGCAGAAAATGGCGAAAATTCGCGCTTTGACAATCAGCAAATTATCCGAGAAAGTTACGAACAAAACGTTAGTCAGGACGAATACGGTTTCGAAAACCGAAACTATTACCAAAAAAACGAATACAAACACACTTCACAAAACGAAAGTGGTAGCTACCAAACACATTAAAGTAACTACGAGGACTTTGAAGACGACCATGAGACCGAAAATGAAAATGAAGCAAAACATGTGTCTGAGGAGTTTCAGGGGAAGGTTCATACAACAAGAGTTGCCGTTTAGAAAACGCGTCATTCCAAATAAATGCATGAGAAGTTCCCCGGAGAAAAAGGGGCAACACAAAACGAAAATGGAAGATTACGGTGCGACCAACGAACCGTCTACAAGTAATCAATATAAATCTGCAACCAGGAAAATTGTCAATTCTCCAAGTAAAATTGGGTAAGTCCTTTTTTGAATTAAATATCGGTATACGCAAAACACATAGATTAATAAATTTTCTGCCAATATTTCTACCACCTGAAGTATCTTTTTTCTTAAACGAATACTGTTGTAGGGAACATTTCGTCAGATACCACTTTTTACACCCCCGCCCTTCCTAATGATAAATTTGATCTTTTATGTTTGTTAAATTATATGAATTTTTCTAGCATCTTCTGTTTGAACTCTAAAAATCAGGTAACACAACGAAAAGTGTACGAATGACATGACGTTGATCTGTTTTTCTTCATCTAAATTTGATATACTTTTTTGCAGCTTAAGATGCACGAGGTCGAGTGACGTAAACAAAAAATCCGAAATAAGGCGAAAACAGATAAAAAGGATACTAATTCCGAATTCCCATACTATAATCAAACCGAAGCCGAGATCGCTTCGGTTAACGACAATGAAAAAAAGCGTTCTTTCCCGTAGACAGAATCGCTCTTTGAAAATAAAGTCCAAACTCCGACATGTTTCACAATCCGCTTCGATAGAAAATTCCAAGAGAAAAGAGACACGAATAGAACAGAAAAAATATTTGACTAACGCCAAAGGGGAAGTCCAAAAATTGGAAACCAGACATTTTAAGGAGACAATTAACAAAACCGTCGAATCAAAAGAAAGCAACAGAAGTAAAGAGATTTCAAGAGATTACAAGAAAATCACCGACTTAAAGGAAGTTACTAAAACTTTAGACAGGAACAAGAGGCATCTAACTCGATCTCTAGAAAATGAACGAAACGTTAATATTTCAACTGACAGCAAAAAAACACCCAAACTTGCTGTTTCAACGAAGAAAAGTAAAGTTTCTAAAGTTGTACACAAGAAAATAAACGATTCTAAAAACGTAGAAAAGAAAAATTCAGAGGAAATTATTAAGAGATCGACCAGGCAAACGTCCAATGAAGACACTAAAATTGGCGTAAATCGGAAAGCGCCGGAATACGGCCATAAAAAAACTAAAGCTAAATCAATGGAAAAGGAAGATGCAAAAGATAAATCGAATATAAGAAAAAGTAGACCGAAATTTGTAAAGAATGAAGAAGAACAAGATAATTCTTCAGAAACAGATGTAACTCTGAAACGCACAGAAAAAAGTATCAGTACAAGAAATTCGAAAAAAGCTAAACAAGTAATCGAAGAAAAATCATCCAATAAGTCATTCAAAGAAAAAACCAGCAAAATTTCAAATAAAACTGTTCATAACAGTTCCGGCAACGAAGAAGAGAATTCTTTAGACACAGACACAAAGAAAGATTGCATTAAAAAACTCAAAAGTTCAATAGAAACTATTAAAGAAGATAATGAATTAAACAAAGATAAATCTACAATAGAAAAAGGAAAATCCATTAGTAGTTCGAGGAAAAATAATTTTGCAAAAAAACTAGATCATGTCTCAAAAGAAGAAAATTTAAACAGGGAAACAAAAAAGAATTCCAACGAAGAAGAAGAAAATAACGGTACTACCGAAAACAATTTTATCGAAAGAGATACAACCGAAGACACGAAACGAACAGAAGAAGTGAAAGTCAAAGACGAGAACATTAAATTCCTTGAAGATTCGACAGTCAAATCCGATAGAAATCGAGAAGGTGATTTGACATCAAAAGCAGTCGCAAAGAGCGAGCCCACCGAAGAAAACATAAAACATATTACGGGCGAAGATGAGGACAATTGCACAGAAAAGCAAAATCAATTCGACAAAAATAATTCCCAAGAACACGCAGATACGGTTGATAAAACAAAGAAGAGAAGAGAATCCGTAGAATCGAGCGACCCGGAAGAAATAAAAAGCGAGACGCCGATAAGAAAATCGAAAAGAGAAAACAGGATAAACCCGTACGAAAAAGAAGACAACAACGGTCCCAGAAGCCAAAGACCCTCGAGGAAAACGAAAGAAGCGGCCGCAATTTACATGGAGCTATTGAGCCAGAAACTTGTGAACGACGGCAGAGGCGATGACGATAACGTATCAATAGACAGTTTTCCTGAATTGCCAAACGTTAAACGAACCCAGCAAAGAGAAAACGAACTAAAGGCTAAGGCTAAAACTCCGAAAGACGATAAAGAAACCGACGACAACGAAGATGATTCCATACCAACCATCAAAAGAGCCAAAACCGAAGGTAATTTCAATCCAAATGCAATTGACGATCGAATCGAGAATACTGAAATTAACGATAACGACGAGAGCACCAAACTTGTCAATAAACGCAAAAACGGAAACCTCGAGGAAACCGATGAAATAACCGTAAAGCCGAAATTACGAAAATCGTCGGAATCAAAAATTGATAAAATCAAACCGAAAAGGTTAATCAGACACGCGTCGCAACCGAAATTAAGCGACTACGACGACGATTCCGACGAGTCGTTTTACATCGACGTCAAAGTATCCAGGAGGAAGAAAAGCACCAGAAGCAGGGTTTCCAGGGTAACGAAAGGTACTAAAATTTTAAATACGTCTTCGAGCGACTCGGACCGTTCTACTACGTCCGACGTAAATCCGGCTCCTGTGACTAGCAAGGCTAAAAATAAGAAATTTTCCAAAACTAAGACGATGAAGAAAGCCGAAAATGATTTGAGCGATTCAGAAGACGAACCGCTGTTGAAACGCGCAAGTAAAAATACCGAGAACGGTCAAAAGTCATCCAAAGGTGAAAAAAGTAAAGAAAGCGTCAGCAAAGAAACTCGAAAGTGTTTGGCTAAAGCGAAGTCGACGCCGAAATCCCCGGAACCGGAATCTATTAGGATCGAACCGAAACCGAAAAGGGAATGTACAAAATTGCCTCAAAATTATCTACCGATGTTCTCGTCGTCGGACGAAGATGAAATTTTTCACGGTTTCGATGAAAAAGTGGAAACGAAATCGAAAAATTTTGAAGTTCCCTACAGCCACGCCCCGCCGTTGTTAAATCTCCTTAATAAAGATCTGAGTAGAAGATTCGGCAAAGAAAAAGTGAACATGTCTAACGAACAAATAGAAAAGTGGCTGAAAGATTCCGCCTTGGCCGGAAGTAGTATCAAGAAAGAAAACGACGAGATGCTGAAATTCGGCGAAAGGATTCCCACCGAGACGAGTCTCGAGATGACCGACACCATCGACACCGAAAAACTCAAACAATCTTTACTGGGCGAACCGAAAAAAGAAAACAAAGACGAAAAAACCGAGCCCGGTAACGTACCGCCCGCGAAAACCGAAGATATTTCGAAACCCGGAGATCCATCCAAACCGCAAATAGATAGAAAGCTGATATTTAGAAAAAGCAAAACCGAGACTATACCAACGCCAAATATAAACGCATTTTCGCCGGAAAACGAGAGCAGTGTTTACGCATTCGGCGAAGAAAACGACGAAATTGTTAGCACACCGTTTAGAAGACCGTCCAGACGTCCCTCGAGCACCGCCACTTCCAAGTCCGAAGATGAAAGTTCAAAACACGACGAATTATCAAGAGCGGGTAAGTTTATTTCACATAATTTCTAAGTTAAAAGTTTGTAAAAATTAGAAGGATATAGGAAATCAATTAAACATTTCGTATAACACAATTCTACGACTTAGTCGGAATGTCAGAAAAAGAGTCGCAGTAGCGGTTTTAAAGGAAATTGAGGTGCGCTTTCGATAGATCGTTTAGAGACTTTACTAACGAATCAACTAATCACTCGGGCGTAGGTAAATTACACACCAATAATGAGCTTGGTAAATCGAAGGGACCGGAATCCCGTAGGGAAAATGCACACCGAGCTCTGAAATATAGAGGATGGGTTTTCACAAATTAAAATCTTCTGGTATAGTATACTTTATTAAGTTAAGCAAATTACCGCATTTAACGAGTTTGTAAAAATTAGAAGAATGTTGGAAATCAATTAAACATTTCGTTTAACACAATTCTACGACTTAGTCGGAATGTCACCAAAAGAGTCGCAGTACCGGTTTTCAAGGAAATTGAGGTGCGGTTTCGATAAATTGTTTAAAGATTTTACTAACGAACCACCTAATCACTTGGGCGTTGGTAAATTGCACACCAATAATGAGCTTGGTAAATCGAAGGGACCGGAATCCCGTAGGGAAAATGCACACCGAGCTCTGAGAGGTAGATAAAATGTTTTATAAATCTAGTTTAATGTCAAGTTTCTATTGCCTGGTGTGAAAATATGTTTAAATTTTGATTTGCAGTTTATATTTTACCCTTTTTTTTTCTTTTAAGGTCAATTTCGTAAACCCACCACGAAACAAGAGATCCCGAAAGGAATTCCAAAAGACGAACCGGAAACGACATTGAGCGCCGGAATGGAGGAGTCCAAACAATTCTACATACCCCAAAACCCCACGAAGTGCACCGTTCTTAAAGTCCAGAACAAATCTCTGTTCAAATCGAAGAGCTCCGAACGGTTGCTCGACAACGACGAATTCAAATATAAAATACCGAGTTCGCCGAGCGCCAGTTCCTCGTCCAGCGCCAAACTGTACAAACGGCAAACGTTAAAACAAAAAACGAGACCTTTGGAATTCATGACGCCGACGTACGCGTCCAATTTTCCGAAGAATAACGAGCCCGCGAAACTGGTAGAAGCGCCCGTCTTCCATCCGACCGAGCAGGAGTTCCAGGATCCCCTCGAGTACATCGAACGGATCAGGCACAAGGCCGAACGATTCGGTATATGCAAGATTGTCCCGCCGAATAGTTTCAAACCGGAGTGCAAAGTAACGGACGACATGAGATTCACCGCGTACAATCAGTACGTGAATAAAATGCTGTACCGTTGGGGCCCCAATTTCAAGGAGTTTATGGCCATCAAGAAGTACCTCGAAACGCAGAGTATTAGCTTGAGCCATCCCCCGTGGGTAAGTACGCGTAGAGTCGGCGAAATTAATAAAAAAACGGGGCGTTTTTGGTTGAAAGTCGAGGTTTGGGTTTCTCGGACGATCGAGAAGTTGATAATGCCTATCCCTGCGATTATACTTATTAGTTATTTAAAGGTGTAAGTAACATTGATTCGTTGTATTTTGGAAAGTTTTACTATACAAAAATGATCAAAATTAGAATGTGCCGTTTTTCCAGATTTTAAAAAACTAGTTCAAATGTTACGTTTCTTTATAATTGTTCTCTTAAAAATTAGAAAAAAAAGATAAAAATTAGTTAGAATATGCCTTTCTTCGTTCTTTTTTAAAAAGTACTTGAAATTTGACGTTTCTTTAGAATTTTCCATTTAGAAATTAGAAAAAATGATAAATATTAGAATGTACCATTTGTTCAGATTTTAAAAAACTAGTTCAAATGTTACATTTCTTTATAATGTTCTTTGTAAAAATCAGAAGAAGAAAAAAATAAAAATTAGTTAGAATATGCCCTTCTCGGAACTTTTTTAAAAAGTACTTGAAATGTGACGTTTCTTTAAAAGTTTCCATTGAAAATTTAGAAAAGATAATAAAAATGCTGGTTTAAGCATATTCATTTTACATTCTAGTTTAAATACGTTTTAGAAACGGACTCGTTAATGGATCTAATTTTTATTTTAGTCTGGTTCGGCTTTATGGTATTGTCGATTTAAAACTTTTATGAGATTACAACTATTTTTTTAATGTTTTAGATTGGCGGTATGGAAATTGACTTGCCGCGCCTTTATCAAACCGTTCAAAGTCTTGGCGGATTAAAAGAAGTAATCGAAAAGAAAAAATGGTCTAAAGTATCTGAACTTATGAAAATACCGAAATCGGCTCAGGACCGCGTCACCAAATTAGACGATATTTATTGCAAATATTTACTACCCTATGACACACTTTCTCCAGGTAATAAAAGTAGAATTTTAGACGTGTTTTTAAAAAAAAAATGCAGGCTTAGGGGAAAAAATTAGGACGAGATTCTTCCCAAACCTAAACAATTATTACCTCCAAGAGTATGGAGTTAAAATTAGAGTTTTATTCTTTCTCAAATCTAAGTTAATTTTGGGAATTACGTATACTTGTAAAGGGATAATTACAGAATTTTTGTTTCATTTTGTTATAAAAAGGTGACATTAACAACCCTTATTTTATTTTGCATCATAACTTTTTTTGGGCTGAATTTTGTAAATTAAAAGAATTTTCTTCAGCTAGAGAAGTTGCGCCCCTTAAAACAAAATGAAAATATTGAAAAAATTCCCGTAATTACCTCTTTAAATTACCTTGGACTTGAGAAGAAATTAAAAAATTAATTCCATCTTTTTGAGGGTGATATCTCTTTAGGTACTGGGATTTTTTTTTTGTGGGAAAAACCACTTATAATTTTCAATTTTCTCCTAATTTTAAAAACAATTAAAGCTTGTTACATTTTACAAATGTTTCTACTTTTACTCTGTTTCAACCTTTCCCTGTTTTTGAAATAATACATTTATTCCATATATTCGCCTCATTCTGTTTTCTCTTTGTTTTGTCTAATTTTAAAATATTTTGTTTGTTTTTTTTTTTTAGTTGAACGGGAAAAACTCTTCGACGAAGTCGAGACCGAATGGGCCAAAAAGGAATCGAGAAATCTGGTAAAAAACCAAGAAAATAAATGTGACGTGAGTGTCGGAACCGAGACAGAGGCAGACATTGACGATGATTCGGAAGAATGCATCACCAAAGGGCGTAATATGGCGCTAAACGCTTTTTACAGAATAGCCAGAAATACAATGAGCATGTACTTCAGGACCAGCGAACCTTTGCCACAGGAAGTACGTGTAATTTTATTAAAATTCAAAAATTTATATTCGCGACGCGGCTTTTCGATATTCTCGAGGCTCCACGAACCTATAACATACTGTAGAGCAAAAGATGCAGTAAAAAAATATTTTTTTAAACATTTTCGAACGATTCATTAAAATCTCGATTTTAAAATAGAGAATTTTCAAAATCTCGATTCCATAATCGAGAATTTGAATAAGAGCAATTAGTTTTTAATGTTTTCGATTGAAATTTTGGATTCATTAAAATATGGAGCTTAAAGACGAGATTTAAAGTAAAAAAGAAGATTTTTTTGAAGATTTCCGGATGATTCATTAAAATGTCGACTTCAAAATCGAGATTTATCATAATCTCGACTTCATAATCGAGATGTTGAAGAAAAACAATTAGTGCAAATTTACTAAAATTATAACAACTACATCAGTCTTGAAACACCTCATTAAATTTAATGAACCAATTTGTGAAACAAGCAATGTTTGGTTTTACATTTAATTGAAAGTTTTTTTTTTAAAATGGAATCTTCATTATTCATACTGCGAAAATAATGCGTATTTTTAAATGGTATGTAGAACGTGTCGTTTGTAACAAAATATTCTAATAAATCGTTTTTTCTTTCATTAGTTTACCCAAAAATTGAATATTTATACGTGGCAACACCTCACACTTTTAATAAAAATATGTGTCGTGTAACCAAGGAATATCTACGTAATGAAACATAAAATTGTCTTAAAATACTAATATTTATTTCTTTAAAAACGGCTGACTTTAGAAAAAAAAAATGTTGTTTATCTCACCCACAAATATGCGCATTATTTTCGCTCGATAGGAAATTGTTTAAGACTTTTAAATTTATAGACACCGCAACTTTAAGTGGCACCCAAATAGTTTTTCTTAAAAGAAAGACCATTCTCTCAGAACGAGAATGCAAAATGTATATTCAAATATTTAATTTTTGGTATTCTCGTTTTGTAATTTTCCTTGAGATTATTAATATTTACATTAAATTGTAGGTCGAGCAGGAATATTGGAAGTACGTAGTTATGAGAGAGAATCACCTTTGCGTACATTCCGGATCCATAGATTGCGGAAATTGGGGGTACGGTTTTGCTGTAACAAAAAACAGCCCGTTTGCCAAACACCCGTGGAATCTTAAAATGTTAACAAACAATGTTGGATCCGTACTCCGATCATTGGGGCCGCTTATGGGTAAGTAAACCAGTAAAATGCACGTTGGTTACCGGATCACATTTCATTTTTATACAGAGCATCAAAAAATACTTACAATTATTAATCTCATATATTTAATTATGGATAGATCCCACAAAACAGTTAATTTAACTGCAAAAATGTTCCATTTACAAAAAACGTACACCGTTTTGTGGGACCTATCCATAATTAAATATATGAGAAAAATTATACTTTCTTGAATTTTCACAGTATTCCAAACTCCTTTAGGGCGCTTTGAAATACTGTGAAAATTCAAGATAAGTATAATTTATCTTTCATATTTATTTTTGCAGTTTTTAATACATTTTTGAATCTACTCATTGAGCATTAAAAATGAAAATAGGAACAAATTAAAGTATTTTTAATACCGTTCATATTTTATTATTGTTGCGTTTACCAAAAATCGCCAATTAAATGTTTTTGTGGCTACAATAAATTAAATGTAAAAAAATAATGTTTCAATTTAGGGGTTTATTAACATTTAGTGAATCGTTACGATATTATATACAAGGGTTTTTGTCATTGTATTCAGTGTATCCAAACTATTAATTAATTTTATAGACCAAGTTTGGCACATCATTGTATTGAGCCCAAAAAGTGTATTAAAACAACACACATTTGTCCTATATTTCTGAAATGCAATCCTCATTACATACACACGAACGCTTATAAAAAAATACATTTTTTTTATTAAATTTACACGTAATTTAACGAACCGATTACTAACTTCTGTTTTATTATTTGGAAAGGTGTTACGGTGCCGACTCTTCACGTCGGAATGGTGTTCAGCGCTTGTAGTTGGTACCGAGATCCTCACGGGCTACCTTGGATCGAATACTTACATACAGGAGGCACGAAAATTTGGTACGGAATCCCGAATTCCATGGGGGATCAGTTCCGCGCGTCTTTGAAACATTTGGTACCCAGCTACTGCAAAAATAAGGAACTGTGGCTGCCGTCCGACACGATTATGGTGCCCCCGAATCTTCTGGTCGAGAATAACGTGTCTCTGTGCCACGCCGTTCAGGAGCCCGGCCAATTTATAGTTGTCTTCCCGAAGGCGTTCACCTCTTGCATCAGTACGGGTTATGTGGTGTCCGAGAGCGTGTTCTTCGCTCCGATTTACTGGCTGAAAACCGCCAGGGCTCTTTTTAATAGTCTGAAACAGAGTAACGAACCCTCTATGTTCTCGTTGGACCGTTTGCTTATCAGCGTCGTGAATGACGGTAAATGTAATATTGAAATTGTGAGGCAAACTTTGCCCCTTATACAGGAATTGTGTAGCGAAGAACTGGCCGGAAGGGAGAAATTGGCGAATTTAGGAGATGTTACGAAAGAGAAATTCCCTATACCCGAAGTCGCTAAAGGCAAGAAAAAGAAATACCAACAGGGCGAAGACGGAGATTACGAGTGTGAGATTTGCAGGAGCAGTTTATTTTTGTCGATGGTAAGTATGAGCTATTCATATTTATGTATTGAGACTAGAGAGAACAAACAAATTAATTTTATATATATATATATATATCTCTTTATTTAGTTAAAAAACTAATACAGTACATAATTTTAAAAATACAATATTACATAGAAAAAATTAAATTGGTATCAAATACTAAACACTAAAAATATTCCTTCAGTCGGTATTTAAAAATATTCAGAGATGAACTATCCTTTATATCATCTGGTAAGTTATTATACATAATCATGCCCTTATTAAAAATTGAATTAAATGTACTCTTTTTCCTACACGTTTGTACATGAAAGTTTATTATTATTAATCAAATTAATTATTATCAAAAATATATTTATTGCTTTTCAATATATTCGCATTTAAGTTTTATACGCTTTTGCATGCGATTGAACCACCCTTCAAAGCACAAAAGATGATGGCTCTAAAATATCATCAGTACCAAATTTAGATAGTACTACAGCAAATATTATTACTGGTTAAAAATCCGTAATTGTTTTATGATGATAAGGGGCTGTCTCCTTTTAGCTTCGTACGTCTTCAATCGATTCCCTATTTTTTTTTTGCTCTGAATAATAGAATTTCTCGAATCCCTTTAAGTGTGTCCTCAAATCTTGTGCCCAACAAATTTAGAAATAAATAATAATCTGTAGAATATGATAGATGAAGAACAATATGTCCAATAGCTCTAAAGAATATTAATAATTCTATTAACTAACAAATATTAATGCATATTGTATTCGCCACTCAAATAAATAAAACATAAAGTACAAAAATACAAACTGCATCATAAAATAGAAGAAAAACATTAATAATTATAAAAAAATCAAGACCTGACCTCTTTTATATATATAAGAAAAAGAAATATAATAATTATAAATAGTTATTTAGCCATTTTTAGGTTTCAAGCGATTACCTATTTGAGAACATCAAATATATCATAAAAGGTGTTTCGGTATAGGTATTTTTTTAATTGTTTCCTAAAACTGGTGTATCCCTCTCTATACGTGTAATAATAATAAGTTTATTGAAAATTCTAATTCCTAAACTTAGTGGACCATTAATTGAAAGTGTCATAGTGTTAAGTTTGTTGTTATAGATGTAACTTGCAGCTTCTAAAATATATAAACTTGGTAATGTTAAAATGTGTAGCGAAGAAAAGAGGAATCCTACCACTTTTTTCTCATAATAATTCTAATACATTTTTTACTGTAAAACAAAAAGTGTTTTTGGACGACCTTAATACATAAATAGCAACACTCCTAGAAGAAAATAAAAATATAATCAGAGCTTCGCTTTACTAACGATATTTATTTATTAAAATATAAATTTTTTCAAACGTGATGTGAATCAATTCTACTTTTAATACTATTATGCTATTTTGTTTTCTAGATTTTTGATACAGTGGAGGGTGTAACGTACTGCCTAGACCATGCCCTTGAAATGGCAGAAAAAAAGGAGCTACTGTTGGACAACTGTAAATTCATGTTTACGTATGACGATGAAGAATTGAAATTGTTACCTGAAAAAGTGAAAGCGTCCATAGAATCCAGATTGCAGAAAAAAGTACCAAATAAGTTTGCCGGTATGCCAACTCTCCTCGGAAAATAGAATTTAAGCTTAATTGATTAATTTCAGAAGCAGGGTTCAAAATTCGAGGTTTTAAAAGAATATAAATGAAATAATAACATGTGGAGAATATTTTTCTTTATATTGAAGGAAGTGAATGAAATATCCAGCGCCCCAAATAATAAGAAAGGATATAAAAATTAATTTTTCTACTAAACAACTTCTTTGATATACTTTTTATTTATTTTTACACACCTTGTAGGGGCTGAAAGGGTCAAAGAAGTTGTTTTTTTTTAGATCTCACAATGACGACGTCAATATTTATTTTTAAAATCCATTATTTTTATTATTAGGTAAAGTACAAAATAAAATTTAGTTTTAAGTAAAAGTTTCGTTATTGTCGCTTATAAAGTTTCGAACACTGTTTCTTATAGCCACTTAATTATATTTTTAGTGAATGAAAAATGTATATTTAAGTTTAAAAAACTATTCGAGCAAAAATTGATGTCCATTGTCTTTACAACTAATATCGGTTTATAAATTGTTGCTTGCATAATTACACGTAAATTATATTACATTTATTATTGCTACTTCAAGAATATGAACTTAATTATGTGCTTCAATTTATAAAACAATAAAATGTTTTAAAATTACTCTGTGTCTAGATGCTAGAAGCAAGAAGTGTTCTATTCTACATTGTATACACACTATATTAAAATAGATAGAAAACCAGACTCGGCTCTTTATTTAATTCCATGAGTTTTTTTTTTCAATAATAGCCTTTTCGAAAATGAAAATAATTTGTTTTGTCTTTCGGAGAATTCGAATATGTGATTTTTTATCAGGAGAACAAAATTGTATCAGGAGGTATTTTTTACCTCCTCGCTTTTCTGCTCTCCTGGTACCAAATGTTGAAAAGTTTAGTCCAAAATTTTTCGAATTTTGTATCCGGAGAGCAGAAAAGCGATGAGGTGTTTCCCGCCTTTTTTCTCAGTTAAAATTTTAGTGGTACGCCACCAAAAAAATTACATTATTTTCAGAAAGGTCACATAAATTAAAAAATCCTTATATGTAAAATAATTTTGTATTTAGATTAAAGTAGGTTTTACAACAATTGTATACATTCAAATAAATAAAAACAGAATTTATTTAGCGGAAACACTACAGCTTATAGTAGTTTATAGATAAAATATATGGGTAATTCCATAAACATTGTTATTTTTTATCTAATTAAAATTTATATTCATCGTAAACAGAAATAACATTGCTTAGGAAATTACGCCGTACATAATTGTAAAAAAATATAAAACTTAAAATGGCTTCGGGAAAAACTTAACAGAATTATGTGAGAAATTTACTGTCTAAATCACATCATTACAACTCCACAATACTTTCAACTTGCAGAGATCATCCGAATCACAAGTATATCGTCCCATTTTTTGCAATATAATAATGAATAAATCGAGAAACATTTTCACTATCTCTCCCTCCTATTGAGTATATCGAAAAGTACTTCTGTATCGCTCTTTTCGTCTTCACTATCGCTACTCTCTTCCGATTTGTGATCGTTTATTAAGTAATCCTCGATTTCACGCTCTTTGTGAGTAAGAGTCTCGTACGATCGGTTTTGCGCTCTAATCGGTTGGTTCTTAATTTTATGAAAAACGTGGAACGAAATCCCGCAAAGACAACAAACTAATCCCACAATGTTCAGCGGCGATAGTTGATCGTGGGTCCATTTCACAGCAATGACTAGTTGAACCACTTCCTGAAAATCGTTTAAATCGATTATTATTTATTTCTTAAACCCGTGTTATATTAGTCGTAAATTTTATAATAAAGTTTAAGTTGTTTTCTATTCATCACAACTTATTTTGAAATCTTTGTAAACCCAATCACTTTGTCTAATTTTCTCATATTTCTCGTACTCGTAATCAAACCGAACCAATTTCGACTTAAAACGGCATGTTCGTATAATTATATTATTGAGCATATTTTCACAATAGACATACATTTTCTGATTAATATCAACGTCTACAGAATCTAAAATTATGTATTAAAACAAAAAAAGATTCTTCGATTGCCACATCGATGAGAATTTCTCATACAACTTCATATATATAATATTCATAAGCAGGTGTGTTTGTATTTATTTTAAAAAGAAGAAATTCGATTTTGAATTGTGAGTGCAAAATAAGAATAACAGGAACACTAAACTTTTTAATTTTGTACACAAAATCTTTACGTGATACACTGTCGAAAGGTTTTTTTTTAATATCCGAAAAAATGGCAAAGGATTTTAAGTGTTTAACTTTGGCAGTTTGAACGTTAGACAAAAGTATAGAAAAGGGAAAAATTGAAACCGGGAAATTCAATTCAGTGATTTATTAAGAGAGGAATTTTAACTTACATAATTTTCTCAAGGAGTTTGACCAAAATGGTGAGACCTATATTTATTATAATCTTATGGTCTGAACCCGGTTTGGGGATGATTATAATGTTTCTTTTCTTCCAGAACTCAAACATTTTTTACGAGAAATGTGAATGTTTTAACCGAATTATGCTGTTTGTTCCAGGACCAGATTTTTCTTTTTTAATTACAGAGATCAGTTCTTTAGGTTTCTTAGATTTTGAGAATAGTTTCGGTGCCATTTATTTGTGTTTATCCAATTTTTTATACCAAAGGAAGTGTTCTCTGTAATTGTGTAAGTTTTCTGCAAATATTTTCGTCTTTTCTGTATCAGTCGAAAGGTCTATTCCAATTTCTACAATGGTTGGACTAATGGGCAATTTGTATTCAGTTTTGTTAAAATTTTCTGACGTTTTTTTGTTTCTTTCTTCACAGTTTTGAAGCCAGTAGCTTAAAACCTCATAAAAGAAATAAATTCGTCAAAAACATAGAAATTCGTCGATAGAGATAATTGAATTATTTAAATGAAAATATGCGGTCTTTTATTATTAAATTAAACACAAAAAGACGAGCACAAATCGGAAAATAATTACAATAAAAAAAAATGGGTTACCTTAAAGATTCCCGCAATGGCTAATGTTAAACTAGAAGTATAAGTTACAAGGGTAACTTCACTGAATTCCATAAAAAAAGCGATAAAAGCGCCTAACAAAATCTTCACCGATATCCTAAAAAACGTATACAAGTCGTCACAGCCCCATAGTTGACAGTTTTTTACGGCATTCGGACCTGAAAAGGAAAAATCGCGTTTATTCAAGTGTAAAGGAACAAACGTTCTCGTGTACCTTCAATAAAAATCGTAGCCGGCAATACGACAATAATCATCCAGGGCTGCATGTGGTAAATCATGTCCACCGGGTTGGTCATACCCATTTTCGATTTTTGCAGTAATAACTGCACGCAAGTCCATCGCACTCCGCTCGAAATCGAAGCCAAAAATAACAGCGCGAATCCGATAACGTTAAATTGCGTAGATTTATACGTGAATAATATTAATCCTACCGTTATCATCAGCACTATTGCACAAAGGCTCCAGGACTAGAACAAAAAAAAGAACAATTGTATCAGAACAAAAAAATCACAACAATTACATTTATTGTAAAGTTTTTCTCGTATAATTAGTTACCCGTAGATTAACAATAAATTTCACAAATATTTACACACAAGTGGGTTAAAAAACGATTATAGAATAGAATATACGTAATTAGGGCTCAATTATTGAAAATTACTACTAAAAAAAACCATTCATACGTTGTTATCTTTAAAATGTAACTAATTATATGCCAGTATTATTATTGTACTTTGCAAGACCAAATTTCGTTCGTTATACGGTTTTCCGAACTGTATTTATTTCCTTTAATCGTTTCGCCAATTTTCGATAAGAAGAAAACAATTGTGAAACTTATGGCTACCATCAATTTACTCACCTTTTTTTCCAATTTGAATAAAATGGAAAATATTAAGATGAATATTATCGTAGTGGATTTGGTCATCGTGTACAACGAAACCGTTACTAATTCCAGTCCCCAATTGGAGAAACTAATGTCGATCCCGCTGAAAACCCCAGTGGGAGCCACTGCAATAATATACTCTTTCCAATCTTGAACGAGCATCGGTTTAATCGGTCTTTTTAAATAACAAATCCTTATTAACCACGCCAAGATGAATTTTACGGACATGTGCATTAAAACGGTTATTAAGGGAAAGTGGAACGTCTGAAAAAAGATTAAATCGAATAAATAAACTTTCAAAATTATACATTTTTATCAAAAGTATTTCGGAATCTGAATTAAGGGACTTTTTTTCTTTTTCGGTTTTATGTTTTCTATTTGTCGGGCAGTTTAGAAAAAAATTGCCGCATTGAATAATGTTTTAAGGAAGATTTATTGGCAGAATTAGTGAATCAAGATTTTTAAAGATTAAAGTTTGGTTTCAGTTACTAATTACAAATTAGTTAAAGTAAAATACGTATTTAATATTAAGTATTTTGTCATAACTATTGAAATTAATATCTGATATAATAGTAATTAAGAAAATTAGGTAACGTAATTTTAAGACTTACTTTGAACAGCCAGTTTTGATAAAAAGTAAGTCCAATGGAAGGAATATAGTAAGTTCCAATTAATATTCCAGTAAATATTGAAGATCGAAGACATATTGAAGAATAAATTTTTCGTTTCATTGGTTCCAAATCTACGAGTTCCGTTTCGTCGGTGTTATCAATAACAGCGTATTTTGTTTTATTATCAGTTTTAAACATATTGTACAAAATCAGCTGTATTCTTATCAAATTAACCTTAAGGACTATTTAAATTGAACTTGAACATATTCCCGTCGAAGCGTTAACGGTAACAATTTTGTCTCTACAAATAAATGTATCTTTTTTTACGAATAATACCAAAATACATTTATTATTTACTTAAAATTACATGGTTATTTAACTTTCATTATCACGGAATGGGTATAAATCTTGTTTTTCTAATTTAATTTGACACTTGTCATTCGACATTGGAACTCCGAGTCATTTAGAATTCTACATTCGAATACGACCTCTGGTGAAAAAAACGTGCAACTATTAAAGGAGTAAATGCAACTATTAAAGGAGTAAAATAAATCAAAGTTGTGCGTTTTCGTATTTTCATTTTGTAATGAAACTGTTATTATTGCGTCAATAGACTATCGATAGGGGCTCTTTATAATCGAATTTGGTTGCACTAGTCGAAAAGGGAAGAATCCCAATTTATCTTTTCATAAATTTGTCAAAAGAATTGTCATTCGGCATTAAAATTCCGTGTCATTTAGAATTCTAAATTCAAATACGACCTCTGGTGAAAAAAAGTGCAACTATCAAAGTAGTAAAATAAATTACAGTTGTGGTTTTTCGTGTTTTTATTGCGTACATTTGTTTGTACTTATTTTATTTTGTAGTGAAAGTGTTGTAATTGCGTCAATAGACCATTTAATAGTAAATTATTCATTTCACTTAGAGATGTACATTTATTTATTTACAAGGGCTCCAAATAAATACATTTTATCAATAATAAACTTATGGTTTTATGTAATTATTTTTATTTGTTTTAGATAAATTATATTAAATATAATGACCGCAATTTTTTCATACATATGTCGCTAAGTGATTGTTTAAAGCAGTTTTTATAAAAGAAAAGGTTTTGCATAATTTTTATAGGAATATATAGTAGTAATCGCCTATTAATAACATAAAAAAAAATAGTAACAAATTGTGTACTTCATATTTTTTTACTAGTTTGAAATACCAAAAAACTTGTTTGAATTGTTTTTTGAAAAAATCTTCTTTTACACATTGTGTACTACTTTTTTCATATAAAAGATTCACAAAGAGCCTTTTTGACAAAATTATTTTTTACATTTTTAATGGGTATGAACAAGTAAATGTTTGTTTAAATCGCCTTTTCTTGAAAATACTTTTTCACAAGAGAACACTTAAATTTTTTTTCGCCTGTATGAATAAATAAATGCTTGTTTAGATAGTTTTTTTGGGAAAATGATTTTTCACAAATGGAACAGTTAAATTTCTTTTCACTCATATTATGAATAAGTAAGTGTTTGTTTAAATCAGCTCTTCGAGAAAACAGTCTTCCGCAAATAGAACATTCGAATTTTTTCGCACCCGTATGCATAACCATATGCTCATTTAAAGTGCTATTGCGAGAAAACGATTTTTCACAAATGGGGCACTTAAATCTTTTTTCACCATGAACAAGTAAGTGCTTAGATAAACTGCCTTTATGAAAAAACAGCCTTTCACAAATCGAACATTTAAATCTTTTTTCTCCATGCGTAACTGAGTGTTCATTTAGAGATTCTTTTCGTGAAAATGATTTTTCACAAATGGAACATTTAAATTTTTTTTCACCATGAACAAGTAAATGTCGGTTTAAATCGTACTTTCGAGAAAATACTTCCTCACAAATAGAGCACTCGAATTTTTTTTCATTCCTATGGACAACCAGATGCTGTTTTAAAGCGTCTTTTTGAGAAAACGATTTTCCACAAGTCGGGCACCTGCATTTCTTTGCACTTAATAAATGTTTTTTTACTGAAGTCTCGTACTCCTCTTTGTTGATGTGAAGATAATCTTCGTCAATCGGATCTTCCTTTTTAAAACCGTTCACAGCGCCAGAGGATTTTAGTAAAATTTCTTCATTTGCTTCTTGTTTAATTTCAAAGATACCATAACTACTTTTTAATACCGTTTCATCTCCATAATCATCCTTGATAATTAATTCCTCTTGTTTGATTTCGGGGATGTAATTATTTATTACTGAAGATTCGTGTTCCTCTCTGCTGTTGTGAAGAAAATCTTGGTCAATCGGATCTTCCTTTTTAAAACCGTTCTCAGCGTCACAGGATTTTAGTACAATTTCTTCATTTACTTCTTGTTTCATTTCCAAGCTGCTTTCAAAACTATTAATCGACACGATTTCATCTTTAATAATTAATTCCTTTTGTTCGATTTCAGTGGTATAATTACAGCTGGTTAACGGTTTTTCTTCGTTCCTCTGCATCATAAAAGCTTACTTTTTTTTGCCACACGCCAAATATTCTCTCTACAAACAAAATATTTTTATAAACCAAATCAATTGCTTAAATAGTTTGTTGCCAAATACATTTGTTTATCTCAAGTATTGTTGTTCCCCTTTCAAATTATTATAATTACATATAATTACTTACATGTAATAAGAAAATTATATAAAATTAGGATTTTCCTTTACCTTTGTATACAATAAATATTGTAAATCGGTGCAGTGTGTATTTTAAATTATTCTCAGTCAATACATCCCGTACTTTGCCAGTTTTTCAAAAATTTGAAAACAGTAGAACATGTCAACACATCAACTAATGCTGCTTTTTCAAATCATTTCAAAAGATTTCAAACCTTTTTTTAACAATCCTCTGAAAAAAATATTTTATAAATATTAAAAGAAAAACGTTTCACAAATATATTTCATGAAAAAAATTTATAAATTTTATCAACTTTCATCAGATCTTATTTTGAATATAATAATTTATGAATGTACCTCTTCTTTATATTTACAACTCTGGCTTTCGGAAATGATAAAACTAAGAAGACAATGTTGAAATAATAAAACACAATTATGTTAAATGATTTTTAAACACTACAACACTAACAAGTGTGGTTCACTAAAGAAAGAGCGTTTCTTTTACCCAAAAACATAAAAAAAGAGCAGATTTAATCATGGAGTTAAAATCTAAATTTATCGTGGATATAGTTTAGTTTTAATAAAAGTAATATTTAAAAATGTGAGTGATTAACTCCAAGTGAAAAAAGAATCGTTACATGGACGTCCAATTCTGAATTACAATTAAAATTTCGAGTATAATTAAATTTGTATCGAAACATTTACAATTAATATCAAAAAGTGATATTATATTAAATGAGAACTAGAGATCTATTACAATTAATTAATAACAACAACCAACCAAACACTTATACATACTTAATAAGTAACCAAACATGTTTATAAACAATAACAAATGTCAAACGGCCATTTAATTTAATGGCGGCACCCACTGTTGCCAAATTTACTGGTCTTTTCCTATTCAGCAACTAGCCACCGCTAATTTAATAATTTACTTATAATATGCAAATTATATAAAATTAGGATTTTCCTTTTTACATTATGACACTTTTGTATACAATAAATATTGTAAATCGGTGCAGTATATATTTTAAATTATACATTGCTAGTTTTTCAAAAATTGAAAATAGTAGAACATGTAAAAACATTTGAAACCTTTTTTTAACAATAACAGTAATACCTATTGTATATTAAAATTATTTTTTCAAATTATGCACTTAATATATTTTACGAGGAAACAGTTTTCTACAAATTGAACATTTGAATTTTTTTCCCTAGTTTAAATCACCTTTTCGGGAAAATACTTTTTCATAAATAGATCATTTGAATGTTTCTTTTCTTCTATATGCACAACTATATGCTGGTTTAGAGCGTCTTTATCACAAAATGTATTTTCACAAATCGAACACTTACATTTTCTTTCGTCGCTATGAACGAAATGCCGAACCAAGAGGCTTTTTCGAGAAAACGATTTTTTGCAAATGGAACAGTTAAATTTCTTTTCGCCACTATGAATAAGCAAATGAAGGTTTAAGCTACCTTTTTGGGAAAACGATTTTTCACAAACAGAGCATTTAAATTTCTTTTCACTCTTATTATGAATAAGTAAGTGTTTGTTTAAATCAGGTCTTCGAGAAAACAGTTTTCCGCAAATAGAACATTTGAATTTCTTTTCACCACTATGAACAACCAGATGCTGGTTTAAATTGTCTTTGTGAGAAAACAGTTTTTCGCAGATGGAACACTTAAATTTTTTTTCGCCAGTATGAACAAGAAAATGCTTGTTTAGGGTGCCTTTTTGGGAAAACGATTTTTCACAAATTGAACACTCAAATTCTTTTTCCTCGGTATGGACGAATCGATGGCGGCTCAAATACCATTTTTGAGAAAACGATTTCTTACAAACGGAACAGTTAAATTTCTTTTCGCCGGTATGGACAAGTTGATGCCGGTTTAAATTGCATTTTTGAGAAAATGATTTTCCACAAGTTGAACACTTGTATTTTTTTTCGCATAATGGGTGTCTCTCTTCTGAAGGTTCGTGTTCCTCTCTGCTGGTGTGAAGGCCTATGGGGTCTTCCTTTTTAAAATTGTTTACAACAGATTTTGGCTGGATTTCTTCGTTTACTTCTTTAATTTCAAAGTTGATATAACCATTACTGAACACCATTTCATCTTTAATTATTAATTCTTCTTGTTTGATTGAATTAATATAATTACAGCTGATTAACGGTTTTTCTTCGTTCCTCTGCATCATGAAAACTTACTTTATATATATTTATAGCAAAAAATAAAAACGCCCTAATTCTCTGCTAAAAGAATAAATAATGGAGTAATGGCCGTTCATCGGATTTACCGATTGGTTGGATTTCTAATAGAACTTTGTATATAATCTGTCTCGTTTACGTACATTATCGCTGTATATAACTGTTCCTCTTCTGCAAAATGCAAATATTTAATAGATGTCGCTACTAACGCTTGTTAGTAATGTTGCCCGAATTTTAAATGCGATATTTAAATTTGATTTAAACAAGTCAATTTTCTATCTAATAAAAATGAACCATTACACAAAACATATAATTCGATAAAAGTAATGTGGTACTCGAGGAATTAACGCTTAAATAAGAAAAATTAGCGGTGGCTAGTTGCTGAATAGGAAAAGACCAGTAAATTTGGCAACAGTGGGTGCCGCCATTAAATTAAATGGCCGTTTGACATTTGATATTGTTTATAAACAAGTTTGTTTACTTATTAAGTATGTATAAATGTTTGGTTGGTTGTTGTTATTAATTAATTGTAATAGATCTCTAGTTCTCATTTAATATAATATCACTTTTTGATATTAATTGTAAATGTTTCGATACAAATTTAATTATACTCGAAATTTTAATTGTAATTCAGAATTGGACGTCCATGTAACGATTCTTTTTTCACTTGGAGTTAATCACTCACAATTTTAAATATTACTTTTATTAAAACTAAACTATATCCACGATAAATTTAGATTTTAACTCCATGATTAAATCTGCTCTTTTTTATGTTTTTGGGTAAAAGAAACGCTCTTTCTTTAGTGAACCACACTTGTTAGTGTTGTAGTGTTTAAAAATCATTTAACATAATTGTGTTTTATTATTTCAACATTGTCTTCTTAGTTTTATCATTTCCGAAAGCCAGAGTTGTAAATATAAAGAAGAGGTACATTCATAAATTATTATATTCAAAATAAGATCTGATGAAAGTTGATAAAATTTATAAATTTTTTTCATGAAATATATTTGTGAAACGTTTTTCTTTTAATATTTATAAAATATTTTTTTCAGAGGATTGTTAAAAAAAGGTTTCAAATCTTTTGAAATGATTTGAAAAAGCAGCATTAGTTGATGTGTTGACATGTTCTACTGTTTTCAAATTTTTGAAAAACTGGCAAAGTACGGGATGTATTGACTGAGAATAATTTAAAATACACACTGCACCGATTTACAATATTTATTGTATACAAAGGTAAAGGAAAATCCTAATTTTATATAATTTTCTTATTACATGTAAGTAATTATATGTAACTATAATAATTTGAAAGGGGAACAACAATACTTGAGATAAACGAACGTATTTGGCAACAAACTATTTAAGCAATTGATTTGGTTTATAAAAATATTTTGTTTGTAGAGAGAATATTTGGCGTGTGGCAAAAAAAAGTAAGCTTTTATGATGCAGAGGAACGAAGAAAAACCGTTAACCAGCTGTAATTATACCACTGAAATCGAACAAAATGAATTAATTATTAAAGATGAAATCGTGTCAATTAATAGTTTTGAAAGCAGCTTGGAAATGAAACAAGAAGTAAATGAAGAAATTGTACTAAAATCCTGTGACGCTGAGAACGGTTTTAAAAAGGAATATTCGATTGACCAAGATTTTCTTGAAATGAATAAAATAAGTTATTTACTAGTGAAACCTTTTTCTACGCACTCGCTCGAGGAGAAAATTGAAATTAAAGAACTCGGAAGACCTCTTCCCGATTTAGAAATTACAAAAACACAGAAGGCTTCTACCTCTAGTTCGGCAAATTTCAAAGGCCGTATAAGAAAGTTTAATCCGAATATGTATTTAAAAAATAACTGGATTTGTGGATGTGATAAAAAAAATGCATTTTTTTGTTTCGTGTGTGTTTTGTTTGGGGGCGATTCTACGTGGACGAAGCACGGTGTCACTGATTTAGTTCATATTTATGAGAAAATTAAAACACATGAAAACAGTAAGGTACACATCAATAATATTTTTAGTTTTTCCTTGCTTGGAAAATCAAATATAATGGCTCAATTAAGTTCGGCTTATAGACAAGAAATTGTTACGCACAACAAACAAGTTGATAAAAACAGATATATTTTAAACATCATTATTAACTGTATTAGATTTTGCGGTGCATTCGAATTAGCATTGCGTGGACAATGTGGACATGATGAAACCGAAGAATCCAAAAATAAAGGAGAAGGAGTGTTCCGGGGATTGATAAGTTTTAGTTCCGAATTAGATAGAGACCTAAAAGAACATTTCGACAAAGCAACTGTATTTAAAGAAGGGACCTCTAAGACCATACAGAACCAATTATTAGACTGCATGCTTGACGTTTACCATGAAGAAGTGGCTAAAGAAATTAAAAAAACGAATTATGTTGCTATAATTGCCGACGAAACAACCGATGTCGCTAACGAATTTCAATTAGTCATTATTCTACGATACATCGCCTCCAATAAGCCAGTAGAAAGATTTTGGAAATTTTTAAATCCGTCCGGGCACACCGCCATTTCAATAGCAAATTGCATTCTAAACGAAATCGATACTTTAATTGGCGACACGCCAAATAAGTTAATCGCGCAAAGTTATGACGGAGCGTCACTCATGAGCGGAGGTGTAAATGGAGTACAAAAATTCATCAAAAATAAATATTCTTTGGCAAATTACGTGCATTGCTATGCGCATCAGATTGACCTTATAATGAGCGCTGCGGGTTCAATTAACGGGTCAGTTCGGATTTTTTTCTCTCATTTAACTGGAATATGTTCTTTTTTTTCCACGTCACCGCTGAGAACGAAAATATTGGATGATATAGTTCGTAGACGATTGCCACGATCATCGCAAACGAGATGGAATTTTCAATCACAATCACGTAGTTTTAATGTTAATACGGTATATGAATACCGAACTGAGCTGATCCGCGTTATGGATATTTTAGAGAACGACAAAGATATTAAATTGAATTCTACGATCGAACAAGCCGGCGCGTATAAACTTAGATTACAGGATACAGATTTCATATTCTGGTTAGCAATTTTTCATAAAATCATGCCGCATATCGAAATAATTTTTAAGCAACTGCAGACGATTAATACCGACCCTATCAAGGAGGCTAAACAAGATCTACAAAACTTTGAAAATGCAATGCGAAAAATTCGTGACGAAATGGACACCGTTATTGACCAACTAGACTTGGAGCTTTTGGAAAACGAAGATGGACTTGTTCCTCAGAAAAGGCGACGGTACCCTCGTTCCGATCCACCTTTTTCAAGGAAAAGGAAAAAGGTAGAAGCCTTGGAAGTTTGCGATTATATTATACAACAAATTAGGGCGCGATTTAGTTTTACAGGACATCTGATAGCTACCGCATTATTCAAGAAAGAACATTTTATCGAATACCAAAAAATCTTTCCTGACAAATTGCTCTCTGCTACAGTTAACGCATATCCATTTCTAGAAAAAAATCGTCTAAAAGCAGAGCTCCAAGTACTTTACGAAAGGGAAGAATTACAAATAATTTCCGAAGCCGTTCCTCTTTTATCATTAGTTTCGCAGGAAGATATGAGGTACACTTTTCAAGAAACTATTAAGCTACTAGAAGTGTTAGTGACAACACCTATGTCGACATCCGAAACTGAAAGATGCTTCTCCATGTTAAAGAGGATTAAGACTTTTTTGCGCAATTGCAATTCCATGAAAGAAGAAAGACCAAGTGCATTGGGAATGTTATCAGCTGAAAAAATGTTTCTAAACAACATTGAAGGCTTTAATAAACGAGTCATTGACGTTTTCGCTAGTAAAGCAGAACGAAGACTAGATTTCAAATATCGATCAGAGTAAAATCCAAGGCAACAATCGTTTTCATGTTACTAGGATGGGTTTACTACTTTATTAGGTAAGTTTTTTACTTTATTTATTATTTTGTAAAAATGGTAAAAAATACTTGAAGAAAAATTATCCGAGATAGGTATATTTTTTAAATTGCTTTTGGAAAAACCTTTTCTTTTATAAAAACTGCTTTAAACAACCACTTAAATTAATTAAATTTTAACAAAATTAATATCGAATGAAAAGAATGTAAGAAAAAAGAGTACATGAGCAGGTAAATAGGTCAAAAATTAATAATTTAAACTCATTGTTATTTCTATTAAAAGTAAACCTACTTAATGCTATTTGTTCAAATTGTATAATATTGAATTGAAAAATTAAATAGTCATATTTTAACGCCCAATCAGAAAAATGTCTTAGATTGTTTAACATTATAGGTACCTACAAAAGTATTTTCAAAGGGTGAAAATACGATTTAGCGAAACCTGATGAGAGAAAAAATGGCTTTGAAAGACTGTGGAAATTCAAGATAAGTATAATTGATCATTTATATTTATTATGGATAAACTCCACAAACTAAAGGGGGAAACAGTTAATTCAAAAACATTTCAACCTCCAAGATATTTTATTCATCTCAATTCAACAAACCCAAAGTGTGAATAATATAGTTTTATTAACATTTAAAATTATTTTATTTCAATTTTTTAATAATCAACAGTAATACATATAAATATAAATAATAACACAATAATTTATACTACATCTTATAAATAACAGATCTAATATTCACACTAAATTAAAATTAATCAAGATTAGAAAAAATTCTTAATAATGTATAATAAACCCATTAAAAAGATATTTCGATAAATTTTTTATTTATCCCCTTCCGAAGTTAAAACAACGATATATACAAATATATACAATTTATTTTTCTTCCCTGAGAACAAGTAATATCGTTAAGAACTGATGGAAAGTTGAAAAAACTAAAAATATTTTCAATTAAGAATAAAAACGCAACAACAAATAATGATAACAATAATTATGTTAGATTTGAGAGTTTTTGTGATGCGAAGTACACAAGAAATAAGTAAATTTTGTTTAATTATTTATATTTTAAGATCGCCCTTGAATTCTATTAACATAAACAACTAAAATTATGCGATACTTTGTGAATAAAATTTTTGATTTTGTAATAAATTTATCTTATTAGTCACTTTTGATCGTTTATAACTATACTTAGGAGATGAGCTTTTTTGGTGTAAAATTAAAGTCTGGCAAGGAAGACATTCAACTTTCTTATTTTAGACAGTTTGACAATTTGTATTCGCAAAACGCAACCAAAAAAAAGATTTTTTAGAAGATTTGAAGCGATGTTGAGAATAATGAAAACAGTACCACTAGCGCCATCTAAGTAATTCGTATAAATCAATAATACTTAAAATTTGGGGTTCATTTTCGGCGAAGGTGGTTGCACTAAAAGTCCTGTTTTTCTGATTCTAGTACATAGAATTTATTATATATTTCAAAACTGTAAGTGTAAATAACTTTAGCAATTTTCGAAAAACGTTGTTGTATACAAAAATGCACATATTATTTTATTAGTTGGCTAGTTGACCGTAACAGCGTAGGACAATTAAAAAGAATAAGAAAAGGGCGGTAAATTCGCATAATAGAAAAAACGAGGAGTTTTCCATTTACGTTCACCGAAGAGTTGAGATTATATTGTTTGTATTTGATAAAATTATCTTATCTTGCAAGAAAAATGTTAAGTATTCCCGAAGAAGTGTTAAGCACATTAATTTGTTCTACTTGTGGCAAATATTTATCAGTTCAGCCAATCAAGGTTTATCCAACAAGGGCCGTTAAATGCGGCAGATGTAATGAAGATGGTGATGATGGAGTTATTTCTTTGTATAACAATATCGTTACAAATGGTCTTTTTCCGTGCATCAACAGGTAATTTGTAATAATTTATTATTTAGGTATGAAGAGTTATACACGATTTTTAAGTATAAATAATCCCTAACACCCTCATTATTATATTTATTGACAAAAAATTATTCGGAATACAGGAAGTACTTATAATACCAAGAACAAGTAAAGTAGTCAAGTTTTTAACTTTTACAAGTCCCGAATATTAAATACTAATTTAAATAATTACTTTATTCTAGTTGTTGAAAAAATTCCAAAGTTATTCCCCATTTAACAATAAAGCGTTTTTTAAAAGTTAAAATAAGGTTGTATCGTTTATACGGTTTATAATAACGTTCCCTAATCATTTTATGGTTAACGCCAGCGTAACTTTTTAAAAATATCGTTGTTTTTTAGGTATATTTAACGGAACACCTTTCTTTAACGTATAAGATTTTGATATGTTTCACAAATCAATAAGTCACCCTGTATAAACACATCATTGATGATTAAACTTTGATAAAGTCGAAATTTATGAAATACTCTGTATATTTTAAGATAATTTTAAAATGTGGATTTTGACTATTTGTACAATTTTCATAAGCGAACATCTGTTGTATGGTAAAATCTGAATTTCTTTTTTTTTTATTCAGGTATGAAGGATGCAAACAATTAATGAATTATTCAGAAGTTGCTGCTCATGAAAAAGAATGTGTTGCAGGTACATACAAATGTCCAATTTGTCCTTCAGGAAATGAACATTCTTCTTACGAACTTCTCCAACATTACAAAAGTACTCACACGAAGGAAATCTTAGAAAAACCTGTAATAATCTCAAATGGGAAAATAGAATTTGAAAATTATTACTTGTACAAAGAAAACAATTTTATTTTTATTATCTATTTGTGGTGCAATTTATCGGAAAATTGTTTTTTCCTTAACGTTACCGGTTTAGGTCCAAAAGAAAGAGTACAAAGAATTCTGCAATACGTAAAATGTTATTTAAATGATGACACAGGTACTGAAATTTTATTTTTTCAAACTGAAAAGCGTCCTTGCGAAATTTTTGAGAATAACGCACACTCGTTCAAAATTATTTTTCCGAAAAAATGTAATCTTGTTATTTTGAATATTTGTTTGGATAAATCTGATATTGATAATTTTAATTATTTCATTATCGATAATAAATCAATAATTGAAACTAATAGTATAACTACTCAAAATAAAAATATTGTGGTGCGTAAGCCATACCCTGAAATATATTTGAGCGCTGAATACAAAAAAAAGTATCCAGATCATTATTTATCTCCATGTAAAACCAAAGTATTTGATCATCATAGAGAATTATTTCCAAGACTTTGTGATTTTTGTGAAAATATTTTCCAATATTCCAAAGTCTCACGGATGTTTAAATGTCGTTGTAATCACTTTTATTGCTCCACTTGTTATGACATCTCTCCCTCCTGTCGTAAAGAATGTAAATTAGAACCTGTTGAAAATTACGAATTGTTAAATTTCTACTGCAGGTGGGATTGTGGTACTTTGTGTTCTAGTGACTTATCGCATCATGAAGACAATTGCCCTAAAAATAGTGATGCTGGATACACTTTAACAGATTTGGTACACAGACAATTTAGCTCTTATTTAGGTACCGATCAAAATTATTTAGTATCGAGATCAAATGTATTTTCTTTTAAAAATTATAATTTCGATCGTAACCAACAAGTTTTTGTTATCACTAGAGATAATTTTAAGTTCCTTTTGCAATCGAGTTTCAGTAATGGAATAAATCATTTTTACGTTTATCACAATTATCCTACTGATAAGTATTACATTCTTTTTAAAGTTATGTCTTTAAAGGAGGAGTTCTATCAAATTAATAAACTTACTATTCTTAACTACTCTTCTAATATTTTGCCTCCTCGATCCTGCGTTATACGTAAAGCTTTCGGTTTTACTGTTTTATTAAAGAAAAAGTAAAATTATTGAATAATTACACTTTTTTCGAAGCAAAAATTAATTATAGGGATGGTTGTCATTATATCTTAAGGATTTTTTTTGTGCCAAACACGTTTACTGTATTTTTGAAATATATTCTTACTAAAACATTTTCTTTTATTGTCCAGTTTTCCTTAACTACAGTGTGTCTCACAATATTTTGTCCTTGCGAATATCTTGAAACCAGTTTGAATAATAAACACTACAATCAAACCTAATATCTATTTTTACTATAAAATTATTTCGTTTTGCTACAGCTGATCAAATGGTTTCAATTTAATATTTTATAAATTACATCCTTCATTTGTAAAATTTGAAGTCATTGGCCTTTTAATTATATTTTTATCAGATTAACTACTTTTCTTTTATATACTTTGCAATATTTTAATGGTCAAAGTTATTAAAACCCTAACAAAGTAAATTTTCAATACTAAACAAAACTTATGGCAATTTGTTGAATTTGTTACTAGATATATTTAAATAATGAATCTTTTATTCTCTTGCTATAAATAAAAAAAATATTTATTGCCGCTCTTATTCTTACAAAAACTAATTTTAAGAGGGCACAAATTCCCTTAATGAGATCTTATTAATATATATATATTATTTAATAATGCCCGTGTTGGCGTATATGTTAGGAAATTAAAAAATAATTGCCTTTATTTAAATATACTTAAAGATTTTCTTTTAAATCAAAATTTACGTAGTTAGTGCGATGCACATAAATATTTGCCTTGTTTTAATAAGTTTTTTCTTCTTTCGAATTTGTTAAATAGAATATTAGGTTTTAGATGCATTTAGAACAGTGCCCGATTCTCTAAACAATGTTAATTCAGATACAAAAATTTTATTTTAAACTTCATTTTTAAGCCAAATAAAACTCTTCTTGTTTAAGTTAGGAATATTTTATTTGTTGTGTGATTAAGCACAGTCTCTGTGCAAATATTAACTTAAGACCTTTTCTAAACAAATTTGATAATTTTGTAGAATCATATTTTTGAGAAACAGTACGATATATTTTCTTATCATTTCTTTGTATGACAGGATCGTGTAAATCAAGCAATAAGTATTGGAGTGTACCTAAAAAATAATATTAATTACTCGGTTTTACTTCAAGAGCAGTGTAGAGAGTATTGAACATGTTTGATGTAAAATAATGTATGGACAAGAAACTCTTTAACATTTATATACAACTTGCCACTATTTTATGCTCAATTCAGCTAAACAACGTTTCAGAGTTTTGGTTTTACTGAACATATTTTAGAGTCCAATTTCGTTACTGCAAATTCATCAACAAGTTTTTTTTAAGTTAGTATTATAAATTTTCTTAATTCATTAATTTGTAAAGTGGAAATATATATTCAGTTAATATTGCAAACAGAAGGAGCTCGATTAATAACCTTGTGGTCTTAGTTATTTTTGTAATTATGACCAATAAATTGCCGTTATTTTATTACAAAATAAAAATTTCTCTCTAGCTTTGATAGACCTAGAAAAAAATGTTGGTACAGTCCCCAGAATAAAGTATGCAATGGTTGAAAAAAAAAGCTGTAAATAACAAAACCATTATTCAATCTATATAACATAAACATTAAACAATAATTATAGGTACAACAAAAAATAATATAATAACAATATTATTGAGAAATGTCTAAAGTATAGTTAAAACATTGTTTATAGAAAATAAAATTTCTATTCTACTATTCCGATTCTACATGTGTACAATTAATGATATGAGTAGTTTTTCAAGTGCTTCACTTAAATAGATTTTATTAAAAACAAACACCCGTTTTTTATAGTTTTATTTTTACTTGTTTTAACAAAAATAATTTTCTAGTAAAAATTTCACTAAGCCGTTCACAAATTAAACATTTATCATTTTTATGAAGTGTAAACGTGTGGCGTAATCGCCATTAAGACAAAATGATATTTCACAAGTTGAAGGGTTAAATTTTTTCCTCATTGTGAATAAGTAGATGCCGACTTAAATGGACTTTTTGAAAAAATAATTTTCCGCAAGAGGGACACTCGAATTTTTTTTCGCCAGTATGAATAAGCAGATGTCGGTTCAAGTTCTCCTTTCGAGAAAATGGTTTTTCACAAACGGTACAGCGAAACTTGTTCTCGCCAGTGTGAGCAAGTAAATGTTGGTTCAAATGGCCTTTTTGAGAAAAATATTTTTTACAAACGGAACATTTAATTTTTTTTTCGCCAGTATGAATAAGCCGATGTCGGTTTAAGCTATCTTTTCGACAAAACGATTTTTTGCAAATGGTACAGCTAAATTTGTTTTCACCGGTGTGAGCGAGTAGATGCTGATTTAAATGACTTTTTAAAGTAAAGGATTTTTGGCAAATGGAACACTTAAAGTTTTTTTCACCCGAGTGAACCAGTAAATGTCTGTTTAAACCACCTTTTTGGGAAAATGATTTTTCGCAAGTTGAACATTTGTATTTTTTTTCTATTATTATTACTGTAGACTCGTATTCCTCTGTGTTGGTGTAAAGAAAGTCTTCGCCTGTGGGATCTTCCTTTTTAATATCGTTCACAGCGTCAAAAGTTTTTGGTATAATCTTTTCCTCTATTTCTTGTTTAATTTCAAAATTGTTAAAACCGTCATTTAACAGCGTTTTGTCTTCATTTTCAATCTTAATAATTAATTCCTCTTGTTTAATTTCAGTAGTATAATTATTATCAATAAATGGTTTATTTTGGTCGGCCTGCATTATTTAAACAAATTTGGTGCAACATAGCCTTATTTTCACCTTCTTCTTCTTCTTCTTCTTTAACAAATTGGCCATCACTCTTTCGGTACTTAATCTATTTTCGTTTCTTTTATTGGCTATGTTTCTTATGGAACGAGACCGGTGAGCGACTTTTTAATGTTAGCGTAGGCAACATCCAATACACCAACTCCAATTTCACAAATATTACGATACGAGGGTCATGTTTATTATTTTTGTGACAACTTCGTTTAATAGTATGGAAAATAAATATCCTAAAAATTATATTTCTTTTTAATTTTTGGCTGACCCTCGTAACGTAATATTTGTGAAATTGGAGTGGATGTATTGGGTGTTGCCTACGCTAACATTAAAAAGGCGCTCACCGGTCTCGTTCCATAAGAAACATAGCCAAATAAAAGAAAGTTTTGTCGAAAAGATAGCTTAATCCGACATCTGCTTACTGTTTAGTCCGAAATCTATTCAAGTTCTATCAAAAAACCGACTTTTTAACAAAAAAAAAACGATTTTATTAAAAAAAAATATATTTCCACTTTAATTAACACTATTCCTAAGATTAAATACAAAATTAACATAATGTGTTCCCACCAAAATCTCATATACTGACTTAACAATCATAACCTCATAATAATTCTTCTTTCTTAATCCCACTACCAACCTAAACATACATATTACACAATATAATTAGGCGACCAGTATTACATCAAAAATAGTGTTAACGAAAACGCGGCAACCAACTTTCAGCGAGTTTACCCAATATACCGCGCACTATACTCGAACGAGAAACGACGGTACGCTTACATCACTAATTATATACAAGGCGTATAGCGGTTCTCGGGCGAATCGTACGCCATTAGTCGTTATTAGCTCGGCGCTACGAGATGACCTTCTCCTTCTCCGATTCGTCCGACGTTATTTTCGCGACGATTTCTCAATCGAAGTGTTTCCGTTCGTCGTGCATCACGTCTTCTCTAACCCAATTACCTTTCTGTTGACCCGAGAGTGACGCTAAAAGCTAATTTTAGGGGCCGTTTCGTAAGGTGCGTGTGTGCGAAAACCGATAAGAAATTTCGCGCGAATTATGAGCAAAAATAATTACCAGGCGCCGCCGCCGTACGGGCCCCCGCCGTCGGCCCCCCCGAGTTACGCGCAAGCCGTCGGGGGTGTGCCGCCCTCCAGCCCCTACGTGCCCCAACATGCATGTAAGTATTCGGCGAAAGAGAAATTGTTAATATTACACCTTACATTTGCGATAGAAAGTTTTGTTGTTATACCTGTAATGTTTGGTTTACAATATACAGGGTGGCGCATTCACTGTTATTTGGGTTGCCTAAAAAACACTGTTAAAAATGTCTCAAATATGCGGGGTGTTCGGGAAGTAGTGCCAGATTAAAGTTACATTTATTTTATGAGGTTCATTCGGGGTGTTTTGAAAGTTAGGGCTAATTTTATGTCGGAATTTATGCATGTTCATGATAAATTATTAGGATTTTTACTATTATTTCGGGTACGTATTCTTCGACTCTTTAAATAGTTTTTCGAAAAAATTATGGATTGTATACACGGTGAGTCAAAATTCGGAAATAACGTTTTTTCGTTTTGTTTAAATAAACAGCATGTTTTTTATTAAATTTGTTTATTTCGATATGTGTTAAAGTTCTGTCAAAATGTTAACTGTTTTTAAAAAACAGAATTTTCTTTTGCATTTTCGCCAACATTGAATTTCTATTAAAATGCACAATTTTTAGAAAAACACCGTGTTTTTTAAAAAAAAAAAAATCCGGTTTGTCCGAAATTTATTCAAGTTCTATCAAAAAATTAACTGTTTGTCAAAAAACAATGCATTTTTTAGAAAAATATTTCTTACTTGATATATTTCCATTTACGTCCACATTGATTTTCTATTGACACGCACTGTTTTTACAAAAAAAAACTGTTTTTGAAAAAAATATCTTTTTAGTCCGAAATGTATTCAAAGTCTGTCCAAATAAAATATTTTCTGCTTGTGTAGGATGCTTTCTATTAGAATTAAATAAAATTGTATTTTTATATATTTCCACTTTAATTAACACTATTTCAAAGATTAAGTACAAAATTAACATAATGTGTTTGTTTTCACCAAAATTTCACCGACTGACATAATAATCATAACCTTATAATAATTCTTCTTTCTTAATCCCACTACCAACCTAAACATACGTATCAAACTATATAATTTTAGGCAACCGTATTACGTTAATGAAAATATATGACGAGGTTAAAAATCTGAACGACATTTTTACAGAAAACCAAAAAAAATCCTAAAAACCTTCAATCCTTGTACAATTTCTCCATATTACGCCCATTATTTCTATACAACAATTCCGTTTTCTCTTCAATTTTCATTTTTCCGAATAAAAATTAAATCTAACCTTACATGCAAATGTCCAGGCTGCCAAATATTTAAAATTTACAACGTTACCGCTTCAAAGCGCTCATTGTTAAATCTTTCGTCTTCGAGACAGTTAAAATTTAACGTCTGGTTTAATTCCCTAATTGGTACACCTACTGTAAATATTATTTAATAGTAACAGTGGCGTGTTTATTTATATAACTTTCTCGCAACAACTTTTTTGTATCGTCCTGTAAAAATCGCTCGACAAAATAGATTCGTAGTGATTCCTATAAATATCGTTTCATTGATGTTTGTCCTTCAAATTAATTTATTGCACATCGTTTTGGGTCGACTAGAAACGCGAGCCACTTTAATCATAAAATAAACGTATGACCAACAATTTCTGTAGGCAGAATTTTTATTGCTACTTAAATGATTTAATTAAAAAAAATATAAGGTATTCGCTCTTATAACGATACAGAGTTGGTCAGAAAAAATAGGACAGCGATTAAGTGGGGATAATTATAAAATTATTATGAATAATTGTTAATTTTTTTTTATTTTATGTAAGCAATGACTTCATCAATTTTTTTTTAAATGCAATTCCGGTAAAGTGGTCTATTTTTTGGTATAATTTTAGGGATACGAAAGATACGCCCATGGATGTGAAATATTTAATGACGTCGGTTTTTTTCTAATTCTGGCTAATTTTCGCTGTTTTTAATATCGTATTTGAAATAAACAAATTGTTATTAATGTTCAAGTCCTTGATGTAATTTACAGTAACATAAACGGTAAATAAATACTTGTTGAACTTAAAAACTTTAAAATACTTCTGAGTGATTACTAATTAAATCGTATTTAAAAAAAAATGATTAATTAACGCAGTTTTAGGATATTTTTTTTAAATCTAACAACGAACTTTTGAAAACTTCATATATTGAAAAAAAAATGTATCACCAGACACGTATTAGTGCTCCTTTGAGTATAGAGTTTTCTAAATTAACACTAAGGTATTTTGTTGCTATAAAATTGCATAAATAAATAAATCCGTTTTAATGTAGACTCATTTTATTTAGAGAAAAAATCAATATAAAAATGTCAAGTTTCTTCATTAACTCGGACTCGAGAAAACCATCAAAACCCAATTTTAGTTTCTTCCTTCAGGGGGTGATCTCGATTTAAGGGTTGGGCTGAGAAAATTTTGTTTCAATTAAATTTAAATTGCGTAAGAACGGTTGCATACCTGTCAGAAAGACGTTGATATGTCGTTAGTAAATTAGTGTTTTTTGTTGGTAAACCTGGTAACTGAGATTTCGAATTTGAAGTAAACAAAATATTTCTGTAACAATTTTTGGTTATGTCGACCTAAACCGGTATTTAATAGTTCACAATGGAAATATAAATTGAATTAATTGTTTCAACCGTTACTTTGTGAAAGTTATCTGTAGTAAATACGAAATGATAATTTTACTTATTTTAATTTTCGCAGTATTACAAGGGTTTTTTAATATACCGAAACATGGGTAGACCTGAATACATAATAAAACGCTTTGGAAGAGTGAGGAAATTCAAGATAAGTATCATTTATCTTTCCATATTTATTATATAACAATAATTTCCATAAAGTAAGAGTTGAAACAATTAAAAAGTTATTTATTTATGTAAATCTTACTATTCGAAAAATTAATCTTAATTACATAATTCTCTTGAAATACAACATAGTAATTGATAACTAGGTAAGACTAATATAAATTGAATTAATTGTTTCAACCCTTATTCAGGTAGCGAACTCTAAAAAAGCAATTTTTTGGGGCAATCAGCGAGAAAAGTGTGTAGAAATGAAAATGGAATTAGTAGGAATAAGATCAGATGGAACCGAATGGTATGCGGAGGAAGAAGTAAAAGAAAGAGTAGAACAAGAGAGAAAACTAAAGATAAAAGCAAAGGAGAAAGAAGTCAGACATAGAAGAAATAGAGAAGCAATTGAAAACAGCAGGGGAAGCGAGGAAAGGTCTAGCAGTGAAATAAGGAAGGAAGGAAAAGGAAAGGTAAATAGCAAATATAACATCATTGAGGAAAAAGAGAGCGAACAACTAAATGTAAAGAAATGGAGCGAAGATATAGCTCAAATAATGAACACAAATCTAATTGAAAGTGAAGAGAAATGGAATAAACCAGGCCCAAGCAAACAACACAAAAATGTTTACAGCCAATAGTGAGTACAAAATTAAAATATTGAACCAATTGAAAGGGGAAGAAATAAACTACTACACTTACACAGATGAAAATGATATGGTTAAAAGAATAGTCACGAAGGCAGCTCTAGAAATGGATGCAGGAGAGTTAAAGAGAAAAATTGAAATAGAGGCAAAAATTAAATTAGAAAAAGTAAGACCGTTAAGGGCAATAGATGATAAAATTAAAAGCAGAAGGTATTTAATATCGTTGAAAAAAGATGTTGACTTAAAATTAATATATAGAATAACTGGAATCATGAACATAAGCATAAAATGGGAGCAATATTGCAGAAAAAACAAACTTACACAATGCTAGAAATGTCAAAAATACTGGGAATAACAGTTAAACTGCAACAAATGTGTGAAGGATGCGAAAGGGCACACCACAAAAGAATGTAATTTAATGCAAACAGAAAGTAGTGAAGTAAAATGTTTAAATTGTGGAGTGCAGCACACTGCTAATTATAAACAGTGCTCCGCATGTATTAAATACATAGAACAAATAGAATTAAACACATCTAAATATCTAAGAAATCAAATAACTTGAAAACAAAATTATAGCAGCAATGTAACAAATAATAAAGAAATAAGAAAAGGAATATCGCACATCGATATTGTCAAAAATTAAATAGAAAATCACAGTGAAAACAATCAAAACAAGGAAATGAAATAAATACAATTGTTAAATAAAATGAAAACGATATTACAGAATATGAGAACCGATTTAATTAAAGCAAAAACTTTCACGAAACGAGCGGCGATATTCTTAAAATATGAAGAAATATATAATGAAACATAGACATATTAAACGGTAAAATTAAAATATCATTAAAAATGAAATGTTTGATTTGAAAAAAATCAAATAACTTAGATTATTTTTGTTAGTTTTTGTTAATTATTCAGCCCGACATTGGCTGGTCCGAATAATCTTATCAATTGTAATGTTTTATTATACAAGATTTTTTATAAGTTGGTTTTTGAAATTTTATCTATGTAATAAATCACTAGTAAATTTGTATATAGTTCATCTTATTTTGATTCGGTGCTAGAACCCAAGCTTATTTTCTTCTACTTCTTATCAGTTTGTTGTTTGTTGCAGTTGTTACAAAGGGCCCAGAAATCGTGACGACAGTGGTTCCCGTAGGGCCGTATCGGACTCACATGATATGTCCACATTGTCATGCTGAAATTGATACCAGCACGAAATCGACTCCAGGATGTGTGGCGTACACGTCCAGTGTTATACTCTGCCTTATAGGGTAAGTATACTTTTATTCATTGAAACAAATATTGGTTTCATGAAGTTACACAGTAAGGAATAGAATGTCGGATTGGCTGGTGTATTATCCTACTAAAACACTGTTTTTAATAATAATAGTAAGAATAATAATAAACTGCCTTTATTTAACAAATCTTGATTCGTTAGCTTCTATTCATACCCCCACAAAAAGGTGAATATATTTCATTAATACAATTAATTATGCGGATTTGTACGTTTTTAAAACAAACATTTAGCACAGTCGGTACCGTATTTTTTCAAATGAACACGCTCTATCATTACATATTTTTGTTAAAGAAAATAAGTACATGAAATACCTTGTTTAGTTAACTGTATTTCATTAAAATACATTTTCAAAATGTATAGTCTATTAAAAACCTCCACATTTGTTTTATTAACATTTGAGGGAAAATATTCATTATTTCTGTTGTTATCTGCAACAGCTTATTCATATTAAAGCGTAAAAAATATTTCCTTATTAATGGAGAATGAAATGGCTTTTCCATTGGCAATATAACATTTCAATTTTATTTATTTTGGATATAGTAAAGCAGATAACAAGAGCGTAGGTAGTAAACATAAAACAAAAGGAAAAATATTGAAAATAGGAAATTGCAGGGAAGGAGCCGGAACTAGAGGAAGAATTTAACAATACGGAACTGAATTTACTATGGAACTAAAACCAAAATGAAAGGAAAGGGAGATAAAATACTGGACGGGAGTAATAAATTGAAACCAAAGCCGAAAAGGAGTTGGATACATAATAAAACAATTATTTGAGAAATATCTAAGGAGGTGGGCAGCAATAAATGAGAACATTAAAAATCGAAATGGAGCCGAAAGTGGCAAATAAAGTAACACCGGTGATGGAGCAGGAAAATATGAGAGAACATAAACGAAAGATGTATATTTTAAGAGCTTAAAACCATTAATGATGTAAAAGGCAGATTATTGATAATTGTTGACCAACATCCTAGGGTAGGAACAAGAGTATCATAATAAATTCAAAGAATAAATATGAAAGAAATGGTCAAAGAAAAATCATGGAAAGAGTTCGGATATAAAATTGAAAAAAAAATCTGCTACAAACTATTAAAAACGCTCAGGAAAGATAACCAAGACGGATGCCCATACATAACATCTAAAAAAGGAAAAACAGTGACAAACAGAAGAAGTTTTTTTAAATGAATGCAATTCATGTTTTTGGCCTCAAGAAAGATTTGCATTAAAATCGAAACGTCGGCATATTATAAACAGAATTTGATTTTTTTTTCTTGGTCCTATTCTCACTAACCTTTACGAATTCAGTATAAAGCAAAGGGTAAAAAAATTTACCCAAACGACATATTCTTAGATTCGGAAAAGGGTTTTGATAGGGTGCCAAAGAACGAGATATTAAGTAAGAGCAAATAACGATGAATCAAACGAATTTACAACAAAAGAAGGACTAAGACAAGGGAAGGTGTTAAGCCCTACCTTATTCAACACCATAATAATAATAATAATAATAAACTGCCTTTATTTAATAAAAGTGTACATTACATCACATTTACCCCAAGAAAGCAAAGATTATCTAACGAGCTACTATTTAACTCTTAACCTTCGAGGGTTACAATGAAAACTACAAAAAAAAAGAAAATAATATATTTAGAAAATCCATAGGAAATAACCATCAACACAACCAAGTAACAGTAGAATAAGTAAAAAAAAGAGTTATTGTTTTTCTAACAGATTATTTTTTATAGTTTACTTAAATTTGTATATTGAAGATATTTGCATACTTAAACGATACGAATTGTATAATTTTACCAGATTAAATGAAAAGGAAAGTTCAAACATGCGGTGGAATGACGTTGAGTCGTTGCAAGTGTTATACCGGATGTTGCGATCATGAACGTCTTTACGAAATATCATTTTTTTATACAAATAGAAAAGGAATTTTAGTTTTTGTCGAGCGATATATAAAAACAAGAAAATGTAATTGAAATAGATTATTAATCTTTAACCAATTTAATTGCTTAAAATAGAATGAAATATGATCGTATTTCCTTAAATTAAATACAGAGTGGGCCACAAATTAATTTGTACACTTACTTTTTTGTTTATACACTTTATTTTCCATTTTAGAGATTAGCTGATTGGAAAAATAGTGTCGGAGGAAAGTACCCAAAATATTTATTTGACAGAAAAGGTAGAGATGTAGCTCCACAAATTATAAATGCTCTTTGGGTCGGATTAGTGTAGAAGGTTGTACTGGTCTACCAGAAATGTTTGGAAATCCAAATGCAGTACCAATAGAAGTTGTTGAAAATATGGTTGAAATGGAAATTTTTTTATAGTATTCTGCTCAAAGAACAGCTCATTTAGCTCCCAATAATAAAAATGTTATAGAACAAGAGAAACAAATCAATAAAGGAAATGGAAATTATCAAGCAAAAATGTCAGACATTGGCAGTTAAATACATTGGGAGAAAAAAATTTAAATGAAATAATACCAAACTGGGACGTTCAACAAAATATTGCCAATGCAATTCAAGATTCGGCGGGTACACAAAAATATTTAAAATTGCTACATTTAAGTGCAATAATCCTAATTTTAATTTTTCATGTAAATATGATAGTGAATCTTCTTTGTAAACAAATTTTGTCATTGTTATTTTGTTTAAATATGAACTTTCTCAGATTTTGGGCATAACAGGAGCTTGCTTCTCTGCCCATATTTGTAATTAATAATAATAATAATAATAATAATTGACGTTCTGTTTTTTGCGTTATAAGTAAATTCTATTTTTGTTTAAGTGTTAAACACTTTTAAAGCCTTGACGTTATCTTTTGTGTGATGGCGGATTTTATTCTTAAAATAAAATAAAATAATGGTCTTAGTCGTTGCCATTCTTGTCGATTTAAAACAAATTTCCTGGTTACGAAATTTGCCGTCACCGCGAATAACAATTATTAACCAGTGGGCAGGTATGACTAACGCAGCCCATATTCTATTTATAGCGATACTAAACTTATTTTTACGAATTTACAAAATATACTTTTTTATAATTGTGCACACGGAATCTGGTAATAATGTATTTATTTTTGGGTGAATTTAAAAAACGAAAAATGTATACATTTTGGTTCCCAAATCGGCCCACGAAGCAGGTTTCCAAAATAAATTCGGCGCAAGCTCCACACTCGCCCTGTATGTTAATGTCCCAAAAATTGTGGGCACTAATTGAATATATTTGGGGTTAACAGAAACCGTTTTATATTGAAGTAATGCCGGTTGTTTTGACGATATATTTTTTGGGGTACCTTCTCGGTGGCGTGCCGATTGGATAGGGTCGAAAATTTTCCAATAAAAATATTTATTTTTGTTGCAGATGCTTCTTCGGTTGCTGCTTAATTCCGTTTTGTATGGACCGATGTATGACCGTATCCCATTCCTGTCCGAACTGCCACGCTTATCTCGGAACGTACAGTAGATGCAGATAAAACTGGACTTCGATATTCCGAAATAAAGAAAGTTCTACAGCGGCCGATTCCGTCAAAATGTTGCGTTAAGAAAACAACTTCACGTACTAAACGTACAAATTTATTTCAATTTAAAAATAGTCGTTTTTTTGTAAATTGCGAGACACGACTTTTTCCTCACTAAATCGATGCCTGAATTATTTGTGGAATTTATTTAAAATTATTGTTTTTAATTATACAGGGTGAGTAACCGAAGACGCGACGGTCCGTAACTCCAGAACGGAGCATTTGATGAAGTAACAGTACTTTTTTTATGTATATTCTAAAAAGCTGTAATTTTAAATCAGTTTTGCTTATACAGGTTCTCCCGAAAAAAAAAATACGTATCAAAGTTTTGTTTTTTTAATTGGACCACGTCAAATGCGCCGTTTTGGAATTATGGACTGTCGCGTCTACGGTGGTCAATGATCACCCTGTATAATATATAGCAATATTCTTTATTAATATTATACCTGCAGGCATTTGAAAACAAACATGTAAAAAGATTAATTCCAGAAAACCAGTTACTATTAGAAACTGTTATTAATTATTAAATACTAAATATGTTTGAAACAACTTTTACAGAAACCGGTTTTTATATGCATTTTTCGTGAAATAATCATTAATACAGAATTTTTTCTCGTTGGCGAATAATAAAATTTTACGCCAAATCAATGCGATGTATTTAATTTATTATAATTAGTAATAAATGAAATAAATCTCAACACACAACAGAAGGACAATTCTAAATGTATGATTTTTTTCAAAAACCTTTTTATTAAATTAAGATAAAAATACATTTTTTATTGTTTTTCATTTGTTTTTATTCGAAAAAATACTTTCACGATTTTCCGGAAAATCAAAATTTGTTAAAAGCTTTTTCCATCATTTTTAAAAATGAATTCAAATTTATCGTAATTGCCAATAATATTGATATTTTATATATTCAGTGTTTTAAATTTATTTCATTAATCATAGTCACAGAAATAACCGCACTAAATAGATATTTTTATTTTTAACTTAGAATTAAAAAATAATAATCATTAATAGCCATATAATGCAAGATTCCACAAAGTAAGGGTAGAAACTGTAAATTTAACAATAAAATACAAGGTGACCCATTAAAAAACTAAAATCCGTATAATTGAACACATTTTGAACTGCACATCTTTGTACTTAAACGGCCAAAAACATTCAATTCATTTCTAGATATTTTCATTTAAGATTTTTTCCACAAATAACAATCGTCAATTACTGTACTGTTACTTTTTCTCGCCAAATTATTCTGGATTTGTAGCTGCGAGAAAAAATACCAAACCCGTTTATAAACAGTTTAAAAATAAGTTTTTATGTCGGTCTAAACAGGTTCTAAAAGCCGTCTTGAATGCCAAAAAACCGGTTCCGTTAAACAAGAAGAAGAAATTTTGGTTCCAATTGCTAAAAATCCCGAAAGGAATACACCAGGGCCGGATTGAGCTTCCGGGAAGCCCTAAACAATTATAATCATTGGGACAGTGGCCCTAAATTAAATTGATATACAAACATTCAAATAAAAATTGATTAATGGTTCTGTTGATGTAATTTCATTTCTTTTATTATAACATTTCATGTTTATTTTATAGAACTGTTTGTCTGTTCAAATTGTGTATTAAAAGTATCAAAATATTTAAATATTAGGAAACAGTTATTTATCTATTATTGATACGGAAAGAGTATATTTTTTAAAAGAAATATTTTATGATAAGACAACTTTATTAATAATTAAGTTTTGAGCAACACAATTTGTAGCTGGTAATTAAAAAGTATGTCATTCTTTTTTTTAAATGGGTGCATTTATATGATAAAATTTGTTTTTCACATTCTAATAATTGTATATAACATTAATATCAAATTGTTTATACTTAAACTAGATAAATATAAGTCAATTTTTATCAAAATTCTTGATAACTTTAATTAACCTTCCCATATTTTTTGCGAGTAAAAAGCAATAGTTATAACAAAACAATTGTACTAATATGTAAAAATGTATATTTTTTTTAAGCTAATAATAAATATTTTTTGTTTACTGTTTTTATTGTCTCTCACATTAAATTAATCCTAGATCTGTTTTTTACAATTTTAATCATCTTAAAAATATATTCCAACTGTGTGTTTGAACTTCATAAAGAATTTAATACGAGTTTAATTGAAACAATTATATTTGGTTAAGCTTTTTTACATATAAAATTATACAACTCAAACATAATACAATCAATATAGATTATATAAATATATTAGATAAGACCTATTTACATAATATATTTTATGGAGGTAATATTTCCAAAAACAAAAACTCTAGCTTAGCTCTTTAAGAGATATTGAGATATTTCACTCTAAATATTAAAAAATACATTTTTGGAAACTTACTTGCACTTGTTTGTTAAGAATAAAATATTAGTGTATCCAATAGGTATGTGTAAAACTGAATTAAAACAGAAAAAACTAATAAGAATTAATTATGGATAACATAGAGGTGAACAGCATATACGATAAAAGTCGAGCACAAAAAAATTTTTCGCTAATATTTACTAAAAACAATAAACCCAGATTTAAAAATGTTTACCTCAACTTGTTTGTTATATGTTTGTTGTTGTTAACAAAACATTTTTGTCGACTAAAACTAAGACTGATTAAACTTATATAATCTTAAAGTATTAAAATTATGGATACACTGTATATACTAAGTACAGGAATATAAATAACATAACAGCAAATTACAATAGCCCCACAACCGAATAACTTAGTATGATGTAATATATTTAACAAAAAGGCATTATAATTAAAAAAGTACACAAATAAATATTTTTCGCCATAAACAAACTTTTTATACACCATCAATTACAGGTAATTAACTAAATGGATTCATAACAAAATATATAAATACGCTTATTGTGGTAATTATTATTTTGCAGTAAAATAAAGGTTTTTAAATTATATAATTGGGTTTTTAACAGATTACATTTCTCAACAATATTTCATAAACAAATAAATGGTTTTAAACGAAAATTATATTATTTCAAATATTGGTATAAATAATACATAACAATATAAAAAATATAAATTATAATTAACACTTGTAAATGAGAGACAATGCCGTATATAACATATAAGGCTAAAATAAATAATAGAAAAAATAACATTCTCCTCCTCAAAAGTAATACAAACTAAACAATTATTATAAGTAAAATTTTCAAGGCTTTTAGTCCCAACAAAGTCTTATATCTCGAGCCTGGGGTTAAATTTCAACAGCTTTTCTATTTGAAATTTGTAATTTCTCAAGAAAACTCTCGACCGTGCTCTTTAAATTCCAGGTACTAAGAAAATCGGAAAATTGTATTTCACTTTGAAAACTGACAATTCGACACATTTAAATCGACTTTTCGCGTATTTTATTCCAACAAATTTAACCAGTTTGAGCCGGTGGTTCCCAGATGTTAATGTGTCTCTAAAAATCTTTTTGCTGTTGGTAACATTGGGGAATTTATTTTATTTGATTTTATTTTTCACGAATGCAGTTCAATTAAAATCTAGAGAAGTTTATAAATAACGTGCGTTTCTATCAGCATCTGTAAAAGTAATAAAGACATTCGAAACCAAAGTGTGAACCGGAGAGGTAAAACCGAAAAGAAAAAAAAAATGAAAATATTTCAAGATCTAATAGAAAAATAAAATAATATTGTTTGGATCGATTAAGTGTATTTTATGGTTTGATAAAATATAAAAAGGGTTTTTAGTAACAACTACCGCAATTATTATTACACAGTATCACCTAAAGAAAATTCTAACAAGTGCTGGTTGGCCAAATACATAAAAACCAGTGCCACTGGTAGCAAAATATTGAACAATATGTGTTATAATAATGGACAAGATCATTTATTAGCACACATTTCTAATAAATAAGAGAACTGCAAATACAATAAAGATATTTTTGTAGACTCTATCTACCCATTTCATAAAAAATGATTTAAATTTTAATAAACTAATCAATTTTGTTATCAAGAGTTACATATATGAAACACCTGATTTTGAGTTTTTTATTAAACCATCAAATGTGTTTTATCAGTTTTCAAAATGAATAAAACAATCACACAATCACTACTGATTATTTTGTGAAATTACAAATACGTTATTAAACTCCGGTAACATAAATATCCATTCTTTCAAATTTAACAAATCACATGTGTAGGGGCATTGTAATCTTTTTTTTTGTGTAATTAAAAGTAATATGTAAAAATTATGCAGCTGTGTCTGCTTTTTTATCTTTTGCTGAAGTTGTCGGTTTCGTGTTTGTCGAACAAATTATTGTTGGTAAGTTTTCGGCAGCAGCCGCTCTTTCTGCCAAGAATCTATCGAAATCGCTGCTCGTCACGGATTCTTCGCCGCCGCTCTACAAAAACAAATCATTTAAGAAATTGCACAAAGAAATGGTTAAATATTAAGTAATTTTCAACGATGGTTTAGACGAGAGAGATCGAAGCCTATTTCCCTGTATAAATTATGTAAAATCGTCTGTTCCCATCCCTGAATTCCAACGAGAGGGTTCGAGATCCGATGAATGAAAACAAAACTTAAAAATTCATGTAAATTCGAGAATAAAACGTTAGATCCAGATTTGAGCTTTTTCTTTGAAACCTCTCGAAAGTTGGTGCATGAAAATTTACAATTGGATAATCACTGTTTTGGTGAACATTTGATATTAGAACAATTACTTATTATTGTAAAATATATATATAAACAAAATTTGGTAACTAGGAAAGGTTTTTGTTGAAGTGAAAGTCGAGGAATTCTTAAGTATTATCAGACTGAAAAATAATTTTGAGAGCTGATGATGTAAAAAAAATAAACGGATGTTCGTTGGGTTCGTTAAAGAAAAAAGGTGCGACAAGTTGAAGATAAGTCGTCCAAAATTGCGTGACAATTGGTTAAAATAGTTAAAGAAATATCAACTTTAAGAGTTAGGCCCTAAGAAGTTATTAATACAAGTTTTCAGCTGATCCTCTATTTTTAACTCAACCAAAAAATATTACCTTCCTTGTAGGTTCGCTAAGAGTATGATGTTTTTCATATTTTTACCCAGGTAAAGTTCATTTCAAAATATTTCTTTTACTTACCATCTGCTTAGAGAGTAAATACAAAGGTTAGAAAATTTAGTTAATTAGTTATAGTTAGCGTTTGGAACACCATATCTATAAATTTCCTGCGACTTTCGCATAAACTATCCATTCTCATTCTGCACATAATTCTCACATAAAGTAAAACAGTAATATTTTTATACAAAACATTTTTTAGTTCATCTCAGTACTACAGACATCAAACTCCGAAGTACAAGTTGAACAGAACTACAGAAATAAATAATTACTAGAAGATATGCAGCAATTATAGAAGAAAACCTAAGTAAACAAGACAGATAGAAAATATTGAAAAAAGAGGAAGAAAATCGAGCAAGTAATAAAATATTAAATCGTTACAAGCAAAGCAAACATAGGCATACAAATACTAAAAAATGTAGTTCCGAGTCTAAGAGGAATACTACAAATAAACCTGCCACTAGCTCACTAATGGGTTGTTGTTTTTAATATTGTTACGCTGGTATGTACAGGGATTTAGTTAAATATCGCCCTGTACGTAAAACTTATTTTTTATGGGACAAACCCGCCAACGAATGTTAAATAAATATTTTTAGTAGAGTTATCAAAATTAATAAACATTAGGGTCTTCTTGTTTAGTAAAATAAAAGAAGTCAAGTTTGGGTTCTCGGATGATCGAGAAGTTTATAGGGCCTATCCCTGCTCTTAAGTGTGTTGGTGATTTAATGTGTAAGTTGCCCTTATAATTTAGTTGGTTTCATTAGATAGATAAATTATACATAAACCTGTTTGAGACGGGATAGTCAAATGTTAGTTAAAATTTGCTCTTTAAGCAACCATACAAAACACAAAAATTCCCAACAACAGACTTGAAAAGAAGAAAAGAGAAGAAAGCTATAAAAGTCTACGTTAATTACACAGTAGATATAGACACAAAAATAGTAACTTTTAAAATGTTCGTATTACTTAAGATATGTTAGGCTAGCTTGTTAAATAATTATCTAATATTAAAGAAAAACTAGTTAATTTGCATTTATTTGAAGTTAGTGTGTTAGAAAATGCACAATTTTTTTATTTAATCAAACTTACCGTTCTACCTAGCCAACTAGCCATTTCGTCGATTTCGAGATCTTCGGGTTTCTGCGCAACATAGAAAGCAATAGGATTTTAGAGAAATAAAACAACGAAAAAAGCTTCAAATAAAAAAAACACATTCATTATAACTAAAATTTATTGAGTACTTACGGTCGCTTTTCGTTGGGTAATTGTACTTAAACCTCCCGCCACTTGATCCGGATCAATATTGTCCTTGTACGTGCTTCCACTAAAACACAGTACGACAATAAATGTACTAAAATCTAAACAACGTCATAATCCATATGAGTTGACTTACTTCATTCTTTTAATGTATTAAATCGTAAACAGGGCAATCAGACTCGCTCTATTTTTATTAGTACTCAATTTGAGAGAATTCTTACCTGCTTTTAGAGCTCTCGTATGTAATGTTTCTCGATTGTGCAAACATATCAAAATCGTCAGTCCCTATTTTTTCGATTGTAGTAGATGGAGCGCCCGATACTTTTTTTGGAGTGAGAGCTGAAAGTTAATAAAATATATTCATTTACGTTTAATTTTTACATCAATTTAATTGGCAAGGTAAGTTTTAAAAACTACTTTTCTGTCGAATCATGTATACGAGGAGTTCAAAAATGTAATGTTCCCTGAGATTTTACATTAGGGGAATTATCTTTTAGGGTTTAATTTAATAAAAAAAAACGGTCAAAGTTAATAATAATTTTAATCACTTTAGTGGTTCAAGACTAAGGCTTTACAATATCTCGAGACTTGAAAGAATATGAGTAACTACTGTTTTTTTCTAAACGACTGAGTTGGGAAAGAAATCCTCACCAATATTTGTTCCATTAAAAAATGAGGGATCAACTCGAAATTTTTAACAAAAAATGCTTAGTACCGGGTAAGATTATAAAAAAACATCATCCTCTTAGCGAACCTACAAACAAGGTAATAGAGGATCATCTGAAAACTTGTATTAATAACTTCTTAGGGCCTAACTCTTATACTTGTAAAGGGTACTTTGGAATCTATTAATTTACCAAATACTATAGAGTGCTGCAGTATTTTGGTTTGACGAAATCTATAAGGATTATGAAAAATTTGTAAAGACTAAATACGAGTTCAAGACGAGTGCATAATGACTGGTACAATTCTTCTAACAGTAATTCAGTCTTTTTCTTTCATAAAAGACACATCACAATGTGTATCGTGAAAATATGAAAAAATGTAGGGGAAACTAAATGGATTATGGGGAACCAGTCGAACACCAACCACACATTCAACACTAATTGAAACAACATGGAAGGCATTCGAAAAATAATGAAAATCAGTAAAAAAGAATACTGAAGCCGTGTAATAACAAATGCGGTATTAAAAATATCTTACTTAAACCATTCAACGTTTTGGGAACGTCATCGTCAAAGTCTATGAGACTGTCGCTGGCCTCTAAGGGCGGTTTGGAAACCGGTTGGGTCGCTTTAGCTAGAACGGAAGAAGCCGATTTCCTCGTACCAACTTCTCTGTTTTTATCCCATCTGCTGTATCGCAAAAATAAGTTGTTCAGTTCATCGTTAATTCTAAGCAACTCTTCGCATATTCCATCGTTGGAGATTTTATTAATCAGTTCCACTAGTCTCTGCTGCATGCTCTGACAAGTCACATGTAATTCCTAAAATAAAAATTACCATACTTTTTAGAAAACGCCAATTCAATTATTATTTGAAACTTTTGAATACTTTATGTTCTGTATTTTACACATAACGATATATCGTGGCTTTGTATTAGTATTTAGACACGCAAATAAAAAATAATAAATAAACCTGCAATAATTCTAGTTCATCTGGTTGCTCTTCTCCTGGTTTTATCTCGTGTAACATTTCTCCTAAAACCGCCATATTACTTTGAATTACATCTAATTCGGACTGTAATTTGGCTCTTTGTTCGGGAGTGAGTGTCCCGGGAGAAGGTTGTGTGTGTCTTGAAATAATCGCCTCACGTGTTGGTATCACTTCGGGAACAGGTATTTCCGTAGTTACACTCTAAAATCAAAAATACCGTGATTCGGTAAAATAACTTAGAAGGTAAATAAAAAAGAAAAAAGTGTTAATAGTATAAGTGGCATATTTGATCCTCGTATTACCGATTTCTTAGAACATAAAAATATATTAAACAGTATTGATTGTAGTACAAAACAGAAACTAATTTATTAATTCTGGGTCTATTAATAAACAGACCGTATTTAAATAATAAATTAGATGTTCTGAATTAATTATATGCACATTTATAATGTTTCAAAATTAATTCAATACAGTGAACTGTACAAATTATTTTAGAGATTTACGAAAAAATGTGAGACATATCGACTGTTTAGTCTCAATTCAAATCTACGGGGTAATTTATCTAAATCCAGCATCCCGCTTTTTTCAATGGAGCATACTATATCGTTATGGTTTTTTTGAGTACATGGTAACTTTTCTTTGAATATTAACAATACACGGAAATATTTTAACGCTCTTAACCATGATTTAGATATAATTCTTCAGTACTCGAAGCAACATAATTTAACTATCATCCCATCAAAAACGACTGCAGTTTTATTCACTCCGTAAAAAGCTTTGTGAAACATTTTAAATTATTGTTTCGTTTCATTGTATACTATCCATGTTTAAATAATTATTCAAAAAATAAGTTACAACGTCTACAAAATATCTGTTGCAGATATATTTTTAATTTAAGGAAATACGATCATATTTCATTTTATTTTAAGTAATTAAATTGGTTAAAGATTAATAATCTATTTCAATTACATTTTCTTGTTTTTATATATCGCTCGACAAAAACTAAAATTCCTTTATATTTGTATAAAAAAATATATACACTTGAACAATGCAACTTCATTCCACCGCATGTTTGAACGTTCCTTTTCATTTAATCTGGTAAAATTATACAATTCGTATCGTTCAAGTATGCAAATATCTTCAATATACAAATTTAAGTAAACTATAAAAAATAATCTGTTAGAAAAACAATAACTCTTTTTTTTTACCTACTTATTCTACTGTTACTTGGTTGTGTTGATGGTTATTTCCTATGGATTTTCTAAATATATTATTTTCTTTTTTTTTGTAGTTTTCATTGTAACCCTCGAAGGTTAAGAGTTAAATAGTAGCTCGTTAGATAATCTTTGCTTTCTTGGGGTAAATGTGATGTAATGTACACTTTTATTAAATAAAGGCAGTTTATTATTATTATTATTATTATGGTGTTGAATAAGGTAGGGCTTAACACCTTCCCTTGTCTTAGTCCTTCTTTTGTTGTAAATTCGTTTGATTCATCGTTATTTGCTCTTACTTAATATCTCGTTCTTTGGCACCCTATCAAAACCCTTTTCCGAATCTAAGAATATGTCGTTTGGGTAATTTTTTTTACCCTTTGCTTTATACTGAATTCGTAAAGGTTAGTGAGAATAGGACCAAGAAAAAAAAATCAAATTCTGTTTATAATATGCCGACGTTTCGATTTTAATGCAAATCTTTCTTGAGGCCAAAAACATGAATTGCATTCATTTAAAAAAACTTCTTCTGTTTGTCACTGTTTTTCCTTTTTTAGATGTTATGTATGGGCATCCGTCTTGGTTATCTTTCCTGAGCGTTTTTAATAGTTTGTAGCAGATTTTTTTTTCAATTTTATATCCGAACTCTTTCCATGATTTTTCTTTGACCATTTCTTTCATATTTATTCTTTGAATTTATTATGATACTCTTGTTCCTACCCTAGGATGTTGGTCAACAATTATCAATAATCTGCCTTTTACATCATTAATGGTTTTAAGCTCTTAAAATATACATCTTTCGTTTATGTTCTCTCATATTTTCCTGCTCCATCACCGGTGTTACTTTATTTGCCACTTTCGGCTCCATTTCGATTTTTAATGTTCTCATTTATTGCTGCCCACCTCCTTAGATATTTCTCAAATAATTGTTTTATTATGTATCCAACTCCTTTTCGGCTTTGGTTTCAATTTATTACTCCCGTCCAGTATTTTATCTCCCTTTCCTTTCATTTTGGTTTTAGTTCCATAGTAAATTCAGTTCCGTATTGTTAAATTCTTCCTCTAGTTCCGGCTCCTTCCCTGCAATTTCCTATTTTCCATATTTTTCCTTTTGTTTTATGTTTACTACCTACGCTCTTGTTATCTGCTTTACTATATCCAAAATAAATAAAATTGAAATGTTATATTGGCAATGGAAAAGCCATTTCATTCTCCATTAATAAAGAAATATTTTTTACGCTTTAATATGAATAAGCTGTTGCAGATAAAAACAGAAATAATGAATATTTTCCCTCAAATGTTAATAAAACAAATGTGGAGGTTTTTAATAGACTATACATTTTGAAAATGTATTTTAATGAAATACAGTTAACTAAACAAGGTATTTCATGTACTTATTTTCTTTAACAAAAATATGTAATGATAGAGCGTGTTCTTTTGAAAAAATACGGTACCGACTGTGCTGGATTTTTGTTAGAAAAACGTACAATTCCGCATAATTAACTGTATTAATGAAATATATTTACCTTTTTGGGGGTATGAATAGGAGCTAACGAATCAAGATCTGTCGCTGGAAATTCAATACCTTTTGCGAGCAGATCTTGATAAACGGTTATAACACCAGACATTTCTGGTTGAGATTGAAATGCACTGGCCCATGACTGAATTAGACTTAACACCTTCTCTTGTACGGCCGTCGGCGGGTCATTTTTCGGCCCAATCAACTTCACCTATAATTTAAAGTGTTGGTGTATATATAATAAATTGTTACTTAACGTTGATAAACGTAAAGTTATGACTTACACACTCAAAATGGATAAAATTGTTTATGAATATAAAATAAATGACACGACACTTGAACGACCCTTTACTTTTATCGACTTAGGTATAACATTTGACTATAAATTATCTTTTATTTCTCATATTGAGTCAATATCCGCGAACGCCAATCAAATGTATGAACATACCACATTATGGCTGTGACTGTTTAATCAAAATAAATGATCATTTTCTTAGATTCCCAATGTTTCCTTATTCTTCTCAAATTGTTTAGCCTTAATTTAACAATTTGGGGCGATTTCATTACGACAATTTGGAAGTCTAATGTTTTATATTTTCCGAATTTTTTAGTATATCATTCTTTAAACATTTACAAATGATTTATAGAATTTGTTACCATTGAAAGTGCAAATTTTTATTTTGAATGTCATAATTTTGTCCTGCATTCACTATTTCAGTCTCAAAGACTGACTGTTGCTAATAAAAATAATTTGAACATCACTTTTGAGTGTGATCTTCTAAGTATTACTTTGATTTGTAATAATCTACTGTAGTTATATTCTCAACGTAAGTGTGCAGCAATCATTATGTTATATTCCACATATCAATTTGTTTTTCTATTTATTTTTATAGCTTTTCATAATGTGTACTGGTTCAATTAGTTTCAAATAAACTGTATATACTTTTAATAGACACTGTAGAAGCAAAATATTTATGCAATTAAATACCTTGCAAGTGAGGTGTTACATGAACCTTGTTTGTATTTAAATAAATCGTTAGAATTAACGTTTACTCATACTGTATGAGTAAAATGAAATTGATGAATATTTACTTACCAATTCCTGTATGAAGTCTTTGTTACATACTAATATATGGAATCTTTTACCGCAATTTTTAACACAGGTTTCTAATATAATCAGCGTGTACATAATGACTGTATAATTTTTACCGGCATTCTGAGACAACCTTTTTCGTACGGCTTTGATAGCATCTCTTGGACCATCTTCAGTCTCATTTACAAGGTCGCATATTTCCATATTTAAAGCCCAATTTTCAGAAGCAAGAGTTCCGTCCGTTGCTTGTTCTAAAAATATAAAAACATTTTTCATTTTACACTCCTGATAATTCATATTTGCATAAGCTTAAAGAATACGATATAATTAATTAAAATATATTTATCGAATGTCTGACATATTAAATATTTATTTATATTACGAAATATTAGCTAAAAACTTAATTATATAAGAATCTATGCGATGAGCAGGGCATTTCTAAAAAAACTAATACAATTTCTTATACACCAATAATTTTTTAACAACAATATCCCCATAATAATAATAATAATAATAATAGACTTAAATAGGTGACTCATAACTGTTCTAATTTATTACGTCGAATCTTAGCGTTAACCTTGATTAACGCCCTATTTATTTTTGCAATCAATGCAAATTTAGGTGAAAACAGCGTTATTCGACCAGAGAAATTATTATCTAGAACGATTTGCTAAATGCAATACAAGATTTAAGTAATTAACAGCGAAAATACGCACCTATTTTCGACCCGACCACAGTTGAAAATGGATTCCCAACGAGAGCGTTGGATAAAAAAGACATTTTCTGTTTTGTTGCACTGCACCTAAATATTATTGTTTTCTTTCTGTTAAAATGAAACTATAAAATCGACTTGTACAACTACTGTCAAAATCACATATGATATATGAAATGTCAATGTCACATGACGGGTGCGTTCGAAATACGTTCTAGGGTTGAGTCGTGTCGAATACTTTTATTGGAAGCGTTATTTAAAAATGCTAAAAACTGTAAGATAGAAAGAGAGCAGAATATATTTGGAACACAATAGGGTTGCCAACTATAGCTTATTTCAGCTTTGTCCAGTACAAATAAAAAAACAAACATAATGCTCGGTAAGTCCAAAAGAAGAAGAAAATAAATGTTTGGTTATGTTATATATTTATTTATGGTTATGTTTATCTAACCTAGAATTTAAACTAAAAGCTTCTAAATATTCAATGCTACTATAATTTCGTATTACCGCTTCAAGTTGGAAAGATGCCTAATTGGAATCAAATTCAAGCCCAGTTGAGACATCCCGCCAATCCAGTGGTCTTTTGCGATGTTTCAGTGGGTACAACCGAGATTGGGCGAATGATTTTTGAACTTTTCGCGGATGTAGTTCCGAAAACAAGCGAAAATTTTAGGCAATTTTGTACCGGCGAGTTCAGAAAGGATGCCGTACCGTTGGGCTATAAAGGTGCAAGTTTTCACAGAGTTATTAAGGATTTCATGATTCAAGGCGGAGATTTCGTGAACGGGGACGGTACAGGTGTTATGAGCATCTACGGAGGTGGTACATTCGCTGACGAGAACTTTTCGTTAAAACACGATACTCCGGGACTCTTATCGATGGCGAATAGCGGCAAAGACACTAACGGTTGCCAATTTTTCATAACTTGTGCCAAGTGTAATTTTTTGGATGGTAAACATGTCGTCTTTGGGAGAGTTATAGACGGTCTTTTAGTTATGAGAAAAATTGAGAACGTTCCCACAGGACCAAACAACAAACCCAAAATACCCGTAACCATTATTCAATGTGGACAAATGTGATTTCTATACCTTATTAATCAATTTATCATTAAGAGGGGGTTTAACAAATATACGATACTGTAATCTTAAAATAATTTATTAAATTACACAATTTTACAAAAATTCGTACAAAATCCGATCAGTCCTACACTAAAATCTTCATTAGCGAATTCGAAATTATAATTTTTTACAATCGATTTAAAATTGGTAGGATTGTACCAAATTTAACAGAATTTTATAGAAAACTGGGGAATCCTTGATATTCACCTATAAAAAAAAGTATATTTATAAATCAATCACAAATTATTTTGGATACGAATATTATAGAGCGAGGATCACAATCCCAGTTTCCACTCTTTATTTTTAGTGATTAAAGCTTTTTATTGTGTTTATATCAGAATGAAATCACTATTTTTTTCTTAGTTGTAGTTCTTTTACTCTGAAAACGGGTCGATACAATTTTCGAGAAGTCTCTAAAACCCCGATGGTCGATTATGAATAAAAATACAAATAAAATGATGTGCCATTTTCATAAAACAGTTAATGATGAAGATTTAAAAGGAAATGACCCGATCAAACTCAAACCGTACGATTAAATAAAGGAAGAGTACTGATGAGATGAAGATACTATAAAATTGTAGAAAGAAATAGTTCCAAGAGTATCAAAAATACAAAACTAGAGCCTGAGAATAATAATAAAAAAACAAGTAAGAAATTAATATGGTAGGACCAACTACTAAGGTTGAAACTAGATGGAATAACGAAAAAACTAATGAAAACAGGAAAAACAATAAAAAGTCAGTGATAAAGATTTAAAAGGAAATGAACAACAAAATGTTTCAAAATTGGGACGGTTAAGTTTGTGTTGGTCAATTAAAAACAGCCGAGATGAGACTTCAAATCATTCGTCTGCCGTTTTTATGTCAAAAACTTGTAATTTTACTGCGATGCAAATGCCAATTATTATGACAAAAATTTTAATCACTAAAAGGTTACTTTACTTTAACGTATTTTTATTTTATTTTCTTATTATTTAGTGATAATGCCTTGGATGAGAGATATGTAAACACATCCTAAACAACTTGAGCATTATTAAACATTTTTTACACCTCAAATGTTGTTTTATTAAAAAATCTACCAAATTAAATCTTTAAACACGCAGATAAAGCATCGAATGTTGCTTTTTTCCCAAAATCATAAATATCTCGCATGTTTATACAAAAAGTAATACATTTGCTCAGAAACAAATTATGTTTTTGATTATTTTCAGTTCTGAGGTTGATAGTAAAAATTATAAGTTTATAATTTTTAAAAGTAGGGCAAAAATACAGGGTGTGTGCTTATCAATTTTGTTTGTAACTTACAGATTTAATAACTTTAAGAGAATAATTAAACTTAAGGGAAGCGATAAAGTTGGACATAATTGATTTTAAGTCGTATGAATTTGTAGTAGAACAGCTAATGAGATTTCTTAAATGTTTTAAATCAACTCTCATGAGCTTTTCTTAATATACAGTGTGGGGCAAATATAAATTGATTATTTTCTAACCCGTTGAATTTAGTAACAAATTTTGTAACCCTTGGATTTTTATTTCCAAACACTTGTTCCGCCAAATTTTTTTATTCCTGTGTGATTATTCTTTGTAATATAAATGCGATATATAATTTGAAAGATCTTTTAATTATTTTAGTTATCTGATAGAATATCTACTTGAAAATAGACATAAACGAGTCTCGAGATTTTTCTTTTACGAAGTGATGAATTTATTCCTTTTAATTGCATTATACAGTATATTAATTCCCTACCACTATTTTAATCTTCAGATAAGTCAACTAATAACACCCAGTATAAAATATGATAATAAATTGACTCAAACAAGCGATTGGTTAAAACAAACATATTTCTGGATACTACCACATTTGTAGAAATGTATAGAATTTAAATTTGTTACTGTTTCCCGGCCCCACTGTAGGAAAATAATCTTTTCATAATTTATTTCCAAGAAAGGACGTAGTTCCAATAGGGAATATTTTATTACTTCTTATTCCGGAATAATAATTTGTTATATTATTGCAAAGATATTGGTTGGATTTCCGGTACAGCCACAGCCATTTCACTGAAATTAGTGATATTGAGATAAAAAGGTAGAGTTTATGACACGGAGTTTCGGTAGAGGGACGGGTTTAAGTTTGCAGAGAAAAAATATGTAAGGAACTGCTTCGTAAGTGAACACACCAAAATTATTGTTCAATTTTTTGTTATTTCAGCTATAATCACATTGTCTAATCATGCATTAGTATAAAGGACGGCTACAATATATATATATATATATATATATATATATATAAAATAAAATATATAAAATATCTGTTTTATTTTGAAATAGTTATAGTAGCACTAAAGTAAAAAGTATTTAAATGGTTTAACAATAATAAAAATATTTATCACATTCATACTTATTTACACTTTTAATATAATATTTATAATAAAAGAGATGAACTTCTTTTGGTAAATTATTATCATATCCCAATTAAAAATATATTTATAAAGAAGGAAGAAATATAATTCGGTTTTTCACTTGAAAAAATGTAAACTTAAAAACTGATTAAATTAGCCTAATTAAATATTTTTTAAATGATAAGGAGTAGATAAAACGATTTTCCAAAAGAGAGTTGTATAGATGTTTGAAAAAACTTGATTTTATGTTCTTTTGTAAAATATAGTTATTTAGTCTTAAATCTTAATTAATACAAAGTTAAAGTTTATTAAGTTTGTAACAAATAACGTATTCATTAACAAATATTTTTTAATCACAAATTTATTTAAAATATATACCAAACAAAATAGTTATTTAATTAAAGGAAACCCGTTATTCGAGGTTACTAATATTTACTAAAATAGAGAAAACGGTATCTCACTTACAACAATTATAACAATGATTAAATTGAAACATAAATTTTTCCTAATATAGTGAGATCAAACGTAAATTTTCTCTATACATTAATACAGTTATTCGATTTATTCCTTGTCCTGTTTGTCTCAAATCGCTTATACACTAATAAACCAATTATTGCTGACAGGGGGGTAACATTAAAATATTGGCAATCACTATGTGGTATTTTAACAAGTGCTTAATATTAAATACTGTCCAGCAGTCATATCACCATTTATTTAACTATTCTTACATAGAACGCTGCTTAACTTCCAACAATTGAGGGTGGTTTTCTACAATGTTCAATAAAATCCCTTCAATATAAGTTCTAAGCTGCCGGTTTACTTCCTGTTGTTCCTTCAATGCTCGATGCACCTGCAAAATACACGTATCTTTATATATTTTTCAAGCACATTTCGCACACCATCATGACTACATTTTTAAAACCTTTCGACTAATTAAATATAAAAAAAAAGGTATTAAGATCGCTGTTTCACTGTTTGTTAAAATAATGTTCAAAAAGTCCTCATTTGTCTTGCTTTTCAACTGGGACTGAAAAAACAATAGAAAAAGTATTTTTAAAATTAAAAATAAATCTAGAAGTGTGCTGCTGGAATATTTTAAAATTTTATTTAGCTTTTGGGTAGAAATAATAGTTAGAAATATTTTTCAATATAATAACCAAACCGGCCGCTGAGGTAGGCAACACAACATACTATAAAATTTAAAAACGCTACATTAAAATAAAATACTACAATATTCTCTAAAAATTATATACAAAAACTAATAAAACAATATCACCAAGTTTGTGACGAAATAAACAAGGAAAATGGAAGAAACTAATATCAAAATCACCAAATTAAGACATTTAACTGATCAAAAAAAGGCAAATATATTTGTAGAAAACTTTGAGAAAACTTAGAAAATTCCAGAGAACCCTTCATTAGATCTACAAAACCGGATAAAAATAAATCAATACACTTATCTCCAAATCTAGCTCAGACCAAAAAAATTAATAACTATAGGCCCCTCCCTTCTCTCAGCTTCCTGAGAAGATCAAGAGATCACCATTTTTCCTGCGGTAGATCCACTTAATTCCCCGGTTAATTATTAACAGTACATGCTGCAGGATCTCGCACAAAGTAGTTATCCTGTTTGTACATCAAAAACATGAACTTTGTCCAATAATTTAATGGCGAAGATCTTAAATGAAATAATAAAAAGATACCCTAGTACAAACTCTTGGTCTAAAATCTATATTGGGAGATTACTATAAATTGTAAACGTACACTACAGAGATCAAGACTTACAACCACTAAAGATAGAGAACATGCGAAAACTATAAATGAAAAATGCTATAGTTTTATATCAATAGGGAGTCCAACCTATTGACCCAAGAAAAATACCGGATCTTCTTGACTTCTTTATTATTCCTTGTATCTCAAAACTCTACATAGATGAGGAATCTACTTTTAACCTGTTATCAGATCAGAGACCTCATAAAGGAAAAACGTAGAGTTAGAAAGAAAAGAAATGTCAACGGATCCCCCGTACAATACAATCAATTACCCAATAAATTTAAAATCAAATTATAAGTATCACAAAACGAAACTATGTTAGCGGGCTTAACTTCGTATGGAGACCAGTAAGAGGTAATAATAAACCAACAGAAGGGAATATCACCCATTCGAAACGAAGCCCCGGGCAAGGAAAAAATCGAAGAAATCCAGCGAGAAACATCCGCAAATCTTCAGGTCCGGAAGTAATAATAGTTTACAATTTTTTCCAATGTTGAATGTATCATTACTTACTTCGTCCTGCGACATAACATCTAACTCAGCAGCTAAACTATTTTCGCCGATAGATAAAATCCTGCCCGTTTCCAGTCCTGCATGAAGGAGACTTGCCTGCAACTCCTCGTTCACTTCTCTCAATTGGGAATTCTCCGATCGCAAGTTCGACATTTCCTCGTGCAACTCCTCCAACCTTAAAGTTTCCGGAGAAGTTGTTGGAAGCGCCGGAGTTCGGGCTTCGACTCGCAACCGTTCGATTTCCTTCGACAAATCCTCCGATAATTGAACTTGTCCTTCGAATTCGCGCTTTAATCTACAATTTAAAAAAAAATAATTACGGTTAACGCGACGAGCTAAAAATAAAAAAAAACACCAACCGAACTTCTTGGTCCCTCATCATTTTCATTTCGTCTTTGGTTTCGCCGAGTTTTTGCGACAGATCTTGATTCTGTTCGATCAAGTTTTGCCGTTGCGATTCTAATTTTTCGAGCAGCGCGCGCTGTCGATTAATCTCCTCTTTTAAATTCGAACATTCCGATTCGGATCCGTGAAGTCTAATGTTTACGTTTTCGAGTAACAGCTGCTTTTCTCTTTCTAACCTGGACACCAATTCTTTAGTTCTTTTCTGTTCGTCCTGCAAAATTAAATTCTCAATTAAGAACAATTTTTAGATATAGTGTAACTATGAGAGTTTCCCTCGAACGTTCTCGAAAACTGTAATGGACAGCCCGAGAAGCCAAGAAAGTCAAGTTGGACTTAACATAGTAGTATGTTGGTAAGAACCACCGATAACTATGAGAATTTTCTGGGCATTTTTTCACGAATTTACATTGTTCTGTACCTTTGACGTTTACTTCGTCTAAAGTTTAAATTGCTCCTAAAAAAGTGTGAGTCCTTAGTGAATTTATAAAGAAATTTAGTACTGTTGAAAACATTAATGATTGAGTCAACTTTATTTTGTGCTGGACTCTCGCCAGAATGATAAAAGTGCAATTCAAGATGGGTGACTGTGCCTGAATTCAACAAATAAAAATATCTAGGTTCTTTAAAAAGACTATTCATTGCTCTTCGAATAATTTAACCAGTCCAATCAGTAAATAGTAACTAAACCACTGATAATGAGTACAGAAGTTCCACATTCAAATTTCAACGTGGTACTCTTAAGAACCAAGATAAATTATGTTGAATAAATGATCTTCCAATCTTTTGGATTTGTTTTTATTATTGTTTACCTGTAATTTTTCTTCATATCTAAGTTCAGTTTCCCTGACTTGTTCTTCCAACATAATAACCCTAGCTTGTAGAGCTGCGTTATCCGCTTTAGCTCTAGTATATCTTTCGTCATTTTGATTAGCTGAATCTTGTAGTATTCCAACTTGCTGTTGGAGTACCTGGAACTAGAACAATACATTCTATTAATTATAAATATAATATATACAAGTTAGGTTAGATGAAACGTTCAGAGAAATTTAAACAAAGTATTCTATGTCTTTATTAAAATCAAAACAATTTTCATTCTATACTTCTTAACGGTTTGGCTGCATCGACCGAGGCTACAGGAAAAGACCCAGAAACCTAAGCTATAACAGTTTTTTGAACATTCTAAAGAACGCTAAGAATATTTTAGAATTTTATAGAACTTTCTAGAAAGGAAGAAAATGATGCAAATAAGACTAGTGCTAGTGAAGTATCATAGTACGAGGTAAGCTAAATAGTGCCATTGTTATCACGTTAATTTGTATTTTTAGACTTTTTCAACTTTGAATATGAAATTCTCTTTTTCAGATTTTTAATAATTTCAGCTTAAATGGCAGGATATATAAAAAGCAGGAAACTTTATTCTTGAAACATTGTACTTTATAGAAGTTGGAGGGATAATCAGGATCAAATTTGAATTTGTTTAACTAATAATTTTAAATATATTTATTTATTGGTATGTATGTCGTACTCCAGGGCCTTTTCCTTTCCAAATAAACACACATTTTCAAATATTTTCATTTATTAAAAAGGAACAAATAGCATTTTAATAAAATAACAACCATTACAATAACAAGAAGAATAATGCCATTGACAGTGTGGCCAACCCACCATCTTCAAATTCGCCAAACCGGCCGCTGAGTTAGGCAACACAACATACAATAACATTTCAAAACGCTACTAGTACGTAAAAAAACATAATTAGCTTAAAGGAAATGAACATATACAAGCTTGAATCATCGATTTACTCATTTGTTTTCAGGTTTTTCTGCTCACCGCATAATGAATGATTTATTTGCCGTCGTAAGTTAAAGGAAGCTGTACTGATATCTGTTATATATGGAATAGTGTTTCGGCTGAATCATACAACGAAAAAATGGGAAAAATATTGATAACTAAGACTTATTTATCGTTTGATTAAACGTAATTCGATTGGCGTCTAGGAAAGGTAAACAATACTGACTGGCTAAACGAAACGAAAAAGACATTATTTACCGTTTTAGTTTTATTTACATTTAAATGATGTTAAAAAGAAAATCTTTCTTCACACTCTATCCAGGCAATTTATTTTTTTCAAAGAGATATCTTTATTCTATTGGTTCTTACTTAATTAAATCTGTTTTTAGATAAATGTATGTTGACTCTGGGAACTGTTGCTACGTCGATAAACTCTTCTGCCAATTCCATATTACACCACAACAAAACGGGACTAAAAGTTTCGTGTGCAGGTAAAGAATTTATGTGGCGATAAGCTTTAATGTTTACGTCATTCATTCGGAGTAAAATTGTGTTCCTGGAAACAAGTATGCAACGTTATTGAGGATTTTTTATCACCATAACATGCCACAAGGTTTCGATTGGCGATAAATCAGAGGTACTGGATAGATTCGTTGTTCGTTTAATTTGTGGGTCAAATTATTTTGAATGAAGTTAATGTATTCATCGACGTATGAACTGGTGTTGAGACCAAAGTTTATTTTTCTTCCACTTCTTTGTCCCTATTGGTTTTTCTCTATAAAACCGCCATGCGATAAGTTTCTCTTGAAAATTGTATACTTGTTGCTTAGTTCCATAATAATTTGAATTCGCGCAGGGATTTTAAATTTGTATTAAAATTAATCGAGTTGGTTTAGATTGTTTAATAATATTTCGGATTTCGATAAATTAATACTATCGGCGATTTGCTTATCGAACGTATTATTTCCTTTATATCTTCTACCACGAGACAGTTTTATTTATCAACAACGAATGCATAAACATGAAATACGGTGTCACTATCGACGCGATTACGGTTATTCAAATGTCAAATATTATCGTTTATTTTATATTTATATTGATTTCAGAACCGACCGTATTTTGTTCAACACAAATTATTATGGGTCTGATAAACAAAAAATATTATATTTTCGAAAATAGTTTGCTTTGTCATGTTATAAATTTAAACATTTCATATTTTGAGCCAACTTTATTGAGACAAATAATTAAAGATAGAGATACCTGAAAAAAATATTCAATAATATTTTGAGAAATTTATGTATGTGCATGGTCAAGAAGTGAATATCTTAAACCTTAAAATATTAATATTTAGGTCAATAACAGAGTCGAATGTTATCTACAACTAAAATACAGAATGTTAAAGACAAAATTTTTATAAAACTATAGAATTTGTTGAATAACCATAAACCAACTCTTTTTTCTGTAATAAGAAATCAAGTTTGTATGTGTGTAGTGCCTGCCAGTTTCTTTAATTTTATCTGACGGTTTAAAAAGGTGAAACAATTGGAATTTTAAGTATATTTTACATTTATAATTGAGATTCTATTAAGTAAATAAAGTTAATTTCAATATATTTCGTTGACTTACCATCTGCTTCCTGTAGTTCTTCTAAGAATTTACAAGATTAACTGATTGTACTCTCTAAGCAGATGTTAAGTCAACTCAACGAATTATCTTGAAAACGAACTCAACTAACATTTTATTTCTATAAAAAAGATATCGAAATACGTACGTCGTTTTCGTCGTTTTCGTCGTCTTCGTTATCGAAAGCGAACGGACCGTTTTTGAAGCCGTTAATTTTGAAATTTTTATTCTTGAAGTCCTTCACGTTCGGCCCCACGAATTCGAATTGCCCGTCCCACATATCGAAGTCCAGATCTTCGCCGTCCTGTTCCGGTTCGGGTCCGTTGTCCGGTTCGTTCATTTCGAAAAATGCCGCTCGAAAATCTCATTTGTTGATTCACTGTACGAAGAAAAAAGCGAACTGCGTCCCGCACTTCTCGAACGTTTCACAAATACTGCTCGTGTCTCGGTATCTAATTCAACGCGTAAATAATTGATAAGTTTTTAAGTGAATGAAGTAATTTATACCAATATCGTACAAATATACAGGGTCGTTCAAAAGTGGAAGAAAAAAAACTGAAAAAATTGGGGATCACCGAAGGGCCAACTGATACACTACTTGTTGGGTCCAGTAAGACACCCTGTATCATTTTGTAACACAATTAATTTCGTTCTGGCCGTATCAGTTTAGCTTAGCTTTTTTGCAATACAAACAAAAATGGAGATAAGTAGGTGTAAATTTAATAAACAGTTTGTGACAGTGACAATTTATTAATTGTTGAAATTTGAGCCTATTTATTTCCTTTTTTTTTTTTTAAATTAATTCAAATAATCTGTTAAAAACGGCTCAAACACTAACCGAAAAAGAATGAATTACTCTTTTAATGATGAGTTTTTATGGGAGAAATAAGTACTTTAGTCTCGCAGTCTATAAGATTTTATTTTTTCATGGGAAAAAGAGGAGAACTACTGGAAAAATTGGCCACATCTTGAGGTTCAAATCACAAAACAATTCTGTAATTAAAAACAACAAAAAGTTTGGTGTAAAGTAGATAGTTTAAATATAAGATTTGTCGGTAAGGATATAGAGATTTTATTTTTTAAGTTGAAAGTAATTTTTTATAGAATTTAATTTTATTTTTGTAGTTGATTGGAGTTATTTTAGTAATAGATCTTATATAAACTTATAGTACCTTAGATTTATAAATCTAGTATTAATTAGTTAGTAGTAGTAATAGTAAAATTGTTTGCTTTTAGTTTAATAGTTAATGTTGAAGTTAAGTACCTATTTATATAATCACTCAATAGTTTTATAATAAGCTTCACCAATATATACTTTTTAATATAACTTTTTCAATACAATGTTCCCCAATTGTACAGTATTTCGAGTTAAAATATTGTTGTTCTTTTCCAAGCTTTAGGGCTCTTTTGCAATTAAAACAAAAATAAATTTTCTTAATTTATGTTATGGTAATACTTATTTTTCTTATAAAAATAAAAGCTTTAACCACTCAAATTTAAAGAGTACTTTTAGTTCCCACCGTATAAAGTTGTATGTAAAATGAACAAATATTAGTTGAAAATTGTTTAATTTTACAAGGTTACACTGATAACAAACTTTAAATTTGCCATTGTGCATAATTTTTCACAATTTATTTGATCAAACAGGTTTATCAATTTTTTTGCATAAATGGAAACACTAAGATTATATTTAAAAAAAGGTTCTCACAAACATTTTTTTATGTGTACCTGTATACATTAAAATAAACGTGAAAAAAATTCAATAGTGCGAACACAAAAATAATTTAAAAATTTCGTTCTCAATTCTGTGTTTTTTTTTTTTGGTAATTTTAATTTATAGAGCCCGATTTAAACTAAACAAAAAAAAATTATTTACGAAGTAATGTATGCGCTTAATTATGTTCATAACATTTAAACTATTAATTAATTAATCAATGAACACATACAGTGTGGAAACCACTTAAGGATGAAAATTATTTTTGCTTTTTTTGAAGATATCTGAATTGTAAGAAAATTCAAATATACACGGTGATTCATTTGTATAATACTTATGGTCTCAAATAGAGGCCTTTATCTCCTTTATTATTAAGTGTATAAAAAGATACCTTTATTTTTAGGTGAACTGTCACCTCTAGAAGTATCGCTCGACAATTTTGGACCACCTTGTATATTTCTATTTGGTTTTTCAATGACAAATGAGTAAATTGGTATTTATAACTTGATAAGAAATTAGTGATGATCTTTACTACGGAACTGGAGTAAATCAATAAAACATTTATTTCAGATTTCGATTTTTTACACATTTAACATACCGAGAAAATGGTATAAATAGCCGAGCACTGGACCACGCCGTTTCATTTATTTTTAAGCGATTTTATTCAAATGCAGATTCGCACAAATCTATTATAGTACTAAATACGAATCCAGCGCTAGATTAACATTTATTTTTACATTTTACCATCGTCACGTATAAAAATATTATTTGCGCCGAACGAATATAACTTTTTATTCCGCCGGTGCACGAGATACCGATAACGGAAACTTAGTAGGTACATCGGATTTTCGTAAACTATAATAAATACACTTTCACGTACAACATTTTCGATACTAATACGCCACTGAAAATCTACTGTTTGTGTGTATCACACTCGACGTCATCGTTCGTTAGATAAACCTCCGCTATCAGACGTTTTCTTTATTTGTGTATTGCTAAGATATACAAGGTATATTATTTAAGAAATTCATTCGGAGGGAGAACAATTGCACGCCTCTGTAAAGCATAAATACTAGTAATTTTTATTTTGTTTCAATAAGTATACTTAGAGTTATGTCCAAATTTATAAATTCAATAGTTAAAGAACATGCTGGCCTGAATATTATAAATCTTTTAAGAGTTTTCAAGGGATTCTTTGGGAGAAACATAGTTTTCAGAATCAAGTAACAGATGTTAGATTTCATTGTTGTATTTCAGAATTGTTACCCAATAAATTATGCGAACTGAGGTACACGGTTAGTTTTGTAAAAGCCAAATTCTTTAATAAACCGAAACTCATAAAAAATCTGTGAGAACCAAAAAAGTAAAGTTGTAGTTTAGCATCAGACTCAAAAGGTGCCTTCAGTCTCGTTGCATTTTGTAAATTTTGATTTGCCGGTACTTTTCTTAATTAGTAATAGATGTTTAATAAGTATTCAAAGCATCAATCTAATCCGTTGTATTGTACAGTCACTCGTTGCTTTTCATCTAATTTCTATTTGTAATTTTTTTACCATTTCCTCGCCCAATAAGTTTATATTGTTAACTCCATTAATTTACGTATTTGACAGATCTATGAATTCCTTAGTGCTATCATTAGTTCTACATTTCATTTCAGTGGTATTTCAGCTACAATACCTAAATGACCAAAAAGCACGAAATCCACTACACCCTTTGCCTAAAAAGCCTAAAAGGCTGTCGTCTAAGTTACCTCACTTAGGAACTATGATTTAAAACTTAGTAAAGATAAAAGTAATAACGAAAATGCTCTTGCACTAATTTTGTACTAAGTAATAATCGTAGTACTAACTAAATTGATAATGATGTACTTACTTTTTGATGTAGATCTTGTACATCTTCTTCTAAAGAAGCATCAGAGTACATGTCATCAGTGGTATCGCACGTGCTACTTCTACCTGACGAATTGAAGCTGGAACTGCGATACAATTGACTGTAATAATAAAAGTAATGACTCGAATTAAATTGAACAAGCTCTAACAGTGACAGACTAGCTACGGTGCGTCTAAGGTTACAAACAATTGTGCGTACATTTTATAATATCCTTTTTATTTTGCTGGTCTATCCCTTTTAAAGTCGAAATGAACTTTTCCATCGCTCCAACCAACAGCAGATCGAATACGTTTCGAAATAACAAAAAAAAAAAAACGTTTAAAATTCCTAACCCAAATATCTATAAAGAGCGCTCCGCCCTAGACAATCTAAGTTCCAAAAGAACCCCAATAAAGCTGATAAAGTCACCTCAACAGTAGTCCTTGACAGGAACCAATACATCCATAAGATGAAGGAGTTAGTACAATAATTACTGGACTATCCTCCATACAGCCCCGATTTAGCACCATGAAACTTTCATCTTTTTAAAAACTTATAGATTTTAAGGAGGAAGGTGCTCAGAGAATGATGACGTGTTGAAAAAACTGTTACCGAGTAGTTTAATGGACAGGCGACAGATGGTGTGGCACGACTACACTGAATAGTAAAAAAATGTTCATATTTTCATTTCAACAGTGACGAGAATGTACAATGTGCACACCCATACCATGATAGGGACTTTTGGTTATGATACAACCGTTAGAATCGAGTTGCACCATCATAATTACGCTTGGTACTAATTCAATTACGGATAAGAAAATGGAAAATTAGTATCGATGAAAACGTGCGACATTCACCACTCAAAAAAAAAAGAACATGTCCGCCGTGTCGAATATGTTGGAATTAAAAGAAAACAACTGGGTCTTAAACTAAGAAATGTATTCTGGATAACTTGGACTTATATCTCAACTTTCACTTAAAGACAAGCTCCTTCTTTACAAGACTGTGTATGCTAAGGCCTATTTGGGCATACGTAATTCAATTGCGAGGACCATCTAACCACTCCCATTTGAAAATACTTCCAATTAAAACGTACAAAAGATCCAAATCATATCGATAAATTAACATCTCAAAGAAGAATGACCTACCCCACAGAACTACATCAGCTCTTCTGTTCTAGACTATTAGTTTGCTTCGTTATTGAAATTTAAATTAATGCAAACAACTTCTTACGAACGTTGTTTATGAAAAACTAATGTTACCTGGCTAATGCATTTGTTCCTAATTGTTGCTGGAGGCGGCCATTGCTGAAAAACAAAATATTTATATTAATTATATTTTGTTAAAAATTGAAAAATGATTAGATTGTAAAATGATCATTAAAATAATGAAATGAGTTTTTCAAAATTTTGATAGTGCGTTCGAACAATAACGAATTACAGTTTGGCAAATTAATGTTCTCACTTGAAGTGTTTGAAAAGTTGTTTCTTGTACCGTATCAAATATACAGTATTTTCCACCCCCACGCTTAGTTGAAAGCATCGAAACATCCCTTTAAACTCCTTAGTTCTAACGAGGTAGCATGATTCGATCCCATTTAAAAATCTTGTCTAGATACTATAAATTCAAGCTTAATATCCTGTTCAGTGTAAATTTGCACGTATTCTAATGATACAAAAACCCGGAAAACCACCAACAGAAGCAAACTTCTACCATCCAATAAGGTTTCTACTAGTATCTAATGACTCAAAAAGTGGATGTTTCTGAAACATCCCCGTAAATGACCTTATTTCTGATTTCAGAAAAGAACATTCTACTGCCACAAAATGATGGATAAATAAAAGAGAATCTGGAAAAAAAATGAATTGTTTTTAACTTTTCTGGATATAGAACTAGCTTTTGACAGAGCTTGGCATATCTAGAAAATAGATACTTTCAAGTTAAATTTGAGAACCAACCAAGAAATTAAATCAGACTTACTTCAAGGTAGTGTCTTGGGGCCCTTTCTATTTTTACTATTTGCAACCTCAATAGCAATATTTGGTGATACAGAAGTCACGTCATTGGATACCAATCCCATAATAACCTTCATAATCATTTAATTCTTTTAGAGATTTGGCTTAAAAATGAAAAATTCCAAGTCGACATCTTTAAATCAAATAAAATCACAAAGAGAAGTATCCATCTCCTATAAAAACCTTATTCAGCAGTTACCAGCTTATTAACAACTAAATAAAAAACCTCCAGAGCACCTTCAAGCCTCGAGCTACCTCGACATATTATATACCATTTACTTATTACTCAACTGAAGTAGATTTTTAAGTAAAGTGTAAATAAAACAAAACTCTTAACTTAACTATATTTACTTCAGCCATATAATCTTTTAGTGATAAATATAATTTGCCAACTGGTACGTTCATTTTTTTTTAGGCTTAATGTAATTTCGTACTTACTGTCTGAAGGAACCCCATCTTCTATTCGGCAGAGTTTCTTGATTACTGAAAAAAATATTCAATTAATAAATTAATATTTGACGTAATCTGATATCGATTTTTCAAAATCAACTGCACATTTATATTCGTGGAGAAAATGAATATTATCGCAAAAATATTGTGATTTCTTTAAGAAACGTATAGATCAATTAATTTTTTAAACAGTTTATATTGATTGATCCTTTTTAGCGGTCCAAATTAAGTTCAATTGTATTCTACATTTTTTTGTAGTTTGTTGGTTCAACAAGGTCCCTATATCTGGATTTCTTCCTTTAAAATTTAGTTTCCTTACTTATACTGATTAATTTTCAGCTCGGCCTCGTACTTGAAGCCCTCAGATTTGAAATTCATTTGACGTTTTTTAGCTTTTGCACGAATCTTTATATTTATAAAATCGCACAATTTTGTTCAATGTTAAATGAATTTTGAATTGATAAATAGTTATACTAGTAGCGTAAAACAAAAACAAGCCTACCTTGGAGAGGATCTTCTTAAACTTGTTCGTAACCATGTATTTCTATGTATGCCATTTAGCCTTCTAGGTTCATTTTCTCTGAAAAACAAAAATTTATATTCGTTAGATATGTCTGCAGTTAAAAAAAGTTCCTAAAGATAAACATTTTTGCTGTTTTATTCAAATTTGAGGAGTAATAGTTTTAATCTTTTTAGTTTCGATATCTCGCTTCTATACATAACTACTGATCTAATTATTTTTTGATATATTGGTTGTTTTTTAATATTTTTTAATATTTTTTAATTGTTGTTAGTTAATCTTTCTTTTATTTCCTTTTTCTCCTCCTCTTTGTGCATTAGAGTCATCTTTACTAAACCAATGGAAATGATATGTAAGGAGAGATTTTAATCTGTACCATTAACGCTAATTTGCTTCAATATAAACACTGATTCATAATTGGTTTCTATAACAGTTGTTTCATTTGTGATTTAACATACTCTCTTTTCTTTTTTCCTGCATATTCTTTTGGCTTCCTGTTGGAATTTTTGGTACTTTTCTTTAACTTCCATTGTATTGTTTTGTAACGTTCGCATTCTTGTTTTTTCTCTTCTTAAAATTGCTTATTCGAAATCATTGGCGAATCATATTTTCTCCCTATTTTTATCTAACACTTTGGCTCCCTCCTCTATGATTTTTACAAATTCTTTTCATTTTTCTTCCTCATATCCTTAATGATTTGTGATTGAAATTCATTTCTAATATTGTATTCTTAAGATTTGTCCTTTGAATATTTTTTCCTGGTTTCTCTTTTCTTGTGGTTTACTATATTTGGTCAGCTCCTGTTATTTGATATTTTGCTTTTGTATTCTATTTTCATTAATGTAATACGTGTTGCCTAATTATATAGCATAATATGTATGATTAGGTTGGTAGTGGGATTAAGAAAGAAGAAGAATTATTATTATAAGGTTATGATTATTATGTAAGGTGATGATATTTTGGGGAAAAACATGTAATTTTGTACTTAATCTTGGAAATAGTGTTAATTAAAGTGGAAATATAAAAAATACATTTTTATTTAACCGTAATAGAAGACATCCTACACTCTTTTTCTTAATATATCTCTCTAGACCAATATTAATGGGTGGTTTGTAAAATATTCTCTCATGTAATTTTTAGCTTATAATTTAGTAAACTTAAATTGAACAATTATTATCGAATCGTTCATAATATTTTCGATAACAATTATTGTTTCGTAGTAATTTTTATAAACAAAAACTACGGAAAACAATTTGGCTTATAAACACGTACATGAAACAATTTTGCGGAATGTGTGTAAATTGTTATTATTTTTAAATAAAAACGGAATTGTTTTATCTAAAATAAAATATTATTTAATGTAACGGTTGTTGAGCACAGCAAAAGCGAGTTCCAATTATAAAAAGTACTCATAACGGCGATAAAATATAAATTATTGCTTAAACTGCATTTATATAATTATTGAGCAAAGTTGAGCATCCAGTAATTTCTTATAATAACATAATTAACTGAAATATAACATTTAATCGGTACCATTTTAGAAAGAAACAGTGGACTATAAAATAATAAACAAACTATTAATTTGCATAAATTCATTATTTCGGAAAAACGAAACGTTACATGTCGATATTTATTTCTTGTGAGAATTATCCTTGCAGTACTAATTGGAAAATAAAAGTGTTACTCATTATTTAATCAATGACAAAACATTTAACTCGATATTTATAAACGCATGCAACAACCTTGGTATATAAAACACATACAGGATTTTTCATATTGTTGCACTTTTATTAATTTTATTAATTGTAGCATACAGAGTAAATGAAGATACACGTGTGGAAAACAAAGACGAATATTTTAAAAACCCGCAAATGAAACTGAAGGAAATATGTATAATGATAAAGGGAGACCAGAATGAAGAATAAGTAACCACAACCAAAGGATAGAAAAAGCAGAAAAAAACAAAAAATTAAAGGGTATAAAGAATTCAGGGAATAGTTAAACCTAGAAAAAAAAAATAAAGAGGTCGTAGTAGAAGTAAAATCACAAGCACAAACTGTAAATGAACACAACGGTGGAACCTATGACTTAAAACATAAAAAGAAATGTGGAAACAATATCTATTGACTAAAAACCAAATAGATCATGAAAGATACAAAGAAAAGAGACGCAAAGTTAATGAAACCAAAATGAAGACAGAGAGTTTCTTTATTTCCTTTGGACACCTCAAAACTATTTATTTTTCAAAAACTATGATAAAGGTTTGACCGTCGAATCTCGAAACACCATGTATATTTATTTACACTTGGTGAAATCTAAACGTATTGATATTAAATGAGTACGGTCCTGTTGCTTCGTACTTAAAAAAGGTGTATTTTTGAAACTAACATTCAAGGCCGCCGGACTTAATTCTACTGGATTACTTTTCGTGGGAAAAAGTCCAAGACATAATTAATATTTGTTAGAATGCATTCAAGACTTGTTTCATAATGTAAACGATTCGCAAGATTAACTTTTTCTTCTTCAATAGAATCGCTTTTCACATGGTTGTTAATGCAGCCGTATAAATTATACGTTTATTTGTATTATATTATACGTTTGCCTTCGAAGGGCTTAAAATTACTCTTGCAAACCAAAAAATAAACGATTAAAGTTAATTGTCCAAAATTGAACTAAGTAAAAGTCTTTTAAAGTTAGTTTTCAACCATCACCATTATGTGTTTATGGCATATTCAACCTCATAGAATTGGTTTGGAAAATAACAAAAAACTATTATAACAGGCATACAGTTACTTTTGACATGTGGAAAAATTCCATTAGACACACCAAACAAAAAAAATTTAAATGGTATGAGAAATAAAGATTAAATTGTTCGCCAAGAAACTAGTCCTTCGATTATAAATTTTGACAGTGATGAAAGTATTATTGATACAGATGATTCAGATTTATGATTTCCAATAGTTTTAAAATGATAATATTAATATACGTTTTGTTACTTACGATACCCAAATTTCAATAATTTACAAGAATCCATGAAAAATAAAATCTTACAGACATTTTCCTTTTGTTAATGTACACTCACATATGCCAACAACATACCATTTAAGGAAATTGTGTTTATATGCATGCGAATTTTCTTCTCGTAGCAATTTCTATTTTCATATTTACTATTGAACACATCAGAAATATCCGGTATCCACAAATTCGATGATCTTCTTTAGCCCTTCTGCAATCTTTGATTCGTGTAGTGCTAAATCGAGTTAGTACACCTAAACCCAAATAGTAACAAAAACGTGTGCCCGATACAGTTATTTAATTTACCTGTTCGGCGACAATTTAGCACTTAACTTACAACGTAACTAATTAAAAATGAAAACACGTACACACTGTTTCCGTTGACGGTGCTCGTCTCGGGATCAACTTCTAAGGTTTCCGCGGACCACTCCAAGTTTTCGACGTCGGACAGCGACGAGCATTGACTCTTATTCTGGTCCGCGTTCTGCGCTTCTTTTTCCTGTGCCAGGACGAAACTCGGCGTCCCGTTCACCAGTACCGTCGATTCTTTTGTTGTGGGTGACATCATACTCTCTAAAACATAACAAACGTAGCCGTCATCGTCAAATAATAAACGTTACCTGTGTACGGGGAAAACTAAAAATGTGCGAGATGCGCCGAGAAAGGATTAAATAGAATCGACCGGAGCAGTTTGGACGGGCCTTTTGCCACCGCGCATCCACGGGTAACAAAATTGCTTTACCCCGTTTGTGGGATACAAGTTTATCGGTCTAAATAATAAAAATGTATAAAATCTGTATACAAGGTGTTTTAATAGGCGGGAACTAAACTTGTACCGTTTGGTGACACTCGTGAAATTATTAATATTTTGTTTTTTTATCAGATGAAAACATTTTACATTTGTGGAGGGTCTCCGCGATTTCCAGACCTTACTCCAACAGACTTTTTTCTACGGGGAGCCATGAAAAAGTTTGTCTACAGAGAATAAATAAGATCAGTGATATTTTATTGTTTTTTTAATACATTTTCAGCGCAACAGTTCTCAAATACTTTGTTTAGTTTAATAAAAATAAGCAACGTGAATTGATATTAATGTTGTTGCTATAAACCTTATATTTTTGTTGCAATAAAACTTTATTACTTTTAGTACTAAAATAAACCATTCAATTTTGGAATGAGAATTGAAATTTGATAAAATAACCGTAAATGGCAAATTTTAATTTCGCAATCTGCACTTTGTATTAAACGTTAAATAACCTTTGAGTAAAAAAAAAATATTTTTAACTTCTGGAAAAGTCGCTCAAAATTTGTATTTTTTTACAAAAGTTTTTTTTGAAACTAGAAAAAATAATAAATGTCATTTAAAATTTAACTCGATCATTGGTTATTAAAAAATAAATGTACCGTTTCTAAAATTTTTCAAAAAAGTTGTTGAAATGTGATATTTCTGTTTAACTTTCATTTTAAAACTAAAAAACTGATAAAAATCACTTAAAATGTATCACATACATAATTTTTCTTTTAAAATTTGAAAAAATAAAAAAGAAAGTGCTAAATATTATGTAAAATGTACCATATTTATTAGTTTTCTTGTAAAAACTAAACTAGAAAAAATAATAAATTATATATCAATATAATAATTGTTAAAACTTTTTCAGATGAAATAACTGCAAGTCCAATTTTTAATTTGATTACATTTTTTTTGTACTTTAGTCCGATTTTACTTGATTCGATACTTTTCTTATTTAATTTATAGCATTTCCGAAAAGCAAATCTGCAACTAACAACGTTTTTTTTTTAATTTAAATTCGCATACCACACACCATGTTGATTAACAAAGAAGTTGGTTCTTCGTGACTCACCCTGTATACTTCACGTTTAGCAACTGTTAATAAAGTAGGAGTGTGTGTATACAATTACAAATCTATGACTAATGGAAATAATAACAGACGATCATTCATAAAATCGGAATTAATAAATATTTAACAAAACAAAAAACAGGAAAATCAATTCGATTGCACAAAAATATTAACATTTTGAAAAAAATATAAGTGCTTTATTTTCGTTATCAAAAAATATTGTAATATTTGCAATTTTATATTTCATCCCTTTTCTCTGCGAGGATTTGTTGCTTTAATGTTTTCCTTTGCTAATTTAATAGAATAACAAATTTACAATATTACATTATAAATATAAAAAAAATTTCCTATTTAAATAGTTACAATATTTTTTAAATTATCACCTTTCGTTAAAATGTTGGACAAATGTATTTTCTAAAATAGCTAAATATTTAAAAATATATTGCGCAGTGCATACATTTGTTCTATTCCACCAACTATTTAAAAAAAATATTATATGCGTTAGTAGAGTTCATTTACTATTTTAAATGTGTCATAAAAAACATATTTCGAATATATGCTTTTCCATTTTTTAAAGTGATCATGCCTCATACAAAAACTATCTTTTGAAGTCTTTAAATTTAAATCTAATCTCGGGTTTGAACGATTTAAAGAAAAAGACATTTCAAATAAAAGTTTCTATTTTTAAATTCATTTCACAGTACTATCTGATCAAAAAATTTTGCTAAAATCTTCTACATAATCAATATCTTGTGCGTTGTTCAAATTATTTTCTGGCAGATGTTTCAACCCTTTTAAGGGTTGCATTTCTTGCTTTACATCTGTTTCGAATTTGACAAAATTTATAGACAATCTTGGTTCAAATTTCTGGTACAAACAATTAAGTTACACTCATTTTTTAAGTCATCGCAACGTTTCAAAATAAGCTGAAATTATCAATCGAAAATAAATCTTAATTTAGTTGCAATATTTTTCCACTTTTGTTTTTACCCACAGAAACAAAAAAAAATCAGAAAAAAGAAAGAAATATCAAGAAGGAATATATAAAGAATGTACAAAAGCAAAGCAGAATAAATAAAGCTGAATGTTAGAAGAAAAATGTGAAACATTTAGAAACATAATTCATAAAAAAACGAGTATGTGGAGTACAAAAATGTAATAATAATTTAAAGAGAAAAGTAGATGGAACGAAAGAGAAAAGTTGGTAGTGAAAGAAAAGAAAACAGTATGGAAAGGATACCAGGAAACAAAAAATGAAAAAGATAAAGAATTAAGAAGAGGAATAAAACAAAAATGAAAGTTAGAAAAATAAAACAATGAAGTTGGGAAGAATTTGGTAGAAATTTAAACGAATGACGCAAATAATAGGAAATTTCGGAGAAACAAACAAAAACTCCTAAAAAACATTAAAAATTAATCTGGAAATATTAAAATATTATCAAGAATGAAATTTTTATTCCTGAAATATGCTGTTTTAGTTTTATTGTTTTATTCGTTGGAACTAGTGAAGCCTTGCTTCGTCTTGTACCTTAAAAATAATGAAACAGCGACCTTAACATACAGAAAAGTATTCTTTATTACACAAACGAGTAAAACTTAGTCGTCTTACATAATCTGATAATTTTACATAAAACCAGCCCAGGTCATTGCATGAATTTTGCAACGTTAATAATAACCTTGGTTAAATTTTGTTGGTACTCTTGTCGTTATAATAATAGCAGTAAAAGTTAGAATTTAATTCGGCAGACCTAAACTCATTCTAATAATAATTCGACAATAATAAATATTACTAAGAAGTAAAATATAGAGAATGATAATTCTAAGTCACGGTATTCGCTTAGTCAGAATCGTATTAAAAAAATAAACTAATCAGAATTTTAAACAAATTATGCGAACTATTCTGGTGTACCCAATTAATAATCTATTTTTTTTTAATAATTAATCAGTACCTATTTAAATTAATCAAATCTATTACTAATTTTATTAAATTCCAAAAACTCCACAAATAAGTTCATAATAGATTTTTTTTGTTACGAGTATATGAATGTACAGGAAAATACTTTAATTGGTTCTTCATCTAATAAAGGATTGTTGTTTCTCATTCTCTAAAAAAGAATATATTTAAGATTATTAAAATTCAAATTTTAATTTAGTCAATTAGCTGTTTCAATACAAACTCTTTTCTTCTTTTTTTCTTTTTCTTCTTCTTCTTCTACTAATGGACCTGTTCTATATTCTATGAACCATTGAGCTGTCATTGTTGTTTGAGAAGTCAGGTTAAAATCATGGATAAGCCCAAGTTTTAGTTAAAAGGTGCGTTTATTTAAAGTATTAAATACAAAAAAAGACCAGGTCCTCAATCCATTGTTTTATGAGGTCTTTTATTACTGATACCATCGACTTTTTGATATATCTTTTTTAAAACGAAAGGGCCACTGGCTGTTAAACCAATGCCGGCATAGGCCTACACGACAAGAATAAGAAAAGCGAAATAACCTAACCTTACTTCTGCGAGCTCTAAGTTTTTCTTTTTGGTCTGAAAGAAAATTATTTCATAAGAGGAATTTCCTACAAATTTTCAAGAATCCTATATGCTCAATTGGACAACTTAACCCACCACAAAAACAATTTTTCGTATTGTGAGTTCTTTTACTAAAATAAAAAGTGTACCCGTTCAGCCATTTAGTACGATTTGCACGGAGAAGAAACATATAAAAACTATTCCAAAAACATGTACCGTTACAACGGTGTACAAGACACATATATTTTTAAATAAAAACTAAAAAATACATCCAATATTAAGCACCATAAGCCATTTCGTAGCCGGTCAATTATCTTCCGTATTCCTGGGGTTCCCTTCTTGAAAAGGTCGAAGGGGGTTCGGAGGTGGAATCAGCGACGACGTAAATAACATTAATGTTGTCAGCATTTGGTTCTATGATTGACAATATAAACAAAACTCCCGCTAGAACGAGAGATAATACGCCAAAATCAATTACTTTTAAAGACTTCAAAGCGATCAAAGTTATCGCAATCGGAACCAGCACAGCGGCTTTAAATTTCGAACTGTACAAAAATGACATTATCACATTCGAATGAACGATTTATGTCATTTTAAGGGGTCCGGTGATTTTCAAGCATTCAAAACTCCCGTCACTGGCGCTAGTGTCGCGACTACAGGAATCTGTAATGTATGCCCACTTACTAATTAAATTAAATGGTAAATGGGTTAAAAAATACCACAGAGAAATGGAAAACGCAGTACGAAAACAATACAAGAGGGGAAATACAGACAGTGATTAAAAAAAAAGTAGGAAGAACTAGTGGACTGAATGGGGCCCAAAACGCATTTAAAAGAACTCCCAAATTATAAGATAAAATAAGAATGATTAAGGACAAAATGAAACAAAAACAAGGTATACATAAACAATTAACTTAATAAATAAAAAAATTATGAAATGAACTTAAATATCGGTAAATGCTTTTCAGTGACATTGAATACAAATGACGAATTGAAGCTAAAGATACTGGAAAGGAAAGTCATAAGACCAATCACAGGAAGAAAGAAAAAATATGAAAACGAATACAGAACTGTGAAATAGAAGAAATATTAGCAAAGGAAAATATAGATTTTTTAAATCTATGAGAATACGACCAAAGAGCAGTTGGAAAAAGAAAATAACAAAAAATTGCTTCACAGGTAAAAACACGAAATTTTGTCAAAGTAAAAATAAAGAAAAATGAGTAGTAGTAGTTTTTGTTGTGTTCCTTTTTTTCTATACGTTTTATTTTGCGTTGCATGTAATTACTTTAAGTGTTTGTAAAGAGTACCCAATAAATAAATAAACAAATATTCTACAGTAATTTTTTATTTTATTTTTTCAGACTTTTATTTTCTAGATATTTATTAATTTTTATTTTTTAATGATTTGTGATATTTTCCAGTAATTTCTGTCACTTTCCAGTGATTTATTTTATCTACGTTCCAGGAATTTTCGGGTATTTTTCAGTGATTTTTGTTAATTTTCAATGTTTTTGTTGTTTGCCATGATTTTTTAGTGTATTTTTGACGATTTCTTTATTTTACTATGATTTTTTATTCTTAAATGATTTATTTTGTTCTTCTACATTTTTTTTATTTTTTGTTTTCTACCAAATATTAATTGTTTGTCGAATATTTTATTATTTTTCAAGTATTGCTATTTCTCCTGTACTTTCAATGACTTTCTGTTATTTTCCAGAGACTTTTCTTTATTTTTCAGTTATTTTTTGTTATCCAATACCGTTTTTTCTATTCTAGAAGTTCCTGGTACTATCTAATAATTTCTTAGTGTCTTCCGGTAGTTTTTGTTAATTCTCTTGGATTTTTCTTATTTTCCAAGGTTTTTAAAATCACCTACGATTTTTCGTTACTTCCAGTAATATTTCTTTTGTTTTATAAAGTTTATTTAGGTTTACCGCAATTTTTCTTCGTTTTCCAGTGATTTTTGTAGTTCCCAGCAGTATTTCAACATTTGCAAGTATTTTTTTATATCGTCCAATATTTTTTGTTGATTTCCATGATTTTTATTATTCTTTTCTCAATTTTCATACCGTCCAATGATATTTTGTTAATTTCTAGCGTTTTTCAATCCATTCTTTTATTTTTCAGACCCAAGAGTATCATCTGAAGAAAATTGAACACTGCAGTGCTAAATTAAAGAAATATGCAAAATGAAGGATTGACAAAAATAGAAAAAAAACTGCTGATAATAAATTCAGTGCTGGATAAAATAAAAACAAGTCGACTCAAACGATTCGGCCACATTTACCGAAATGTGAGTAAAAGAAGGAAAACAATTGTAGAACCATTAAGTTCATATATCTCAGAACAATACTTGGGAATAAAATAAAAAGTATTTTGAAATAAATGCTTTTAGATGTACCACAAGAAAGTGTTCTGGGGCCCATTTTGTATTTCTCCCACAAATAGACACTAGTCAGTAGTAGTAGTAAAGAATAACCTGAATCAAGCTACAAACTGTGAACAAAATTTTTGAATTCAACTTTGTCGTTCGACTCGTTACTGAAATTTCAGTATCCTAAAATATTATTAACAAGTACCCGAAGAACCCTTTTTCGTTGATACAAATAATGTAGTAACCCGCTAGGAAAATACATCTAAACGTCTTGGAATAACGTTGGATGCGAAAATGAGATGAACATTTTAAAATTCTTAAAATTACATACTTGTTTCAATGGAAATGATTGACTTTTTGTGAAATAAAAATGTGAATATTTAACGACCGATTGTGCACACCCTGCACAAATTATCGCAATTAGCGTTTCATTTTCTATTACAACAATATCATAGTAATAATCTCTATAGAAAATTCAAGGTTAGTAACTTAATAACAAAACCAAATATCGGAATGGAAATAAACACAACTTTTTCAATTTTTATGCAGAATTATAACCAAGTTATTAGTGTTTAATAAAGCGAATTGATGAACCCCTGTAAATGATTTTTCTTCTTGTGCTTATTCATTAAAACCGTAAGTATTGTATAATGATACAGAGTGTTGCGTTGCAAAAACAGGGTGCACGAATCACCCTGTATAATCGATTGAGTTCAAAAGGTTTATATAAATCTAAAAAAAAATAATTTTGCTCCGTTCATGGTTTTTACACTGTAGAAGTATATTAGTAAAATGTTTTAATATTTTAGATAAGTAAATCAGTTTTGATTTTAATATATAAGAATTTATATTCATATATGTAGATTTAAAAAAAAAACGGAATATCGAATAATATATTTTGAAATTTATTATTCTTCGCTATGGTGAAAAATATTTTCGATAAAAAACGTAAAAAATTCTATTCATAAACGAGTTTTGTTGGAATGTATTTACTAAAACGTGAGGAAATGTTACATTTTTTAAAGATGTTATTCAAAATAGACGAATTTTTCATGAAAATTATCTTTACGTTTTCATTCAGAAAATAAAAAAAACTAAAAAATTTTGAAAAAAATTATGAATGTAAAAATAGAAGCACTGGAAAGGTGGATTTAGTTAAAACATCAGAAACACATTGTGTTTTGCCAAACTCTGTATATAGTTTAAAAAAAAATTCTGTTCATAAACCCACTTTTTATCACTTAAAGACTCTTTCTTAATGAGAAACATTAGGAAAACTATAGTTTTCGATTAAAATACCTAATGGTGGTTAATTGGAAAAAATATCAAAAACCAATTAAGTATATAAAAATAGTCGGTAATAAAAAAAAGAAAGTCGGGTAAATCAATAGAGAAACTTACACTTTTTAATATTTACCATATTGAGAATTGCATTCAATTAAATAATTAAAAATTGTGAAAGCAATTCGAAATCATTAACCATAAAATTACATTTCTAAACCGAACAACAGGTAGATACACAGAACCGAAGCATAATCGCAAATAATATTCTATTATATTACCTAGAAAAATGGAAATTAACGGTCCACGTTAAAACAATATTTACCCAACAATTCCACAATTTCCAACTTACCTTGGAAACAGTAAACAGGTAGAAGAAATACCTGGACGAAAATAACCTTAAATCCGCACTAATTCCGTTTTTGACGAACGGAATGACCGCGAACGAATGAAATAATTTACAAAATGCACCGTCCCGTATTTAATTACATTTCGATTTAGTGAAATTCGTGAAATAAAGGGAACAAATCATAACGAATCGCACCTGGTGCTCCTCTCCGCAGACGACGTCAAGAGAAACTAATTCGGTGAGCGTTGGTGCGACGTTGCCACGTGTAATCGCAGTTTCACCTGAAATCGTTCTAATCGACCATCGTATATTGTTATTTTAATGGGTGAATTAGTATGAAATGGTATTTTTTGTACAGGGTGAGTCGGTAGGAACGTTACTTACTTCCTTCCAGTATACAGTGTGTCGTTAAATTAGCGCGCTGTATTCGTAATTTTTTAATAAGAATTTTCAAAAAACGCTAGTGTGGGTCGGTTTTAATGTTTTTTTAAATTCATTCATTTATTTGTATAAAAAAAATTTGTTTCTTACTTCTGTGAGGTCAAGTTTTTTTTAAATCGTACCCCTACTTTTTTTTAATAAAACTTGGACCTGGGGCATTTTTGAAATTTACCATCCCCCTATCTATTGTATTAATAAACATATTTTAATAAAAGTTGGGTCACATCTATTTAGGAGCCATATAAATCCAGTGGCGGGCTCGTTTTTTTGATAAAAAAATCGCCGGTTGACATTTTGTAAACTTGGACGTGGGACATTTTTGAAATTTACCATCCCCCCTATCTTTTGTATTAATAAACATATTTTAATAAAAGTTGGGTCACAACTATTTAGGAGCCATCTAAATCCAGTGGCGGGCTCGTTTTTTTGATAAAAAAATCGCCGGTTGACATTTTGTAAACTTGGACGTGGGACATTTTTGAAATTTACCATCCCCCCCATCTATTGTATTAATAAACATATTTTAATAAAAGTTGGGTCACATCTATTTAGGAGCCATCTAAATCCAGTGGCGGGCTCGTTTTTTTGATAAAAAAATCGCCGGTTGACATTTTGTAAACTTGGACGTGGGACATTTTTGAAATTTACCATCCCCCCCATCTATTGTATTAATAAACATATTTTAATAAAAGTTGGGTCACATCTATTTAGGAGCCATCTAAATCCAGTGGCGGGCTCGTTTTTTTGATAAAAAAATCGCCGGTTGACATTTTGTAAACTTGGACGTGGGACATTTTTGAAATTTACCATCCCCCCTATCTTTTGTATTAATAAACATATTTTAATAAAAGTTGGGTCACAACTATTTAGGAGCCATCTAAATCCAGTGGCGGGCTCGTTTTTTTGATAAAAAAATCGCCGGTTGACATTTTGTAAACTTGGACGTGGGACATTTTTGAAATTTACCATCCCCCCTATCTTTTGTATTAATAAACATATTTTAATAAAAGTTGGGTCACAACTATTTAGGAGCCATCTAAATCCAGTGGCGGGCTCGTTTTTTTGATAAAAAAATCGCCGGTTGACATTTTGTAAACTTGGACGTGGGACATTTTTGAAATTTACCATCCCCCCTATCTTTTGTATTAATAAACATATTTTAATAAAAGTTGGGTCACATCTATTTAGGAGCCATCTAAATCCAGTGGCGGGCTCGTTTTTTTGATAAAAAAATCGCCGGTTGACATTTTGTAAACTTGGACGTGGGACATTTTTGAAATTTACCATCCCCCCCATCTATTGTATTAATAAACATATTTTAATAAAAGTTGGGTCACATCTATTTAGGAGCCATCTAAATCCAGTGGCGGGCTCGTTTTTTTGATAAAAAAATCGCCGGTTGACATTTTGTAAACTTGGACGTGGGACATTTTTGAAATTTACCATCCCCCCCATCTATTGTATTAATAAACATATTTTAATAAAAGTTGGGTCACATCTATTTAGGAGCCATCTAAATCCAGTGGCGGGCTCGTTTTTTTGATAAAAAAATCGCCGGTTGACATTTTGTAAACTTGGACGTGGGACATTTTTGAAATTTACCATCCCCCCCATCTATTGTATTAATAAACATATTTTAATAAAAGTTGGGTCACATCTATTTAGGAGCCATCTAAATCCAGTGGCGGGCTCGTTTTTTTGATAAAAAAATCGCCGGTTGACATTTTGTAAACTTGGACGTGGGACATTTTTGAAATTTACCATCCCCCCCATCTATTGTATTAATAAACATATTTTAATAAAAGTTGGGTCACATCTATTTAGGAGCCATCTAAATCCAGTGGCGGGCTCGTTTTTTTGATAAAAAAATCGCCGGTTGACATTTTGTAAACTTGGACGTGGGACATTTTTGAAATTTACCATCCCCCCTATCTTTTGTATTAATAAACATATTTTAATAAAAGTTGGGTCACAACTATTTAGGAGCCATCTAAATCCAGTGGCGGGCTCGTTTTTTTGATAAAAAAATCGCCGGTTGACATTTTGTAAACTTGGACGTGGGACATTTTTGAAATTTACCATCCCCCCTATCTTTTGTATTAATAAACATATTTTAATAAAAGTTGGGTCACAACTATTTAGGAGCCATCTAAATCCAGTGGCGGGCTCGTTTTTTTGATAAAAAAATCGCCGGTTGACATTTTGTAAACTTGGACGTGGGACATTTTTGAAATTTACCATCCCCCCTATCTTTTGTATTAATAAACATATTTTAATAAAAGTTGGGTCACATCTATTTAAGAGCCATCTAAATCCAGTGGCGCGCTCGTTTTTTTTATAAAAAAATCGCCGGTTGACATTTTGTAAACTTGGACGTGGGACATTTTTGAAATTTACCATCCCCCCTATCTTTTGTATTAATAAACATATTTTAATAAAAGTTGGGTCACATCTATTTAGGAGCCATCTAAATCCAGTGGCGGGCTCGTTTTTTTGATAAAAAAATCGCCGGTTGACATTTTGTAAACTTGGACGTGGGACATTTTTGAAATTTACCATCCCCCCCATCTATTGTATTAATAAACATATTTTAATAAAAGTTGGGTCACATCTATTTAGGAGCCATCTAAATCCAGTGGCGGGCTCGTTTTTTTGATAAAAAAATCGCCGGTTGACATTTTGTAAACTTGGACGTGGGACATTTTTGAAATTTACCATCCCCCCTATCTTTTGTATTAATAAACATATTTTAATAAAAGTTGGGTCACAACTATTTAGGAGCCATCTAAATCCAGTGGCGGGCTCGTTTTTTTGATAAAAAAATCGCCGGTTGACATTTTGTAAACTTGGACGTGGGACATTTTTGAAATTTACCATCCCCCCTATCTTTTGTATTAATAAACATATTTTAATAAAAGTTGGGTCACAACTATTTAGGAGCCATCTAAATCCAGTGGCGGGCTCGTTTTTTTGATAAAAAAATCGCCGGTTGACATTTTGTAAACTTGGACGTGGGACATTTTTGAAATTTACCATCCCCCCTATCTTTTGTATTAATAAACATATTTTAATAAAAGTTGGGTCACATCTATTTAAGAGCCATCTAAATCCAGTGGCGCGCTCGTTTTTTTTATAAAAAAATCGCCGGTTGACATTTTGTAAACTTGGACGTGGGACATTTTTGAAATTTACCATCCCCCCTATCTTTTGTATTAATAAACATATTTTAATAAAAGTTGGGTCACAACTATTCAGGAGCCATATAAATCCAGTGGCGTGCTCGTTTTTTTTATAAAAAAATCGCCGGTTTACATTTAAAAAAAATATGTATTAAAATCGGTTAATAACTTCACACACTATGGAGGTGTTTCCGATTTAGGCGGGTCACACTGTATCTTGACTAACATTTCCCATTTCTCTTCGAATTAGACACTAGATCGGTTGTTCTATCAGAAAAAAATCTTTGTTTTTAAAAATCTTCGCAAGAATAAATCCAACGGGGTTAAATCAGGCGGATTTGGTGGCTGTAGATCCTTTATTAAACATAATAAACATACAGTGTGATACATCGTTGAAATGAGCTCGGCGAGAAGTTTATAAAAATGTAAAAACATACTGGGCGTTCCAATTAAAAAAACATAACTTTGATACATATCTTTTTTTTTGGGACAACCTGTATAACGGAAACTAATTACAAATTCGGCTTTTTCGAATAAACGCAAAAAAGTACTGTTAGAAAATGTTCGTCAAATGCACCGTTTCGGAGTTACGGACCGTCGCGTCTACGGTGACTCACCCTGTATATCGAAACGATAAAGATAAAAAAAACGGAAAACCGAATATAAAAATGAAATCTCGCAACGCCGCCGTATGATGTAAAATATCAAATAACAACACACCTACGAACAACAGAAACAGTGTAAAGAAGATAAAGACAAAACAAAATTTTAAGCACGTTCATGTTACGCAAACCGCATTCTTAAAAACCGCCGAACCTCCAAATTTCGTCTATACAGGGTGTGTCACGTCTAAGACCTACTAATCATTTCTATGTAGAAGGATCAAGACTAATGGAAATGGAAATCTACGATTTACTCATTGTAAATAATTACAATTTGATTTTTCCCATAAAGAAATGTATATTGAATTTACTTTAATTTTAATAAGGAAATTTCTACCACATTGTTTTAAGAAAAAATGAAATATCAAATCATTTATAGATGGAGTGTAGAATATGTCATCAATAATAACATTTTTGTTCTCAAAAGTCGATAATTTCAAATAGAACAACACCCTGTATTTATTAAAAATTATTACATTTTCAAAATCTTGTAATTACAAACTAAATTGTCCGGATTGTAACGCCATCTATATTGGCCAGACGTTAAGAAATTTTAACATACGCTACGGTGAGCACTTAAGAGCTTATAGATTAAAACAACCAGATAAGTCACATTAAAACAACAAAAAAAATACTAAAAATAACAAAAAAATTTCCCTAAAGACTAAAAGTAACAATAAAAAAGAACTAAAAAATAACCAAACTTCAGTAAAGTAATAAAAATATCTGAAGAAAAAGATCCCCAAAAGACTAAAAGTAACAAAAAAAAGAACTAAAAAATGACCAAAATTCAGCAAAGTAACAAAAAAATCTGAAGAAAAAAAATCCCCTAAAGACTAAAAATAACAAAAAAAACACTTTATTGACACCAAACACAAAACTACATTTAATAACACAATAGAAACAACAGTGGAAGTACATCATATAAATGACAAAAAATAAGAACCTGGTTTTTTTGTAGAAATATAACACCTAAAATATCCTCAAGTAGACTTGAATACATATTGAAACACTTTGGAAGAGTGTGGCAATTCAAGATAAGTATTATTTATCTTTCTATATTTATTATGAATAATTTCTTGAAACAATTAATTTACATATTTTACATTGTATCGAGTGTTTATGCCGCTAAATTTGCGTGAAATCATTATTGGTTGCATATTCTATTTGTATTCTCTACAAATCCCAGCGCCATCTCATGAGCAATAGCCGCAGTTATCGGGTGCTTTTGTAGTATAGTTGCATATTCATTTTTTTGTGGATTAAATTTAAAAAATAAAAATATTTCACATTTTTAGAACTTAGGAGTTATGTTTTTTGATTGCATTTTGTGAACACAACTTGTCAAAAAGTCGAAACAAAGAGAGAAAACCAATTTGTTAGTTCCACACTTGGTGTAAATTTTGGTACAATCGTTCTACCATCCCGCTCTTTACTTCTGAAAAGAAAAAGGTACAAAAATCAGTTTTACCACTACTTTTTTATTACTACGGTTTGTGACGTTCATCAAAAGAACAAACATTTCCCCTGCTGTCATTTTCGTCAATCATCAGTGTCAGTCGTCAAAATAAAACATTTTGATAAAGAAATGGTCATTTATTGATACATGTACACTCGTAGTTTTAACATCATTCAGTTATGTCCTCCCGAGTTTTAAGGAAATTACATGGGGATAAAGATAAGGAACTTAATGAGGAAATTTCAGATACAGAAACTGATACTCCGGTGAGCGGTGGGGCCCGAAGAAAACAGCTCAATATCAATCGCTATGATTTGGTAAGTTCAATATTGCATTTTTAATTGTACGTTACTACAAACGATATTTTTAATGTTGTACTAAGAAATGTCTTGAGTGAATTTATAATACAAAGTAAGACACTTCAATACACTTTACTTTCTTTATCTGTTATTTATTTGTTTAATTAGGTATATCATTTTTCTTGCTGAATTATGAATAAAATTATAAGTAAATCATTTTATTAGCAACGCACATTAAATGATTTGGTAGTACCTAAAAACTTGTATTCTTTGTTTATATTAAGTTATCACTTTTTAGTTAAATCAACAGTCTCATTCAGAAAGCGAAGTAAAGGAGGATGATAACGAAACAGAAGCAACAAGATCTTGTGGAGGGGAACACCAGGAAATAAAAAGGAAAAAAAAGAAAAAGAAGAAAAAATCAGGAAAACATACTAATACTCAAAGGAGCAGTGAAGATAATGCTGATGTAAGATGTGAATAATGATAGCTCAATATTTCGGAGTACATTTTCTGAGTTGACGATAATTTTAATATTTAAGGTTGACGAAGTGGAAAGGTCATTAAGGGAAGTTAATAAACTTCTAGGAGAAAATTATGCTACAAAAGCATCTAGTGTTTCTCAGGTCAAACATGAGAAAACAAATGTAAAGAAAAACACCTTATCCATTCAACATAAACATTTAAATCCAAACAATGAATTAAAAAGGATTTTTGGGTCAAAAATCGTCCAAAGTGAACAGTAAGTAAAAAAAAATTAAAGCTAAGACTTGGTAGGGCAGTAGTTATAACGTTAAATTCATAAAAGATAAAATTAAACATACAAATTTTCACAATTAGAAATTAATTTTCTAATTAATTTTCTTATCCTACGTGTGACAGTAGAAAAGTAATTTGTATATTTTTAATAATAATACTTGTTAATTAACTTTATTTCAAATAAAATGCAAATACAATTTTATTAGAATAATTTGTTTAACTATTACAGTACAATATAAAAATACTTTTTTAATTTGTAAGATTATTAATTTACCAAAAGTGCTTCACATTTTATTATTATTAAGCACTCTCTCATTTTATTTGGTATTTTATTAAAAACTCTATAATGGAATCTTCTCTGTAATATTTAAGAAATGTATTGAAAAATTAACCGTGGCCAGACAAATAATTTAAAAAACCTTTTAATACGATGGAAATTCAAATAAATACAATTCATCTTTTCATATTTATTAAGTTAGGGCGTGACCGTGTAACAAGTACCAGGTTTTTTTACTTGACTAATTCATTAACGTAATTTATAAAAAAATGAAAAGAAAATCTATAATACTTTTCAATAACCAACTGTTGGTTGTATTTTTTAAAACAGTTGGGGCAAGGGAGTTTCCCAAAAATATTTTCTTTCGTTTAACTTTGTTCTAAATCGATGCAAAATATTTCAGCAAGCGCAAAAATCGTCCTGGAGGACGAGGTCACGTAAAACAAACAACTATGGTGAATTGCAAGGAAAATTATCCAAATGCAGGCAAGTCGGGCTTGTCCATGGCTTATTTAGAAAACAAAAATGGTATACAATATTTTGCCTATGAACACAGTCAAAGTTACAGGCAAGTACAGAACACATTTTTGGATGCAGTGGAAAGTTTAAATCCCGATAATATTGTGGCTATAATCAACGAACACCAGTATCACGTGGACGCTTTAATTCAACTCTCAGATTTGTGCAAATTAAGTGAGGACTTAGCGACTGCAGCCGAACTTATAGAAAGGGCTTTGTATTGTTTAGAATACGCTTACCATCCGTTGTTTAACGTCGCACAAGGAAATTCTAGATTGGATTACAAAAGACAAGAAAATAGGTAACGACAAATTTTATTTTACTTATTCAACAAGCTAACCTGTACCTTTTTAGAGCGCTATTCATTACAATGTTCAAACATTTAATGTTTATCGGCGGCAAGGCGTGTTACCGAACGTCCCTAGAATTTTGTAAATTATTGCTGTCTTTGGATCCCGATGGAGATCCTTTGGGTATAGTTTTAGCCGTCGATTTTTATGCGATAAGAGCTCGAGAATACCAGTGGTTAGTAGACTTCGTAGAAGAATGGGACTCCTCTAAAAATTTACTGTGGCTACCAAATATCGTTTACTCTTTAGGTACGGAAATTCTTTATAATAATAAACTACCTTTATTTAACAAATATGTACAATACATCACATTATGTTGCTTTGAGTACTGAAAAATTATATTTAAATCATGGTTAACAGCCTCATTAGCCTGTTGTTTTTCAGAAGGATTAAAACAATGCAATAATTGCGTGTCGTCTGCTATCGTGCTAGTACGTACTGCATTAGACAAATCAGAAATATATATATATATATATAAGATATAATAAAGGGCCAAGAATTGATCCTTGTGGCACTCCTGAGAATGAATGAATCCCCTATTTTCAATAATTTTTGTTTTTTTAGGTGTTGCCCACTTTTATTTAGGAGACAGTGCCAAAGCAGATTTGGTACTACAAGAAGCACTTCTTATATTCCCTAGTGTATTGTTGCAGTTATTGGAAAAATGTAGTGTACATACTGATAATAGGGTCGCTAGTCATCCGTTTTTTGTAACTGCCAGTGATGCAAAGAAGTGAGTTATTATTTCAACCTATAATACAAATACGACGACTGCTTTTTAACGAGTTAAGAAAAATGGTCTTTTAATTTTCAGACAACCTCCTGCATTGAATCAGTTAGTACTTTTGTACATAAATAGGAGTTATCACATTTGGAAAGATAGCGACCTATTGCCGTGGCTAGAAAAGAATGTTCACGAAGTTTTGGACAGAGTAGAAAAGAATGATCCTCTGGTAAAAGAATACGAAGTAAAAAGGCTGAAAAGGTTTCAAGGAAATTTACCTTTAAGTATATCACGGCATATTTTATTATCCGATATTAAAGGAGTGTCTGCAATGACTGATGTAAGAAAATCAACCACACAATATATTTTATTATGACAACAATATACTGGATTTGATCCATTTATCGTATGCTAACATTGCCATCTCTTAAACAAAAATTATTAAACGGAAAAAAGTTGCTTATTTAAGAGCCCATTAGAGCGTTTGAAAAAAAAATTCCCCATCTTTTACCGTTCTCAAGTTATAGGAAGATAATTTTTGTAACAATTTCTTAACATATCCGGGCGTGATATTGTTTCTTGCATCTTTAAATACCTTATATTTTATGTAGCCCCAAATAAATTGTTTTTTAATTGGTTATTAATTTTTTTATATAAAATTAATATTTTATGAAGTAAACCTGCTAGACGCGACAAACGGAAAATTACATTTTTTTTGTTTTTCTCCCTGATAAGCTCTACTGTGCTCTTAAAAAGGCAACTTTTCTCCCTTTTAACCATCTTTTAATCCTGTATGTATAAGTGTATCTAAATGCCATTAAAATCTCGAAACCACTTCTAAATCGTTTTAAAAACTCGAAACCACACTTGCGAAATCTGTTTGAATTTGATTCTTAATTTTGTCCTTGCCCAGAAATCAATTCTATATTATTGTAATAGTATTAAACATGCTAAGGAAAGTTTGAAAATAATCATTTTTAATTAAATATTGGTTACAAAACCGTTTTAATTTTCTTTTAAATGTTAAACTAGCGGGAAGAGTGAATGTAAGAACATTTTTTTAACAAAAGGAACTATACCAACATTGGGATAGAAGTGAAGAAAATAAAGATATGGAATTAAATAAAGTATTATTTGAAAACCTCTTTCATGAAGAAAATTTGAATAACATCAAAGAGGAATGTACTTTATTTTCTGTTTTTTCAAGCCTTAATATTGAGACTATATGAACAATTACATGTCTGTTTTCAGAGTAGCGGTTAATAAAAAAATTAGAACTGTTAAGCATTACAACATTATGTTGGATGTTTTCTAAAAATAAGTGTCGTCATTAAATAAAACGATAGACTTTTAGGGTGGAAGTTTTTAGCACAGCGTTTCTCAACCTGTTTAACATATAATGTGAGTTATCTTGGACTTGGGATACCCGATATTTCAATTAGGAAATCATTAGGATTACAAGAATTTCGTAATGCATATACATAGTTTTGAGAGTGGTCACTGCCTCGATCTAAACTCCTTTTTGTTTTAAATATGATTTGTTTGTTATAAATAAAATAATTACACAACCGTTCAAAAAGAAAATAATTCGTGAACCAATTAAAAACATTTCTTTGGTGACTGGGAACAATTACTTGTGTGTTTTGAGGAAGAACGATAGGCAATAGTTTCCCCATTGAATAATTGTGAATTTGTACTGTTAGAAAATTAATAAACATCGTGTTTTTCAGGAAAATACAGGACCAGTAATGAGTTTCGACCCTCTTCCTCCTAAAGATTCAATTAATTTATATGCAAGGCCCAAGCGACCCACGTCGACGCATTCAAGTGGCAACACGTTGGGCATATTTTTTAGATCGATCTTACCAAATTTTAATCCAAATTTGCCGGAACCGTAAGTATGAAACAAAAACAACTTTTTAGTATGCAACAGCTTCTGAAGTCCAATAACTTTAATTTAAAAAACGTACCCAAACTAATCTAATATTGTTCCGTATTGGGTTGTTTTTGAATAAATAAAGATATGAAAATATCTAAATATTAACTTGAGGAGGTTTTACCGATTACGTAACTTGGTTAATGGAAATTAAAGTAAAAACAATAACAATTTATTTATCTAATGAAAACTACTAAATTATGAGGGCAACTTACTGACGTTTTCATTAAAGACATAAATATTAATGTTTTTGATTTGACAAACCTCATAACAAACAATTACATAACTTTTTTGGATACAAATCTTATATCATATACTAGAGTCGCTAATGCGAATTAGTGAATTAATTAAATTGGGTCCTATATTGATCATATATTTGTAATACTGACAAAACTAAAAACAGACCATTTCCTAATAAATTTTTAACCTTAATCAAAACTGTAAACTACTTTCTACAAATTATCCAATAATAGCATATCCAAAAGTTCATTGAAATAATTACAAAACATAAAAAATAGTTCCAGCCACACTAAAATGTACTATATCAATAGATACAAAAAGTTAAAAACGTGGATATCAAGTGCAATTATAACTTTTTTAAAACACAGAGATAATAATACCATTAAAATAAAATAATTATAAAGGATAAAAAATCAGTGTTGCACAAATAACATTGAACACATTAATCATGATATAAAAAAGTGTACGATTTAATCTTATATATGTGGGTTATTTTTCATAAAAAGTTTTTGGTAAAGGACTGAGTTTTATTCATACATAAAACATTTTCATACATCTCAAAAATTACGCAAAATAATAGGTGATTCCATATAAGTTTGGTTGTGTGTATGTTTATGAAGTTTTATTAAATAAATAAATTTAATGAGATGTTTCTTTTTTTAAAGGGGTAGAGATGAAGATGGTGCCAGAGCTTTGCCCCCTGGCGCTGAAAATGAAGTGGGTGATTTGCGGAGCAGCGTCGCTTCTTTAGTGGACGCAATGAGAGACCTATTGAACAATATTCGGCCGGAAGTTCCAAATGACGCCGACGCCGAAGAAAACGACGATTCTCCAGACGACGACGATTTGACATGAATCAAACACGTTTAGTGTATGTGACTTTCATATAAACCTTATTATAGATCACATAATACATCTTTATTTAATCTCGTCTGAATTTTTAAAAGGAAGTCACTAAATAGATAATTAAACTTTATTGATTTTTGGTACAAAAATAACTTTTATTTTTAACTGATTTTAATATATTGATAGATAATAAAAATTATTTTTGTTCTATTCTACGTTGACTTTATTTCCTTGTCCAATGTAACTCGTTTTGTAGGACAGATCATTTGGCTTGAATTCAAAACTTTATATTTACACAAACAAGTATATTCTTATCGCTCCAGAGATCATTCTTTTATTTCAAAACTATAAATTTTTACAAATTTAACAAAAACAATTAGTTTACAACAAATTGTTCAACTTATTTTAATAATGTCACTGATTGTATTTTCTATTGATCCCCTGTATTCCTCCATATCTTTTAGAAAAATGCACAGGTTAAGACATAACTTTACAAATTCTATATAATTATCCGAATCATCACATATATCTGTAACAAAAAAACGAGAACGGATAGAATTATAGAAAGTATTTCATTGGGAAAGGTTATACTTAAAAGGATAAAGCATTATCATCATAAATATTTCGGTCTTTGTAACTGCGATACAGGGTGTTTTATGAGGTCACAACCATTGAACCACCCCGTATATTATTTCGACAGGTGCTACACATATTTGTTAGATATAATCACAGATAGATTAAGGTCGAGATTAACGAAAAATAAAGCGATTGGGTCCTTGAAACAACTTATTCCCTTCTTACCTGTAGACCAATCCAATGTATAGAGATGGTTTCACTTACATCTGAAGTAATTAACTAACACTTCCGTATAATGTGTGGTATAGGGTACATCATATGTGTTTATTTATGCTGTTCTTACATCTGAAAACCTCTATCTTCTATCATTAATATTTGTAATTAACTTTAGATTATCTAGAGTTACTCTAGGACCGCTGTTAATAGCACATTTAGCAATATGTACAAGTTTATTTAGAAATCGCCCTTTATCTCAGTTACAAAGAGCTGTAGACCAACAAATGATGGATGATTTAGAATTTATAGTTATACATGGTTGGGATAAAGTATGGAACCAAGTAAATATATTTAAAACGAAACGGACGATGTTTATGAAATTTTATAGGTAAGTGCAATGGGGCAACAAAAAAATGTACATCAGCTGCATTTTAACCATTTGCACTTACTTACAAAATTTCATAAATATCGTCCGTTTGGATTTAAAGATATTTACTTGGTTCCATAGTTTATCCGAACCAAGTATACATTTTGAACCGCGACGTTTTTGCCATTGTATTAATTTTCATTCTACAATTGCAATAGCATTCTTACACATTTTCTACTACTGTTTATACTTTTGACCTACTTACTATGACTATTAATTAGCTGCCGTAACTTCTCTGCATTAGTTAAAAACTGTTTCATAACTTTTTCTTTGAAAACTGCTACCCAGTATTTCTTAAACCTTTTCAAGCATTCCAATAATGTCCAGGGCGGATTAGATAATACGTCCATTTTCGACCAAACTTCACCGTAAGCTTCTTTAGCACATTCACAGATTAGTTCCGAGCACAATATGCTCATTTTTTGCATGACTTTTTCGGTTTTATTACATTTCTTTAAGCTCGACATTATTTTCATAATTATTTCACGGGCGGCCGCCGCTGGGATATTGTTTATCAAAGCTTTGTTTTTTAAATTTATATCGTTTGATAGTAACACCTAAAATATTAATTATTATAGTATTTTCCTAATTCATACATTAAGAATGAAAAAAATTGATCAAAATACTATAAAACAAACAAGGGACTGAAGTGACTCATTTATTCGAGGAACAATTACGTAAGATATTTTCTGCATTTCCTACAGGCGCGGTAATAAAACGAAATATTTGATTTTACATATTATGTTGCATAAATTTATTCAACGCAGTACAAATCAACGACACTTCAGGTATGTGCTTATAAGATGTTCAGCACTTGCAAAAATATTTTGTACACGTAAATCACTACTTCCTGTAGATATGTCAATGGTGTAAAATAATTTTCTCAATTGGAATAAAGCGAACTGAAGAGAAAAAGCGTTACTGTCAAATGTAGTAAAGTACATCCTGTATGCAAAGTTCGAAACGTTTACTGTACCATAACAAAGAAGGTAAAACACGATACATTCTTTTGTACCTCACATTTAAATTTCACTTATAGGTATTTGTACATGATATTTGGTATTAAAATTGAAAATTCGTAATTACTCCTGTATTCTAGAATTATTTCTATAAATATTCAGGTAGCGAAATAGCACATTCTTAACAGATCGTTAAATTAAACAAGGAAATCAGTATGTATGTGACCCGACATGAAGAATTCGCATATGAACAAATCAAGGGAGTGAGAAGGCCAAAAATTATCACCAGACCTAGAAATGAATCGATTTGAACCACTCTTCAAAGCACTTTGTCCAGTCAAACGATGATGGCTCTAAAACATGGTTTTTGAAGGCCTCAACCGCTTTCCTGCTTAAAAATAGATGTTACTATTGTATATTAAAACTATTTTGTCAGTCTTGAAAATTAAATTTATTATGTGTTTAAGAAGTTCAACGATGTATTGGAGAGAATTCTAAGAGCGTTGCTGTTTTTTAAAGAATTTATGTGTTCCGTTAGTTGGTTGTTGATTAACTGTAAAGTTAATTTCGAGATATTTCGTTGCTTCCAGAGTACTATTAGTTAATCTTGTAACTTTCTTCTCGAGGAATACAATTATCAGGGGTTTAAATAACATCCTGTATTAATTTACTTGGATTAACGACCACCTACCTAGGGATTTACTAATAGTTCTCTGAATACAACTGGCAGGTCGACGAAATATATTGAAATGAACTTTACGGTTAGTAAAAGAGGAGCAAATAAAACTAGTGTTATTTCTTATCTGCAATAATTTTCGAATTCCCGAAAGTTCCAGCGAAACAAAAATTCCATAAAGCGCTACAGCTTACCGAGAAGTAAGGAAAAACATAAAGCTGAGTTGTAACTCGTAGAAAGAGGATCACTGATAGGAAAAAACTTCCCGAGGGTCGATCTGGGTTGATTTCCTTTCGCGGAGACCGAACTACAGCCATGAAAATTATACTTGCGATATATACAGGATGTCATTAAATTGGTGTAAAAATAGTAGTACTCATAAAATTGGTAAAAATATTTAGACGAAAAGTTTAACGACTAGCAGCAACAAACAAAAAGATTGTACACTCTCAATACATAAATAGCAACCTTCGTATTGATTCACCATGAGATGAAAATGAGCTAAATCACTCATTTTGCTCAAGAAATACTTCCATCTTACTTGTGAAGTTCAATCGCTGTGCGTATCTCCTGAATTTGTAGGGGTGAAAATCCATGTCTAAAATACGCGTTACCGAACAATTCAAAAGAATGCTTCTTAGTATATTAACGAGGACTGTGAAGTTCCAATATAAAGTACCTTAACCCACCTTGAAAAGGTGTTACGGAGTGTAACTCACTTTGAACTCTCATGTTAGACTTGTTATTCTTTACAAAACCTGGTGTTCAATCATCCATCGTCTCAATTGATAATTCAACAAAAAATGCTAAGACATTACGAAAAGATCAATACAAAATATATGAAATTATTACTTTGCATAAATAAACAAAATTCTTAATTACCACAGATTCATATTTTTTAAGTGCTTGGAAACAACAACCAATTATTTTATCGTCAGGACTAGATCCAACATGCTTTTGATAACCCATATCGGCTACACTTTGCCCTAAAACAAATTTCTGTGATTAAATATTTTTAGTTTCCCTTAGCTAAACTCTAAAAATATTTTTATTTAAATTTAACTGTAATCAGTTGTGACAATTTGCGTTACTTACCCTTTACCCTAGAATTTTCTGCGCTAAGGTATTTGTTAATAAATTTTATAGCGTTAAATGCTTTTTGTTTCAATTTATTGTCACTCGATTTGTCTTTCAACTCGTCAAGTTCAATAATAACCATCCACGGAATATACAATACAGGCTCGATCGATCCTAAAAAGTGCTTTTTTTAGTTGTCATTTCAATTAAATAACCAACACTGCAATCACCTTTTATTTTTAGCTTAATAATATCTTCTAGTTTCGACAAATCACTAATAAAAATATTTGTGTCTACGACTATACAAAGATTTTTATCCTTTTCAATTTTCTCTTCTTTCCCACATTCAGACACTTGATTTGGAATAGACTGATTCTCTTGAGTCGTATTATTAATGTTATCATCAAGTTCAGCCTAAAAAACATTTAATATAATTTTGTATTATTACTACTTCATATAGTGCTTTAATTTTAAAACCAGCCAGTTGAAATAACAAAAAACATTAAAATATATATCAGGAAGATATTTTTCTAACATATCCTCGAGGAGACTCTTCGTGAAGACCTAAAAGTCGCCTTTATAGAAAATGTAATCGCAGAATCAAATTCAATAATCGCACATCAACTTTTTTACATCGTACTACCTTTCTTTTGATCGATAATAAATATTCAATACTTACATTGCTCCACTCCATTTCCTCACTGGTATCCATATTAATCTTTTCCTCATTTTGTGGAGTACAAGAAACGTTAAGTGATGAATTGTAATTGTTAGTAATTTGTGGTGACTGTACAAACTGTTTATGATCTCTGATCCAATTTGCTGTCATAGCCATTTTTTTATTATATTCGTTTGTATCCGGTTTTATTTCATCTTCGGTTGACTGTTGCGTCAAAGATTCCTGGGTTAGAAAATGAGTGGAAGATGAAGATTGATTAATATCTTTTGAACTAATACTAGTCGACAAAGGGGAAGTCCTTTTCAATTTTAGTCTTTCCGAAGTGAGTATGGTATTTGAATTATCGTGAATAGTTGTGTCGAGTGAAGAGCATTGCGAACTGGTATTTTGAAAACTAGTAATTGCCAAAGGAGTAAAGTTCCTTTTTAATTTTAATCGTTTCTTAAGTGGCGTGGAGGTGTTTAAAGTATTTAGATTAGTAGAAGGAAAGTTAACTTTGGGATTTTTAATTGAATCGTCCGATTGTACTTTACTAGTTTTTGTATCAGTTCTTAAAATATCAAAAGAATTATTGTATGAACAAGAGTAATAATCATCATTCCCTTCAAGGCTTGAAAGTTTTTCGGAATTTACAGAATTATTTATTTTTTCAGTGTTGTTTCTGATTTTTAAAATTCTTGAAGATACACTTGTTGACTTTTTAATATTTGCAATTGTGTAGGGATCACCAGTAAAATCCTCTTTTACCGAAAACTTTTCTTTAGTTGTCAGTGCGTTATTTTGGTAAATAGTTTGATTATATACGAAATTATCATATTTTTCTGTATTAATTTTGGGAGAAAAACTAGTAGATGGAAGGTTACTTTGATATTTAGTTTTTTCTGAAGTTATGACCAAATCGTCCTTACAGGTAATTTGTTCTGTTTTGACATTAGAAATGGGGATATATGGTAAATTAGGAGGGCGAAGTGGCGTTGATAAGTATGAATTAGATGGAGGAGAATAATTTGGCGCACCAAAACTGCCACTAAAGTTTGGACACTCATTTCTGCTTTGATTCAATACCTTTTTAAGTCTATTCAATTTTTCATTGGCACTATTTTTGCTTGAACTTTCTTCTTCAAGACTTTTCCATTTTTGTAAATTCGTATATATATTTTTATTGGAAACATCAGGAGATTCTGAACGATCTAACATGACCCTCTTTGGCTCTTGAATATCACGTACTAAATTTGGTTCTGGTGAATTAGATGTAATGGAGTTTTGTGCAAGTCTAGTCTGGGTCTTTAAGTCATCTTGGAGATATTTTTTTAGTTTCTTCATTCTGTTATTAGCTAAATTAACTGTAGATGATGGAGGGCGCATTAAACCATAACACATCTTTTTATTATTTGTAGAAGCATTATTTAACTCTGTATTGGGCCTTTTATTCACTCTTTTAATATCCTCTGTACCATTGGATTTCGACTCTACTTGGGGTTGGGGCTTGGTTTCTTCGAATTTACAAAATCTCCTGGCCTTTAATTGCCGTCTTTCTTCTTGAGACATTTTATATTAATATATGGTAACACTAACAAAATGAAAAGGCTCGTCAGTCATATACTTTTAAAATTTCCTGAAATATATTTTTATTTTCTTCCCATTGTAAATTCACTGTATACTTTGACGTGAATAGACAGTCAGCGAGTTTCGACGACAGTTCGTTTAACGTCAAAATATCAAAATAATTTTTAAGGTAGAAAACCCATAACATAAGAGCACACAATTTTAATATTTCATTATCTAAAATTATCGTACACGCTTTTTTCTTACTAATATTTCACTCCTAAACTCTAAAGTACTCTTTCCTTTTTCTTTCTTCTTCTTCTAATCTTTTTATCGAATGTCTCCATGGTACAAGTTATCCAGCTAATCTTCAGGGGCTTTTTTAATTACGCAATTAAACAATCCATAATTTCATGTGATTTAATTTACTTTTTCAATTTTATTTAAAGGTTTGGTAGTTATTAAAAGTAGACAATATAACGAAGGTGTTGATTCTTGTCGCTTAGGATTCTGAAGTTGTTACTCCAACCTCTACTATTTTTTAGAAAAACGGATTGTCACAGAGTATCGGTTTGATCGGCCTCTTGGCAAGTCTCTTATACCTACGAAAATATTAAAAGGTGATAACTTTCAGTTTATTTGCACTGTTGCGGCGTTGAGAGGTGATTAAAAAGACCAAATAGCCCTGATAACTAAGGTTTTTAAAAATAACAATAAGAAGAAGGTGAATCTCCTTCTTCTTTTTCTTGATCTTTTCGTGTTCAGTCATCAGTAACTGCGTAATGTCACTAATGTCAATCATCAGACAAATGGTTTATGTTAAATGTTGTGAAATTTTAAACGAAATTTATTTTTCATTTAAAAATGCAGGATTCTTTAGATGATTACATTAAATTATCTCATAATCTAAAAGACGCCGATCCGGCTGTTGAAATTAAGTAAGTTTTAAGGAAAAAATATATTAAGTATGTTTTAAATTAAAACATATATGATGGCTCTACAAAGAAATGCTCACTATTTTTTTTTAGAAAAGAATTCCAGATCACTGCACAAAGAAAAAAGGAATGTGATGCACGAGCTATGAAAATTGTTGAATTTTCAATAGACGGCAAACTTCGGCCAGAGATCTTTACTAGATGTGTAAGTTTATTTTTATGTGTTATTAATTTAAGTTGCTACTCAATTGCAAAGAAACCAGAATATAACATTTTAGCTTCCTTATATTAATCAGTCACACTACCAAGATATAGTGGAAGAAAGAGCAATTACAAAATTATGCGGCTACTCAGTGTGTGGAAAAAGAATTCCAGATATGCCCAAGAAACAGTATTACATATCTACTAAGAGTAATAAGATTTACGACATTACTGATCGTAAAGTAAGTGTGGTACTTAATTAGTTTTTAACAATTATTAGGTCAGTTATTAATAATAACGTTGGGTCGAGATTTGTGAATATTATATGTAAATTCCATCAATACATTTAAGATACTAAACAGCTGATGTTACATTATAAAATTGCTGTTTTGAAATGTAAACAGTAAACTAAACTCTCCGATTATTATAATACACAGGGAGTCCCAAAATTGTGCACAATCTCACAGTCTCAAATAGAAAACATTAAACAACATGACAAGTGGAATTAAACTATTAATTTTTTTAAACTGTCCGAAAATATTATTCCTTTATGACAAGGGATGTAAAATAAATAACGTTGGGTTAAAGTTGATCCTTCTCTGGCAAACTAAATAAACTTAAATATGTTTATTAATTATTAAATTAAACCAAATAATTTAAAAATTGTTCCATATTTCTGTAGGGGGAAAAAACATTGTTGTTTTTTTTTTATGTATTCAATTTGAATCCGGGAGATTGTCTATTTATTTTGGAACATCCTATATGATAAGTGTTTTATAATAAATTAACGTAAAATAAAAAAATATATATACAAAATATTGATTTAAAGTTCTTCAGCCTGTGGATTTCAGTTTAATGGTTGATTAATTATGATAAACTGAATGTAAAAATGTATTGGGAATGTGTAATTTAAGTGGGCCGCAGCAATTTTACTTGCTTTTTTATTTTTGAAAGGCCTCTAAAATGTTTTTCTTTATTTTTGAATAAATATTGTTATTGCTCAGATAATGTGCCCTGTTTTTTGCACTGGCGACATTTTACAAGACTCATTTTTATTAACTTATTTATTTATATCTATAATCAAAAAAGAAGGGTTATTTACATACATGCAAATAATGAAACAGAGCTCAATAAAAAACTATCAGACTTTAACAATAACTTGAAGTTAGTTTAGTTAGTAACAAAATGAGTAGTTAAGTTGTAACACTATTTTTTTTCATGCAGTTTTTTTTAGAGCATTCCTAAAAAATGTATAAATTTAAACCTAAAAGTATATCTCAGTTTCCTGAAGAAATGCAGTAGACCCATTCTACACACTTGGTTAAATAGTCATTGCTTATTTCTAGGTATTTAGTTGTCTATAAGTTAAATGAATGTTGTAAAATAGTTGGATTTAATTTTCACCAACGATTTTGAAGTATGGTTTATTTGTAATGAAGGGTAGATTCCAATATTATACAATGGTTTTATTTTTGTTTTAGTTGTTAGTATATGGGACATTCACAATCATTCATACCACGTCAAAGATTTGAACCGGGGAACCTTAGATTTATCGGAAAAACTGTAAACTCTTAAAACTGACAGAACCAAAATTTTCTCCAGTTTGACAACCGTTTTAGAGAAAATTAAGCATTTTCAGGCTACCCTTTAAATATATATTTTGGTTTAATGACAAATGACTGGACTTTGCTTTTCTTTCGTACAATTTTCGTCCGATGTGGTTTATTAACAACAATTTTGCTTTCAGAATATTCAATCAGTTTACCAGTATTTTAGAGAGTTTATTTTACTTCCTCGTTCTCATTATTAGCTAATCTTTTTACGTTTTTCTCTAAAGTTACCACAATCTTATCGGAGTATCTGTACAAGAAAGTAATGTTCACAAAAATTGCATTTTTTGAATTGAGTATGAAATATTTATTCAATTGTGTATTGGTTCCATAAATAAAAATGAAATAATAAAAATTTATGTCTACATCAATGTATTTATATTATCTTATTCTTTTTCTTACTTTGGCACGTTATTGGAGTTTGTGGTAAATTTAAAAAGAAATATTTTCTAATTCGCTAATTGTATTATGTTTTTTTTTTAGAATTTTTGTAGCAATTTTTGTTACAAAGCTAGTGTGCATATAAAGAAACAGATAGATGATAGTCCTTTGTGGTTGAGAAAATCAGATGCTGTTCCAGAATATCGATTATTAGGAAGCGAGGAAAGGTACCTCTTTTATTTTTTAATTCTACGTACAAAAAATCACTTATGGAATAAAATTATTGATCTAAGTGCTTTTAGAAAGTTACGTCGGGGTATTTTTGTACATCGATTTAAAACCCAACTGGTTACTCCTGCTGTATTTCAAATGCATTAAAATAGCGTGGTTTTCCACCCTCTAAAATAACAAAATGTACTATAATAATCATGAATCTCTGAAATAAGGCCAAAAATAATTTTATTCCATATTTCCACCCCGTACATATTTATATATATATGATTTAATACTTTTTAATTACAGTGGTTTGCCTGGTGAATGTATAGATCAAGGTATTTCTAAACCGGTACCAGAAACAACGTTCACTCCCGTGGGTACTTTTACACAAGTATCATTAACAGACATGGTTAATAATGAAAAAGGTAGATTGAAAAGCCAGAAAAAGGATACGTCTCAAGGTAATCAAATAGCGTTTAATAACACGATATTCAAAATTAAATCAAAAGTTGTAATTATGTTTTTGAAACTTATTAGATGCTCTTTTTAGAGGGGTTTACAGGCAAGTAAAGAATGCTCTTAAAATTTATTCACAGATCCTTCAATAGTTCAAACAAAGCGACAAAAGAATGCGGGTAACTAAAGAGTGACAACCTATTTTCTCTGGGTTTATTTATATAAATCCTTTTTAGTATTTCTTTATTTTTCCTTACCACCAACTAAATTTCATCAGTACGGCTAAAGTACTTTTGCAAACCCGTAGGTTTGTGTTTTCTACTTGGAACTTGCACTTTCAGGGTGTTATTTCTTTATTTTAAGTGTAACATTAATAATTGTTGACTTTTAATTGCCACATTGTTAATGTAACCATGATGTTCTATTTTAATTTTTACTTTGTACTAGAGTTTTAAGGATCTTATGTATTATTATCGTTATTCCTGTTTTTACTTTTGGTAAGTTTAGCTTTTTGCTTGTAAAAATGGTTGTGATTTGTTTTCTCAAGTTGTCGGTTTTAATTAAGAATTTTATGTGGCTTAATTTTGGAATTTTATTGGATTTGAAATATATTATACTATTTATTTTATTCTTTTTTCGTAGGTAACGTTCCAGTTAAACAGAAGAAATCGAAATTGGTAAAGACGATGCAAACAATCACAGAAAATACTGAACAAATAGAAGAGGAAGATGAAATAGTTCACGTACCTTCAGAACACAGAGGTCTACAAAAATCAGCAAGTTTACCCGTTATAATTGAAAATGAAGAAAACGTTGAAAGCAAATGTGAATCTTGTGAAAATTTAAATATTACCGTGGATAACTCTACGAGATCAGAAACTCGAAAAATAAAGAAAAAAAGTTCGAAATCTGCAAAAGCAAATGTCGAAGATCTAATAAGGAGGATTTTCAGAGAATGGCTTACTTTAGAGACATTTATCTTTTTATATGGTGAATCTAAAATAAAGGAAATATTAAGCGTTCGAAAATTAAATGATTCTTTTGAGAAATTAAACGTGGCAAAACTCGAAAGGGATAATCAAATAAAGTATATGGACATATGCAGAAGACTCTACTTACAAGAAATGTCCGATGAAAAATTTGACGGCACTGTCCTGGGTACAAATTTGAAACCATTGCCAGATTATAATAAGTTGAAACGTGAAAGTAAAGATCTCAGTCTTAAAGTTAAATGTTTTTATAGTGGAACTTTACAAGAAAAAGAAGATAGCAATTTTCCTACGAAAATCAATTCTCAAGAAGAACCCAAAGACCGACATAACGAGGACGTTCCTTTAGTATTGCCATTGATAGATGTTAACTCTCAAAAAGCACTTAGGAGAAAAATTTTCTTGACAGCAGCCAGTAAATCGTAAGTGTTCAACTTAAAAACGGACCAACTTCAATAACACTAAGCTTAAAGTTATACTTTGTACATCATTATCTGACGGGAAAATGTCCCGCTTCTATCAATTTCACATATGACGATAAATCAGAAAGTTTCTAAAACGAGACGGAAAAAAAATTAGGTTTTTTGTTCTAACCTTTTCATATTTTCTCTCTATTCTCATATATTTTCTCGAGTGAACCTTTTCGAACTATTAATACTATTCCTATTATTTTTTCAATTTCTTCTATACTTATACGTTCTGTATTCACATTTTCATCGTTGCTTTCTGTGTCTTCGTCTTCGCTTCTTTCGTTGTCATTATTTCCCCTTCTAATTATTTTTTTAAGTATTTTTGCCGTCTTTGAATTATTAAGTAGTTATTGTTTATTTATATTTCTAATATAAGTGATCACGTTCGTATTCGTATAGTTTTTGATCTGCTGTAAAATTTTCTTTAATAGTAGGACCAAATTTTTGTTTTGCATTTAAAACTATTTTCATATGCCTCATTTGTTTTCTCTTTTAATTTTCAATTAAAATCGTTTCACAGATCTCTTTTGCATTCTCCAAATTACAATTTTTTTAAATATTAAAATATTCTCTTGTACAAGTGGTTTAAATTTAAATTTTTGTTCTTAAATGAGTTATTTATGCTTTTAGAATACAGCAACAGCTTCAAGAACTAAGAGTCAAGTTCTATTCAACAGTTCTTTCCGATCTTCAAACGTTGGTTAAAACCTTTAATTTAAGTGCTGACAATATTGTGTTTAAGCCTTTGGTGTGGAATTATATAACTATTATTTTAATTGACATGTAAGTTATTTATTTTCTTTTCATTTCATTCACACATTCAACGCTTTTTTAACGTATTTCTTTTATTTCAGATTGTCTATTAGAGATTCGAATTTAAAAAATGTATTGGAAGACCCATCCTCGCAAGAATACATTAAACTTCAATTTTCTGTTTTACCCAGCAAAGAAGGAATCATTAACGATATAATGAAAGACGTTTGCGATGTTGAATTGTTCATTGAACATTTTATTTCATCGAATTAATAATGTTTTTTATTTTAAACAACTTATAATATTATTTAATATATTTCACTTCGAATAACTTATTCTCCGAAGTTCAATATCTTCATTGCCTTGAGGCGAACTTAAAAATGTTCTTTATAAAAATTGTGCAGGCTCGAGCTCCACATTATAAAATTATTTTAAAATATACAGAGTGTTCCCTCATGTAATGCCGTATCACAGTCGTGTTTTTTAAATTAGCACTCTTTTAAAGAGTTCATCGTTTTTATGTAGAAGTTTCCACACAAAATAGAGAGATACACTTTTGAAAGGTTTTTTAAAATTCGTGTTGGTTATATTAGAAGTAGTTTTCATCGGTAACTAAAAATCTAACGAAACACCCTCAATATTTTTACACATTTGGATTATGTGGGTTCACAATACATTCAAAAATTACCATTTTGTAAATCTAGTTGTTCTGACCTTAGTCAAATTACCAAAAAATGAAGGAAAATCTCCTAAAAAGTATTCATTTATCAAAATTAGTCTGTGCTTCAGGACCATGTTGTGTTATTATAAATTGTAAAATTAAAAATGACTTTTATTTAGGAACTAAGGAAATTATTGTGTTCATCAACTTATTGGTACTTGAAAGAGATATAATAACGATATCCAATGCCTGTTTTTTTCGAAAAAAGCGAGTTTCAGCTGAAAAACAAATTTTTAATGACCCATAACTTTTACACCCAGTATATTGATAAGACGTTACCATTAAAAGAAGCCAAAAAAAAATGCATGGACGTTAGTTTTGAATTACCGTTATACAAAATAGAAACAATCATAAAAGTTAGTTAACTGTAATAAAATTAGACTATAAATGTGAAAAATAAAATATACTTATTTTTGATAGATTCCAGGAAGTAAGGGTAGAAAACATTAAAACTAGATTTTATTAAACACATTTTGCCAATAAAAGCTTAATCTTTAACGCTTTGCTAAAAATATACAGGTCGTTTAAATAAAACGGGCGACACAGAAACCTAAAAATTTTCAGAACGAGAAATGGGCTAGACCAGTCCTGTTCATTGAATGAATGAAGTGAAGTCAGAATAGAAAATCTTCTTTTTTACTGTATTGACATGAAGGACTACAGTCATATGATGTCGTCTCTTATCAATAAACGTAGTTGAGAGAGACGGACCTTTTCTATTCAATCTTTCCTCAGAGTAACAACGAAACATACACCAACTGTCAATTGCGAATGATCCAAAATAAAAGTATGCCGGTTGCAAATTATTGAGATAAACCATTATTTATCTTATTATTATAATGCCTCAAGGTCGTAGGAAAACTCCTTTTAGCGGAAAAGCGAAAAAAGAACAGCTTAAATCTAAGAAACAATCCAAATACGGTAAGTTTTTTCCAAGCAAAAATGTAAATTTAATGTTTCTGTTTAAGGTGTTCACGCAAATCCAATACTTCTTCGTACCCCCGAAAACATCGGTGAAGGTTCTGGAAGTGTAGATAAAATTAATTTTCAACGTGCCAAAGATGGTAGAGCGAGGACGAACAGATACGCTCTGCAATTTTTTAAAGAAACCGAAGATGAAATCAGAGCTCAAAAAGAAATTGCCCGACGAAGCCTCGAACCAAAAGAGGAGATCGATTTAGAAATAGAAGCGAAACAATTCTTTAATGAAAATTTAGATTTCCCGAAACGACCTCGATGGGACTACAATTTAAGTAAAGATGCATTGGAACAACAGGAAAATCACTATTTTACTGTAAATTTAGATATATTTTCTTGCACGCATTTTTTAACGTTACGTTTATAGGAATATATAAAAGAAATTGAAAAAACATTTAGTTGGAAGGATTTGAGCTTATTTGAATTAAATCTTGAAACTTGGAGACAACTCTGGAGAGTTGTAGAAATGTCAGATATTATTTTATTTATCGTCGATATTAGATTTGCCGTAAGTTGAATTAATTCAATATTTTATATAAAATGTTATTCTAAATTCTAAAATTATCCTATGCATTATTGGTCTAATATCAGTTAATGATTTATGCACAAGTCATCTATTTATTTAAATAATTTTACTTCATGATTATATATATTTTTTAGGCCGTAATGTTTCCACCTTCCCTGTATGAATATGTCACTAACGATTTGAAAAAAAAATTTATTTTAGTTATAAATAAAATCGATTTGGCTCCTGCTAGTGTAGTTGTGGCGTGGAAGCATTATTTTGAGGAAAGGTATCCAAATTTACATCTAGTTCTTTTTACATCTTTGCCTGGATATAACTTGGTAGGAACTGTATCCAATAATGCTGGTAAGAGTTAATCGATTATTTGATATTTCATTGAAAAAGTGCTTGTTAAATTATTATTTTATCACAAAAATATACATAAATAATGAATGGTTTTCATAAACAATGCGTTTAAAATAAAAAATATGCTGCGATGTATAACTTGATAACCTGGAATACAAAATTTTTATAGTTTGTCTTTAAATTAAACTGAAAAAATATTTTAATTTTAATTTAATTTAATTAAATACAAATACAATATATACAATTCAAAAATGGTGTACAAAAGTATTACAAGGTAGTATAAACTACTTATAATAATTATAATGTAAGACAGCAAGCGCCTAAGTGAGTGAACACTTGTATTGCGCTGGTTTATAATTTTAGAAATAATCCGTACAATAGCAATAATAATGCGTACATCTTAAAATAACTAAATAAATATTAGATACCTATCATATATGTACCCAACCTACTCTACTAATATTTTAATAAATTCGTAATAATGTGCAAAAATAAATTTCCTACTTAGACTCGAAAATTTTTTTATGTTTGTAGCATTCCTTATACTAGTTGGTAGCAAGTTATAGGTTTTTGGCAATGTATATACCGTGAATCTATGACAAACATTTCTATTAAATTTCGGGAAATATAGTAGCTCATTTGAAATACTTCGTGTACCATAGACAGAAGTTACATAATTTTGTTTATATTTGTTTTTAAAAGCATATATAGGTACAAAGGCTGTGAAAGTAAAGCGATCTAATATTACAAATATCTTCTGTATACAGCAAATTAGTGTGATAACGTTTGTTTCGGCTATAGATAATTTTTCAGATATAATTTTGTGTAACATTTAGCTTTTGTAGAGAGTTCTTATACAATCCACCCCACACTATAATATACCGTAACAAAATAATGATTCAGCTAGAGATTTGTAAACTAACAATAACAATTTTTTTGACAAGATTTCACGTAATTGATAAAATTTATAAACGAGTTTCCTTACTTTTTTTGTTAGGTAATCAATATGGTTACTCCATTTTAAATGTTGGTCAATAATTATTCCCAAATACTTGATCTCATTCGTTTCTTTGATTGCCTCATTCATACCTTTGATTTTAATATTAGTAAAGAAGGGTCTATTTGCATTTGTGAGACTAAAAGCAATATAGCGAGTCTTGTTTATATTTAATGATAGCTGATACAAGTTTAACCAATTTATAATTTTTTCCAATTCTGTCTCAACTGACAATGTGGTCTCTTATATATCTTATATATCCTTAAATTCTTCTTTCGCCTAAGAATATTTAAAGGAATATCAACATTAATTATTTTAAGGTTTACAGATACGGAGGCGTAAAGGTAGAGTTCGTATGGCGGCCGAAGGGGCGCAACAAATTTTGGACGTTTGTAAGAAGCTTGTAGGAAATGAAGTTGAACTCTCATCTTGGCAAAATAAAATTAGAGAGGAAACCAACACTGAAACAGGCGAATGCGACGATGAAGGTGTGGAAATAGAGGAAACTGTGCATTTAAAAAATGTAGACACGGACTACTTTAAATACGAACAATATTATAAGGGGGTAAGTAAATTAAAAAATATTATTTTTGAATTGATTTATTTGTTTATTAGGTTTTAACAATAGGTTGCTTGGGCCAACCGAATGTTGGAAAATCTTCTCTAATGAACGCTTTAATGGGAAAAAAAGTTGTGAGCGTCTCCAAGACTCCGGGACATACTAAACATTTTCAAACGATATTTCTAACACCAAATGTAAAATTGTGTGATTGTCCTGGATTAGTTTTTCCTTCAAAAGTTCCAAAACCGCTCCAAGTATTAATGGGAAGTTTTCCGATAGCTCAGCTTCGTCAGCCATTCACTACAATTAAGTATATAGGTAAAGATAGGAGAAAAAGCTATACGAGGGTTGCTATTTATGTATAGATTTTGCACGAACATTTGGGTGTTCGAAAGCTGTTGATTCCAGAAGTACATAAATAGCAAACCTCGTATAATTGCTTTTATTTAAACACTTATTTAATTTAATTTATTTGTTATTTGTAAAACTAAAATTATTCTTTGTTACCAAAAATAAGCCGGTGCTTTATTTTAACTAGTTTCCCAATATCTGGATTCAAAGACCGAAAACGGACAATCTTTGTCAATGTTTATCCTTAATTTTGATCTGTATGACTGTATATATTTCTACTTTTTGATATTTGTCTTTGAAAACCGAATCATTCTGGGAATTAATTAACTCGAGTTGTGTCGAAGTCATTTTCGGTTTCGAAAGAAAAGGTAAAAAATGAAAAAGTTTCTTTTGATTCTTTGACATCACTATAACGTTAATCATTTTTTTTTAATTCTACCACAGCATTGTGAAAATAGAAACTATTTTTAACTATTCACACCTAGAAAAAAACTGGCAACTTTTTAGATGATTTTTAAATAAAGTCACAAGTAATTGTTATTAATAAATATTTGCCTTGCAGGTGATTTGTAATAACCGTTAAAAGTGCCAGATCCAACAAAGGATCTTTTATAATCGATATATTTTTTTCACCTTCCGTTTTAAGAAATACAATGATTTCCGCCAACAGCAGATGGAAATTCTTCAGAACTTTCTGGCGAAAGAACTAACAAACTTGTACATATTCTGAAATATCTGAAATATCTTCTAATTTAGGTTCTAAATCTTTAAGGAAATTGACGATGGTTCAGTGCTCTCCAACAAATAAAATTTACTATCGTTATTACTATTTTGAGTACTTCATCCATTTTTAATATTTATATTATATTTTAACAACCTTTGTATACAATTGATTAAAAGTTTTTATGCCACATACTAAATCAACAGCTAAACTCGGAACATTTGAGATATTAATTGTCTGTGTTTTATAGCCGAACGATTAGATCTAGTGCAGCTTCTTCGTATAGATCATCCTACGAATGATGACACTTGGTCAGCAATTGATGTGTGCGATGGTTGGGCCAAAAAAAGAGGTTTTTATACCGCCAAAGCAGCTCGCCTGGATTCTAATCGAGCTGCTAACGGCATCTTAAGAATGGCACTAGATGGGAAAATTTGTCTTTGCCTTAGACCACCCGGATTCTTCAATAAAAAAGGTTCGTGTAATTCTTTAAAAGATTTGTATTAGTTATTTAAATTATTACTTGTGTCAATTTTTATATTTTCCACGCCACGGTACGAAAAGATCCCAAATTAAAAGAGATTTATGTTGGTTATTTACAAAAATCAAATTCGTTCTTTTAATTTGCTAACCTTTATTCTAATTCAAATTACCTTATAGCTTTACGGGTGTAGTGAACCACCTACCTAGAGAAATATTTTACTTATAATTTTTTTAACGCGGTACACGACTTGATATGAAAATTTCCATTACAATGTATTAATTTCAATCATTAAAACTGAGGTGTCAGTAGAGCACCTAATGAAATTTGTTTTTTATAAAATTTGGTATATGTTTTTCAACTTCGTTTTAACAATGGTCAATTTTTATTTGTTAGAAACGTGGGCCAACCATCCAGATATTCAAATTGTTCGGTGGATTCAAGCAAAGACTGCAGATAGTAGCACATCAATGAAGGGCGGCGGTCTCGATTACCACAGCGATACCGATGAAGAAACCTTTAGACCGAAAGCCGAAAATAAAGATTCAGATACCGAATCGGAAGAGAGTGAAGATGATAGTGACGAAGAGGATGAAATCGGAATAACAAGCAATAAATTTGCTGCTTTGAGTGCTGACATGTAATTCAAATACCGTATGTTTAAGAAGAAAAAAGTTGCTTTTTATTAATGTTCTTTATTTATACTATACTATTTCAAAATTCCATGATTTCTCTGGTATTCGCAACCACAAAAATATAGGTTGGATACTTTTTAAAGTACCAAAAATTGGAACATAATCTTATCTTAGAAGGGTGAAATTTTGGTAATTTTAATAATCCGTGTTCCCACCTCCAGCCCTTATGCAAGCTTCTATTCGCGTTGGCATGCTTTTTATTAAATTGTCCACATTTTCTTGGGGTACGTTTTCCCATTCTGCTATTGCTGCATCAACAAGCTGTGCCACATTTCCTGGATTGTTTCGACAAGCTCTAACCCTTCTTTTAAGCTGGTCCCACAACTGTTCAATAGGATTTAGGTCTGGTGAACATGCAGGCCAGTCTAAAACTGTGACACCTTCCGTTTCAAAACATTCTCTAGTCACTCTGCTGGAACGGGGAGGTACATTATCGTGCACGAAGATAAAATCATCCCCAATTGCAGCTCTTCAAAGCCTAATAATTGATTCTAGCACTAAATCAACGTACCTCCGACCGGTTAAAGTTTATTGAAGTGGTTACAATGGAGTTTTTGTTCCCAGCATAATACCTCCCCAGAATATTACAGTTCCTCCTTTAAATCTTGGGACAGGTCTGGAGTCTCGCTCGTTTTCCTGGAGCTGTGAGAACCCGAATTCGATGTTCATTTGATCTTAGACCAATTTTGGTCTCATCCGAAAAAAGAACATTTTTCTAATTCTCAATTGTCCAGTTTTGGTGTTGAAGACATCAATTTTATTTTGCTTAGAAGACTGTGGACCCGTAACTCCCTCGTACTGTACGACCCTCGAGCGCGAAGTATTTTTCTTATTTCTTCTATAAATTTGGCACACAAAGCGCTCCTGTTGTTCATTTGTGACTGACGAGTTTGTCTGGGCCTGTTCTTATACAACACCCTGTGTAACGCCTTCTATCTCTGCTCCGTCTCTTTGGGGCATTCCTTGTTCAATGAGAGCAATAATTTTTCCCCTCTGAGCATCTGTTAGTCCAATAAGGCATTTTTGTACATTATTTTGTTAAAATCCTATTACTAGGCAACCAACATTGCAATATTTCTTTGTGGATTATAGCCTGCTTTCCCTCGAGGAAACTGGCTATTGACATATATTATAACAATGTAAAAAAAGAAGATAAATAAAACTAACACATCAACGAAAAGTACTCCTTACGGAAAATAGCTGATCAAATAATCAATAGGGTAAAAGCAAAAGGAATTAATATTAAGGAAATATTGATATAAAGTAACGTAGAGTTTAACTGCGTGTTTTTTTGCTACTACCATATTTTATATTTTATAATAGTTTGAAGTATGAAATAAAAATGTTGGCCAACTGTTTCTTACAACAAGGACACTTTTATTAAAAAAGAAGAAATGTAAAAACCGGGAGTAGGGAATAGGTTAATTTTTAAAACTAAAAAGTTAAGTAATGATTAATTCGAAAATTTTAATGATATCTTTTGTTGCAGTAGTACCAGTTTTTCTCAGTTATTTAATGCACCGCAGATACAAAAGGATGGTCAAAGAATTAGACCAAGAGACGAATTTTTACCATCAGTTAATAGCGGTAGATACAAAAAATTTCGACTGCAAACCACACATATTTGAGCAAAAAGAATGCGCCGAATGGTGTTCATTAAATTATCAAAAAACTATTGAAAAATTTATTTCTAGTGCCAAGTCCAGCATCTGCATCTGTATGAATGTGTTAACATTACGAAAGATTAGGGATGAATTAATTAAAGCCCACAAAAGAGGTGTCACAGTTAGAGTTATTGTTGATAAAACAATGTTACAAATGAATCCTGTACAGATTAATATTTCAAGGATGAGGGAAAACGGTAAGATTAAAATGGACGAAAATGTTAAAATTTTTATCGAGTACATTTTTAGGTATTTCATGTAAGGTTCAACCATCAAAAGAGAACATGATGCATCACAAGTTCTGTTTAATCGACAAAGACAATAAAGAAGTCGCAAAAATGTTTTTCGGTAGCCTAAATTTAACCCTTCAGGGATTAACTGTGAATTTTGATAATGTCATTTTAACAAACAATATAAATATTATAGAAAAGTTTAGTGAGGAGTTTGAAATGTTGTGGAATCTCTTTTAATTAAAAATACTAATTTTTGGTTAGACTCTATTATCCTTTAAATTTGATATAAACATTCTTTGCATGTGTACAAATTAGTGTATAATTTCTATTAAATTAAAATCATTTTTCACAAGTAAATGCTTATTTAAATCACCTTTTCGAATAAATGATTTCTTACAAATGGAACACTTGAATCTTTTTTCACCAGTATGAGTAACCAAATGCTTATTTAAATTACCTTTTAGATAACATGATTTTCCACAAATTGCACAAACAAATTTTTTCTCGCCAGTATGAACAAGCAAATGCTGCTTTAAATTGCTTTTTCGAGTAAATGATTTTTCACAAATAGAACATATAAATTTCTTACCACTATGAGTAAGTATTGCCGATTTAAATTGCTTTTTCGAGTAAATGATTTTTTACAAAGAGAACATTTAAATTTCTTTTCCCCCGTATGTACAAGTAAATGCTTATTTAAAGTGCTATTTTGAAGAAATGACTTTTTACAAATTGAACATTTAAATTTCTTATCACCACTATGAACAAGTAAATGAGTATTTAAAGAGCTATTTTGAGAAAATGATTTTCCACAATTAGAACATTTGAATTTCCTTTCACCACTATGTACAAGTAAATGCTTATTTAAAGTGCTTTTTTGAAGAAATGACTTTTTACAAATTGAACATTTAAATTTCTTATCACCACCATGAACAAGCAAATGCTGCTTTAAATTGCCTTTGTGAGAAAATGATTTTTCACAAATAGAACATATAAATTTCTTATCACCACTATGAACAACCAAATGCCGATTTAAAGTGCTTTTGTGAGAAAATAAACCGCAAATAGAGCATTTGAATTGTATTTTCCCAGTATGACGAAGCAAATGCTGGTTTAAACGAGTTTTTTGAGTAAATGATTTTTCACAAGTTAAACACTGGTTTTTTTGTCCAACACGTTTTAATGAGTGTTTTTTTCTTGAAGATTCATATTCTTCGTCTGTAGGATCATCTTTTTTAAAATCGTTCACAGCGTCATCAGGTTCAGAGAATTTTGGCACAATGTCTTCATTTATTTCTTGTTCAATTTCAAAGCTCTCAGAACTATTACTTGAAATCGTTTCATCTTCATGTTCATCCTTAATTATTAATTCTTCTTGTTTGATTTCTGTGATATAATTATCAATAATTAACGGATTTCCTTGGCAACTTTGCATTATATTTTTTTATTTTGAAAAATAAGTAAAACACGCGTTTGATTTAACCTTATTTTATATTATACAGGAATTGTTTAACTGAATAGTTGTTTTTTTATGAAAAGTGCGTTCGAAATTTTTATTAAATTATTATACAGTGTGGCCAAACGAAAACGAAACAGAGCCTTTATCAGAAACCCGTAGATTTTAGATCAAAGGGGGACACTTTTTTCCGGTATTTTTGACTTGGACAGTCTTTAAATTTTTTAAAATTCGGCGAGATACTTTTTAAAAAATTACAATTTAAAATTTAAATTATGTACTTGTTTAGTACTCTACAACTAAACATAATTTAAACTTTAAAACGTAAGTATTAGGCCGAATTTTAAAATTTAAAGTCTGTTGTAAAGGTAATTGAAAGGGCTTTAAAATGATGCCTTTCTCGACCCTTAATGCCATTTAAGTATTTTGGGGTGATCGATTGTTTCCCTCGCTTGGAGGTGTAAATTTAATCTTGCATTCTTTATTAGGTAAAGTAGAATTCGTTAGAGACTGTCATCAACCTTCAAAGTAGTAAAAGTAATGTCCGTAAATACGATTCTTGTATTTTTCATTACAAAATAGTTAAGGTAAAGTAATTACAAACGAATTTACACAATTAAAACACAAATACAACTCCAGCATGATAGTACAAATATGATTTATTTTAATTTATAGTCCTACTTTGAAGGGTTCCCTTTTTTATCCCCAGAGGTCGTATTCGAATTATACGTAGCCCAATATTTCGGAACAGATTCATTATATGTAAAAATAAAAAGAAGATTAAATGTGATAAGTGATACTTGAAATTAATTTAAAAGATTTAAATTTGAAAAAAAAATTGCCGCTTGCCTTTCATTTACTCATAAAGATTGGTAGAGTTAGTGTTGCATTTTCTATTATTTTATTAAAATGAGTGTATACGATTATTATAAAAAAGAATTCGATCAAAAACTGAAGAAATTAGCTAGTTCAGTCGACACAAAATAAACAGAGGTAAAGAACTAGGTTTTGTTTAGTAAGAGTTTTTTAGTTTAGTTGTTTCAAACAAACAATGTATAATTTTTTAGCTTCTTCTTGGAGAAATTCATAATTTTATTCAATTCGCTAAAACTGATGATAAATCTTATTTAGAAATAACCTGGAAACGGATGAAAGGTAAGCATACAACTAATTTAGTATTTTTTCCGTTAGAAAAAATATCTTTTATGATTTGTTCAAATCTTTTCAATTATGTTGTTTTTAGATACAGAGTGTGATAATTTACTTAAAGAAAATTTAGAGCCGGACTATTTTATTAATCAGGAAAGACCCTCCCAAATTTCAAAAAAGAAAGAAAAGTTAACCATTGCTTCATCACTAAGCAGCAGTTCTAGCAAATCAATTAAAAGTAAGAATGTTTTTTTTTTCGAATAAGCACACTATTAAAATAGTTGTTAATAAAAAATTATCTATATTTAAGAAAATGTAAGTACAAATAGTAACATAAGCGAAATGCCAGCTCCCTCAAAACCACCACACAGGAAAAAGAAAATTAAAGTTGAACGTGTAGAAGTGCCAACAAGAGACACAAAGAAGTATGTGATTAAGATATTCTATATTAGGAAAATGCAGCATGTATTATTAGTATTATTGCCCACGATATATTCAAGTATAGTTTTAATCCTGTATTTATTTTCAGATAATAAAACGAAAATGTTCAGATGTAATCATAGAAAATACAACAATAACTACAGTTGAAATTAGTGAAGATCCTGAAGAAGAAAATACCAACAAACAAAAATCCATGAGAAAAATGTCAGACAGGACAACGCGCACAAAAACCAGGCAAACCGCAAAAGAAGTAACCGTTGACAAAGCAATTGAAACTAAATGTAACAATGTAAAAAAATAATTATAATCCTCTCGCCGCAAATGAATTCATCTATTTAGTTTTCCGAATCTAAATGTGTTACTCTTGTGTCCAAAGACAAATATTTTGAGCACCTTAAAAATGACGCCCCACCAACAAGATCCACAAGAACTAAAACTCGACTAAAGAAGAATGCAGATGAAGCTGGAACAGAGAGAGAAGCAATGGTTAACTTTTCTTTCCTTATTGAAATTTGGGAGGGTATTTCCTGATTAATAAAACAGTTCGGCTCTAAATTTTCTTTAAGTAAATTATCACACTCTGTATCTAAGAACAACATAATTGAAAAGATTTGAACTAATCATAAAAGATATTTTTTCTAACGGAAAAAATACTAAATTAGTTGTATGCCTACCTTTCATCCGTTTTCAGGTTATTTCTAAATAAGATTTATCATCAGTTTTAGCGAATTGAATAAAATTATGAATTTCTCCAAGACGAAGCTAAAAAATTATACATTGTTTGAAAAAACTAAACTAAAAAACTCTTACTAAACAAAACCTAGTTCTTTACCTCTGTTTATTTTTTGTCGACTGAACTAGCTAATTTCTTCAGTTTTTGATCGAATTCTTTTTTATAATAATCGTATACACTCATTTTAATAAAATGCAAACCGGCAAATTTTTTTTTAAAATCTAAATCTTTTAAATTAATTTCAAGTGTCACTTGTCACATTTAATCTTCTTTTTATTTTAACAAATAATGAATCTGTTCCGAAATATTGGGCTACGTATAATTCGAATACGACCTCTGGGGATAAAAAAGGGAACCCTTCAAAGTAGGACTATAAATTAAAATAAATCATATTTGTACTATCATGCTGGAGTTGTATTTGTGTTTTAATTGTGTAAATTCGTTTGTAATTACTTTACCTTAACTATTTTGTAATGAAAAATACAAGAATCGTATTTACGGACATTAGTTTTTCTACTTTGAAGATTGATAGTATAAAATAAGGTTAAATCAAACGCGTGTTTTACTATTTTTCAAAATAAAAAAATATAATGCAAAGTTGCCAAGGAAATCCGTTAATTATTGATAATTATATCACAGAAATCAAACAAGAAGAATTAATAATTAAGGATGAACATGAAGATGAAACGATTTCAAGTAATAGTTCTGAGAGCTCTGAAATTGAACAAGAAATAAATGAAGACATTGTGCCAAAATTCTCTGAACCTGACGCTGTGAACGATTTAAAAAAAGATGATCCTACAGACGAAGAATATGAATCTTCAAGAAAAAAACACTCATTAAAACGTGTTGGACAAAAAAAGCAGTGTTTAACTTGTGAAAAATCATTTACTCGAAAAAGTCATTTAATCCAGCATTTGCTTCGTCATACTGGGAAAATACAATTCAAATGTTCTATTTGCGAAAAACCATTTTCTCACAAAAGCACTTTAAATCGGCATCTGGTTGTACATACTGGAGAAAAGAAATTTAAATGTGGTATTTGTGAAAAATCATTTTCTCAAAAAAGCGCTTTAATTACTCATTTACTTGTTCATAGTGGTGAAAGGAAATTCAAATGTTCTATTTGTAAAAAGTAATTTTCTCAAAAAAGCGATTTAAATAAGCATTTACTTGTACATAAGGGGGAAAGGAAATTCAAATGTTCTAATTGTGAAAAATCATTTACTCGAAAAAGTCATTTAATCCAGCATTTACTTCTTCATACTGGGAAAATACAATTCAAATGTTCTATTTGCGAAAAACCATTTTCGCACAAAAGCACTTTAAAGCGGCATTTGGTTGTTCATAGTGGAGAAAAGAAATTTGAATGTGGTATTTGTGAAAAATCATTTTCTCGCAAAGGCAATTTAAAGCGACATTTGCTTGTTCATAGTGATGAAAAAAGATTTAAGTGTTCCCTTTGTAGAAAGTCATTTTCTCAAAAGATCTCTTTAAATACTCATTTTCTTGTTCACACCGGTGATAAGAAATTTAAATGTTCAATTTGTAAAAAAGCATTTTTTATAAAGAGAAATTTAAATTTACATTTGCTTGTCCATATGGGGGAAACTAAATTCAAATGTTCTCATTGTAAAAAATCGTTTTCTCGTAAATGCAATTTAAATCTGCATTTGCTCATTCATAGTGGCGAGAAAAAATTTGTTTGTGCAATTTGTGGAAAATCATGTTATCTAAAAGGTAATTTAAATAAGCATTTGGTTACTCATACTGGTGAAAAAAGATTCAAGTGTTCCATTTGTAAGAAATCATTTATTCGAAAAGGTGATTTAAATAAGCATTTACTTGTGAAAAATGATTTTAATTTAATAGAAATTATACACTAATTTGTACACATGCAAAGAATGTTTATATCAAATTTAAAGGATAATAGAGTCTAACCAAAAATTAGTATTTTTAATTAAAAGAGATTCCACAACATTTCAAACTCCTCACTAAACTTTTCTATAATATTTATATTGTTTGTTAAAATGACATTATCAAAATTCACAGTTAATCCCTGAAGGGTTAAATTTAGGCTACCGAAAAACATTTTTGCGACTTCTTTATTGTCTTTGTCGATTAAACAGAACTTGTGATGCATCATGTTCTCTTTTGATGGTTGAACCTTACATGAAATACCTAAAAATGTACTCGATAAAAATTTTAACATTTTCGTCCATTTTAATCTTACCGTTTTTCCTCATCCTTGAAATATTAATCTGTACAGGATTCATTTGTAACATTGTTTTATCAACAATAACTCTAACTGTGACACCTCTTTTGTGGGCTTTAATTAATTCATCCCTAATCTTTCGTAATGTTAACACATTCATACAGATGCAGATGCTGGACTTGGCACTAGAAATAAATTTTTCAATAGTTTTTTGATAATTTAATGAACACCATTCGGCGCATTCTTTTTGCTCAAATATGTGTGGTTTGCAGTCGAAATTTTTTGTATCTACCGCTATTAACTGATGGTAAAAATTCGTCTCTTGGTCTAATTCTTTGACCATCCTTTTGTATCTGCGGTGCATTAAATAACTGAGAAAAACTGGTACTACTGCAACAAAAGATATCATTAAAATTTTCGAATTAATCATTACTTGACTTTTTAGTTTTAAAAATTAACTTATGGAACTTTTTTACAATTTTTTATCAGGAGAACAAAATCTTCTTCTTCTTCTTCTTTTGATGCAGATCCATTACTGGATGTTAGCGATCACATTTTCCATTACGTCTCTGTTTCTGGCCGTGTGTATCAGATATTGTATGTCCTTTATCCCTGTCCACTGCCTAATGTTTCTAAGCCAGGACATCTTTTTACGTCCGATTCCTCTCTTGCCTTCGATTTTACCCTGGATTATCAGTTGTAGGAACTGGTATTTTTCATTTCGCATGATGTGTCCTAGATACGCCGTCTTTCTCTTCTTAATTGTGTTAAAGAGTTCGCGTTCTTTTTTGACTTTTCTGAGGACTTCGGCATTTGTCATTTTCGCCGTCCATGGTATTTTTAGGATTCGACGGTACAGCCACATCTCGAAAGCTTCCAACCTGTTGATGTCATTAGTTTTAGCCAGGTGCCCAGGTATTTAAATTTGCTCACTCTTTCAATAGGTTTCGCATTAAATGTTAGGTTGGCATTTTGGAACGCTTCCGGTGTTCTGGAGATGATCATGAATTTAGTCTTCTGGGTATTGATGTTTAATCCCATTTGTTTACTACGTTCTCCAACTGTAGAGACTAGTTCCTGTAGATCGTCCATGTTGTCGCAAATAATGCCAGCGTCATCAGCATATCGGACGTTGTTAATCCATACACCGTTGACTTCCTTCCTGATTCCTTTTTCTTTGTCTTCCATTGCCTCCCGAAATATGGCTTCCGAATATATGTTGAACAAGAGTGGCGATAACACGCATCCCTGTCGGACTCCTCTTCTTATCTGTACGGGGTTGGAAACAGAAGACTCTAGTTTTAATTGTGCAGTTTGATGCCAATACAAGTTTTCAATACATCGTATGTCTTTTTGATCTATGTCAAGTTTTCTGAGTAGCTGCATTAATTTATGGTGTTGGACTCGGTCGAACGCTTTTTCATAGTCTAAAAAACACAGGCAGACGTCTTGTCTCTGGTCGTAACAGTTTTGGACCAGCACTTGTGTTGCAACTATCGTACTCTCTCGAACAAAATCGGGCGGAGGTATTTTTTACCTCCTCGCGTTTCTGCTCTCCTGGTACAAAATTCGAACTTTTAAAGTAGAATTTTAACTGAGAAAAAAGGCGGGAAACACCTCGTCGCTTTTCTGCTCTCCTCATACAAAATCCTAAAAATTTTGGGCTAAACTTTTCAACATTTGGTACCGGGAGAGCAGAAACTCGAGGAGGTAAAAAATACATATGCAATTTTGTTCTCCTGAAATCGTATAAATTAGCTGTAAAAAAAGTATACGAGGGGTGTGCAAAAGGTACTCATGGAACTTTTTACAATTTTTTATCAGGAGAACAAAATCGGACAGGATGTATTTTTTACCTCCTCGCGTTTCTGCTCTCCTGGTACGAAATTCGAAACTTTCTCTATTTTTAAAAATTCGGAAAATACCTCTTCGCTGTTCTGCTCTCCTCATACAAAAACTTTTTGTACGACACTCGTATGCAAAGTTTCATGTGGCGCCGTCTATCGAAAAATGTTCGAAGCTCGACGTTCGCGTACAATTTAAGAGAGGCGCTGGCGTCGGAAAAATAAAACTTGTGGCGCCATCTACGAAAAAAGACGGGAACCTTCACATGTTCAAATACTCCGACAGACGGCGCCACGAGTATTATTTTTCCGACGCCAGGCCTCTCTTAAATTGTACGCGAACGTCGAGCTTCGAACATTTTTCGATAGACGGCGCCACATAAAACTTTGCATACGAGGGTCGTACAAAAAGTTCCCCGCCCTTTTTCTTAGTTAAAATTATAATTTAAAAGTTGCAATTTTGTATGAGGAGAGCAGAAAAGCGAGGAGGTATTTCCCGCCTTTTTTTCTCGGATAAAATTTTACTTCAAAAATCTCTTATGTCCCCTTTATAATTTCTTTATTATTTTGATATTAATTTCTATTATTATGGTATTTAGACACAAAAGATCGAATTGATGGGTGATCCGCCTTATACCCCCGACTTGGCACCTATTGACTTCTTCTTGTTCCCTCAAATTAAAGATAAAGTGCGTGGGCAACGATTTTCATCGCCCGAAGAATCGGTTGAGGCCTTCAAGAACCATATTTTAGAGCCATCATCTTTTGTGCTTTGAAGGATGGTTCAATCGCATGCAAAAGAGTATATTTTGAAAAGCAATAAATATATTTTAGATAAAATTCATTTGTTTGTTCTTTCTATTCTATTAAATACATTTATTTTGAATATTCATTTTTAAGAAAAATTCCAAAACAGGTGAATCTTTGTTTTTAATGTAAAACTTTTTAACACTAACCTAATCTACCCCATGAAAGGGGTGGCTTTTAATTTTAATTGTCTTTTCAAAGTAATATCTTTGCGTATATTGGCAATAACATAAACTAACATAAAAGTTATTTATTAAAGGATTTTCTTGTAATTTCATCACTAACAGACTGAACATCTTGTGCAAACCTGTTTTCTAAATCATTAAATTTACATAAACTTGATTCAAATAACCCCACAGAAAATAAGCCGAGAGGTGTAAGATGTGGCGATCTTGCAGGCCATACTGAAAGTATGTTTCCATAATCCAATGAGGGTTTTCTTGAGCTCAATATCTACAAATACGTTTTTGTTGAAGTTTACCTGATTTCTGAGTATCCGCAACACTTCCAGGTTCTCTAAATTTCCTTTCAATAACTCACAGCGGATTGAGCAATATGTTTATTTGAGTATTTTAGATTGAATATTTAGGTTCATCGCAGCGAAGAGAAATTAATAAAAAAAGTAGCTTACAACACAATTTTTCACATTTGTATATTATACATAAATTAAGAAGTGCCCCTATTTCTATTTAAAAAAATTGAGATGGCAACTACCCCTATGAGGGAGTTCACATCAGGGTTAAAAACAAAAATTGACTTATTTTGACACGACTTTTAAAAATGAATTTATTAGTTACTTACGCCGCTCATTGTATATAACTAACTAGAGCATTTACTGTTCTTAATAATTATACTTGTACGATTTTGTTGAGAAATGCTCGTTTTTATAATTCGTTATTAGTTACAGCAGAATTTAATAACTACTGGATTCCATTAGGCAATTTATTTAAACATTATATCAAAGACAACTTTTTATGTACGAAAAATAAGTACACCTATCTACGTATTAAAATTAACAATCATTCCTTAACTATTGGACTCGCGTCGACCATATCGACTTCTATACTCATACTCATATCGGAAATCTCGCTGTTGACCTGAGGAATTATGGAATTTGTTTCTTCGGCAATACTTTCATCGGCCGTTAAATTTTTCATTTTCGGTTCAATATTGAATCGAGGTATTTCATTTGGACAATCTGAAACAAAACGAAATTTTATCGATTGACACGTTTCATCATTGAAGATAAAACGTTTACACATAATTGCTACACTTAAATAACATAAATAAGTATTTTTTTAGTAAACGAATTATATTTCGGAGCACCAGTTTAGTCATTTACCCGGATAAGGTGGTTTTTCTTCTGTTAATTGTTCTATAACGTAGTTCAACATTGTAGTACTAAAAGCATCGTCTCTTTTTAATCCTAGAGCTTTATGGAACCATTCCACGGCTTCATCGTAATTTTCCATTAACACGTGGACGTACGCCAATGCCGAATATGTACTGGCCGATTGAGGTGTCAGTAATAAAGCCTACAACACAAAAACAGTAGATTCAATTTTTTGCTCATTCGAATTGTGAATATTTAAATTACAGTTGTTACGCGTACCATATATTAATTCGGAAGTTATGAGCTTCGAAAGAAATAGACCAAATGGATAAAATACCCCGTATCTCAGTTATAAGGGGTGGAAGACCCATTAAATATCAAATATTTGGAGACACCAAATTGACTTTCATCTACAGTAAAATTGGGACCGTTTCCCAATGAAACTAGCTTTTATTATTAGTTATCTTTATATTTATTCCAATTAAAAAAAAACTAACTTACTTCATTGTGAAAATACAGTGCGTCATCATATTTTCTCAATTTCCTGCAGGTGTGACCTAAATTGTTTAACAAAGGGCCCCACCTTTGGGGAACTATACCACTCTTGATTGTTTTCACCTTTTCCAGGGCGTTCCTGAATTGTGTTTCTGCTGTTTCATAACTAAAATTACAAGATTATGCTATGCTTATTAATATACATGATGATTCGGTTAACATTTCCAGTACAAATATCAAGATAGAAGTTTCACTAGTAAAGACCCGCGTGTGAAGTTGACTTGAAATTTTCCTTTTATGCCAATTAATTTTTTGTTTTAAATTTAATAATAATAATAATAATAATAATAATTTAATAAGTTAGGATAATGGAACCATTATAGATCTATCTTCAATAAATAGATCACACACACATAAACTTGGAAAATATTTCCTTTGAAACATTAAGAAAAATGGATATATTTACATCAGAAAGCGAATCGAAATGTTTGCAGAATTAAATAATCTCCATTAAAATATTTATACTAAATGTGGTTGATAAAATCATTGCAATGCTGCAAATTGTGTTTCCTGAACCATTTCATAATTGTTTCTTTTTTTTTCAACCATCAATTAAAACTGCAATAACGTAAATTGTTTAAAACAAAATAATATTTATTATAAAATATCTAGTTTCTCATGTTAAAAATATAAATATTGATCTTTAATATAATCACAGGATTCTAAGACAACCAAAGAACCGGTAGTTTGTCAAAGCTGTTCTGATTTTCTTGAAAGGCTTCAACTTTTATGATAAATACTCTAAGAAAATCAAAAATTACTACGATTCTATTAAATCTGAAGAACCAATAGATTTGTTCAACGTATTAGAATTTGCTTTTCCCAAAATTGAAATGGATAATGATCGAGAAAAGCTAGAAGAAAACCCCATTGAAAAATCTAATCATTCATCTTCAACTTTGTTAACGAATCAAAATGAAAAATACGATAGTTTGCTAACAGATGTATCAGTAAAGCAAGAAGAAAATTCGGACTTTCTACCAACAGACTTATTAGAACTGAAGCAATTTAAAGAAATTGAAAGCAGCACTGACTTTACTCAAATGGAAAATAAGTCTCCAACGTAAGTATTAAAATCCAATTTAATTAAAAACCTACATAATTTGTAAGATTTTATATGCCAAAAAAAGCTGCAAATGCATAAAGAATGTGTATTTTCTTTAGTTGTAATTTTAATATAAACTTGGGTATAATTCAAATCATTTTTGGATTCAAGAGGCTGAAATATGTATGAAAAGATTCGGCTTTTTTCACTTATTTGGGATTTAAAAAAAATGCTTACTACCTTCAACCATTCCTCTATTTTTTTTTTTGTTTTCATGTACTATTAATATAATATATCCCACGTCTCTTCACTAATTCATTTCTATTTACTGAACTAGATATTCTTCTCCGTTCTCATTGGTTGTTCGCCTTAGAATTCCTAACTTAATTCGCTTTCCACCATTTCCTTTTAATTCTACTTTATTTTTACTTCTATCTAATATCTTGTTCGAGTCTTTCTTTCTTTCATATGTCCCAGCGGTTTTATTTGTTTGAATTTTACAATATTTGAAAAAGCAGGTTTTTCAAACATTTCCAGATTGATTAGTCTTCTATAGTGGTCATCAATTTTAATTCTCCCGTATATTCTTTACGGTATCTTCATTCCTAGATATCTAGGATTTTACTATTTTTATTTAAATAAATATTGGTATTTGGTACATATGTTACTCATTCAAAACCCAAATAAACTACTTACTAATTATAAGAAAAATCCAGGTCTAGATTAACAAAAAATATGAATATTTCAAAAATGACGCGGTCCCTTAGAACCAATTTTTGAATGATTTTAAAAAGTATTAGCGATTATTGCATAATAAAAATAATGTGTTCTGTTGCAGAAAATTACAAGAAAATTATTTCATTAAAATATTTATACTGAACGTGGAATTCTATCTTAACTTTGTTATTACTGGAAGGAAGTCTTCCGTATTAGATAAATCGACAAATTCACCAGTCTTTGACTTTATAATCAACTAAGGCATGTTAATTGAAAATCCTTACTCCAGATTTTGAAATGCTATTACTCCTTTTTCGTGCATTATAAACGGATCATCGGGAGCTATGTTTTGAGCTTGTTGAAAAAATTTATCGGCCAATCTGATATTATTTGTTAAACCACATTCCAGTCCAATGTACAGCAAAGGTAAATGGCATCTGGAAAATACGAATTGAATATATTCGAACTAATGACTAATAAAACACGAGTACCCTTTCATTAATTGCGAGGCTTTAAAATACGCGGCCATCGCCTGATCGTGTTCGTTCTCGAGGGCAAAAGAGTGGCCGCAAGCCAGCCACGCCGGGCCGAAAAGTCTGTCCAAGCAGGTGGCCTTCGCCAGGTATCGCCTCGCAAAATCGCTTTTACCAATTATATAATAGTAACAACCGACGGCGAACCATGATATCGCTAGGTTTGGATATAAGTCGACCAAATTATGAGCCAAAGAAAACAGTTCTGAAATTAAAAAACAAAAAGATCAACTACTAAACATTCCTCGATTATAAAAGAACTTTACAAACATTCAAACAGAACCCAAAATTATGTTTAAAAATAAATGCTTATAATTACGAACGTAGTGTAGTTGTTTCAAAAAAAAAAGTTGTATGTTTCTAAAGATTTGACTTGAGTTTTATACTATTGTTTCTTTGTGAAGTCTCTTTGAAACAAAAATCTTCTACTTTATATCCTCGCTTTTAAAAAAAATGTTTTCTCTGATTTTTTCAGTCAGTGCAAATAAAAAGCAGGGTTCTTCGTTTTCGAAGCATTTTACTTTAAACTGGTAAAGTTGAATATTCATTTATTCATTAAAATTGAAAAGCAGTTAAAGCTAATCAGCAGCTTTTTAAACTAAAGCCATAATAATATCTAAATAAAAAAGTTAAAGAGTAGCTCGCAAGATAATCTTCGCCTTCTTGGGGCGAATGTGATTTATTGTACACATTTGTTAAATAAAGGTAGTTTATTATTATTATTATTATGTAAAATGCATTACTTACTATTACTTTGCTTCATTTCCACCTGACAAGAAATGTGTATAGGTAAGCAAGCTTCATGATAAGGGTCAATTTTCAAAATGGCTTCTGTTAGAGAGCTGCAAACTTGATAATCGCAATTATAATACAGTCTCTCAGCTTCGGCCACCTGTAAATCTAGACTGTTTCTCAGTTTTAGCGCAGTTGAATTTTCTGGACCTTCGACTTGCATTTTGTGACTTTCTTCGTTTCTCTTTACGTTTTTATCGTCGTTTCGAACTAAACTTGGGGTGCTCATTGTAGTAGGAGTTAGTAAAGCGATACCAGAGTGCTGAAGTATAGAATTGGGAGTAAAATTCATTATGTTTGGTGATATGTCGACTGGATTTGGTGTGTTGCTATACATTATTCTGCTGACATTTGGTTTAGATAAGGTATGAGTGTGGTATTTTTTTAATTTAGATTCATACAATATTCGTAACATATCGGCTTCTTCTTGAGAGCATTGCTCAGAAATTGGTAAAGATTTTAGTAGTTCTTCCTCTGGATAAAAAAAAATTAATAAACACGCCACGCATTTTTGTTTAATTATTTAACTGTCTTTGGTCCAACTTACCTTCTAAATATGTAAGCATTTGATACTTTATTAAAGAATCAAATGCCTCAAAACAATGGACATCGAACTGTAAGGCTTGTTTATAACAATCCGCTGCCAGGCCTCTATTGTCCATGCCTTCAAGAACTTTTCCTTTCAATAATAGAAAAGACGAATATATTTGCTACAACAGATTATCTAAGTTATTAAAACGCTTTAATTGTTATTGTTAATAAACTGACATTTTTTGGTGAATTTTCGAAAAGTACAGTATTCGTAGAGGTGCTGAAAGGAGCGTATAAATCAGACGAGATACTGTCCACATTGTTGATTATCTTCAATGCATCTCCGAGTTCGTTAGCTTCAAACAGACAACGGGCAGTTAAATAAGCACATTGAAGATTTGTCTACAACAAAAATTAAAAATGTAATAAAACCTACAGCACATTATGCCTTTAACTCGGCGTTTCTCAACCTTTCAGTATCAGGGGCCCAATTTTCATGGCGCCCCACAGTTTGAGAAACGCTGCTTTAACTGTTATATTAAGCACTAACCTTATCTAAATTTTTGGATTTTAGCAAATGAGCAGCTCTATGATATTGTTTTATGAGGTACATACAATTTGCTAAACAATAAATGTCTTTCGGATCTCCGGTAATCGCAACAATTTTATCGGCCCAAAATAAAGCGGAACTATAAACATGCTATAAAATAAATGATTAATACACGACTAGTTTCAAATATTTAGTTCCTACCAGATCAATGTAAGTCTGAACAAATTTTCTGTAAGTATCAATATTTACGCTACAACTATTTACTGTATTCATATTTGTATTTTACTCTGTATATAATCAATTGGCAATAAATATATGTACAACTTATTTGTACAATTCAAAGTTTATTTCAGTAAATTTTTTCAAATTTGTTTTTTGTTGTAATTTTTCTTCTTTTTTAGTGGTTTACACAGACGTAACCTCCAATATACGTCAGAAAACAAAAATAAGAATTTTGTGTGGATTAGATTTCTATTGTGGACGCAAGTCATGCTTCATAAAATGTGAAATTATTTTTAATATATATTAAATCATTAATTTTTTAAAGATGACAATCACCCAACACTGTCCATTAACTCGGGTAGCAGCTTTCTGAACGTAGCTTGTGAGATTCATGCTGGAACGCAGCACTCACTAAATTCTTCTTTTTCTTCTTAGTTGACAATTTAAGATATGTTTGACGTAATTTATTTGATGTTTAGTCGAATATTTATTAGTCTAATTGCATGTATAATGGGTCTTAAAAGGCCTAAAATTAATAAATATGCTTCAAGCGTTTGAATTTATCATTTATTTTACGTGTAATTATTGTCGATTATAGGTTTGCCATAAAAATGAGACTGAAAAGCAAGAAAAGGGTGATGATGAAAATTAAAAAAACGAAGTTATACAAGCCTGAACATTTATCTGAAAAAGATCAAACACATGAAAATAATGAAGATGAAAATAAAATAACAGATGTTAAGCCTTCAATAAGTAATTTGGAAAAACAAGTTGAACTTGAAAAAGCTCGAGTTAAAATTTGTAGATTATGTCTAGTTTTTGTAGAAGAAAATTTTGTTTCCCTGGACAAAATCATTGCAATGCTGCAAATTGTGCTTCCTGAAGTGGTGTGTATATAAAACTGCAATAACGTAAATTGTTTAAAACAAAATAATATTTCTTATAAAATATCTAGTTTCTCATGTTAAAAATATATATTGATCTTTAATATAATTACAGGATTCTAAGATAACCAAAGAACCGGTAGTTTGTCAAAACTGTTCTGATTTTCTTGAAAGGGCTTCAACTTTTATGATAAATACTCTAAATGTTGACCAGAAAATCAAAAATTACTACGATTCTATTAATTCTGAAGAACCAATAGATTTGTTCAACGTATTAGAATTTGCTTTTCCCAAAATTGAAATGGATAATGATCGAGAAAAGCTAGAAGAAAACCCCATTGAAAAATCTAATCATTCATCTTCAACTTTGTTAACGAATCAAAATGAAAAATACGATAGTTTGCTAACAGATGTATCAGTAAAGCAAGAAGAAAATTCGGACTTTCTACCAACAGACTTATTAGAACTGAAGCAATTTAAAGGAATTGAAAGCAGCACTGACTTTACTCAAATGGAAAATAAGTCTCCTACGTAAGTATTAAAATCCAATTTAATTAAAAACCCACATAATTTGTAAGATTTTATATGCCAAAAAAAGCTGCAAATGCATAAAGAATGTGTATTTTCTTTAGTTGTAATTTTAATATAAACTTGGGTATAATTCAAATCATTTTTGGATTCAAGAGGCTGAAATATGTATGAAAAGATTCGGCTTTTTTCACTTATTTGGGATTTAAAAAAAATGCTTACTACCTTCAACCATTCCTCTATTTTTTTTTGTTTTCATGTACTATTAATATAATATATCCCACGTCTCTTCACTAATTCATTTCTATTTACTGAACTAGATATTCTTCTCCGTTCTCATTGGTTGTTCGCCTTAGAATTCCTAACTTAATTCGCTTTCCACCATTTCCTTTTAATTCTACTTTATTTTTACTTCTATCTAATATCTTGTTCGAGTCTTTCTTTCTTTCATATGTCCCAGCGGTTTTATTTGTTTGAATTTTACAATATTTGAAAAAGCAGGTTTTTCAAACATTTCCAGATTGATTAGTCTTCTATAGTGGTCATCAATTTTAATTCTCCCGTATATTCTTTACGGTATCTTCATTCCTAGATATCTAGGATTTTACTATTTTTATTTAAATAAATATTGGTCTTAAAATTATTTGTGGGGTCATAACTATCGAATCAACCCATACATTTTTCTGGTATTTGGTACATATGTTACTCATTCAAAACCCAAATAAACTACTTACTAATTATAAGAAAAATCCAGGTCTAGATTAACAAATAATAGGAATATCTCAAAAATGACGCGGTCCCTTAGAACCAATTTTTGAACGATTTAAAAAGTATTAGCGTTTGTCGCATAATAAAAATAATGTGTTCTGTTGCAGAAAATTACAAGTCCGGGCCGATTCACACGGTATTACATTCTACAATTGCCACCTTTGCAGTTTTACTACAAAGTATAAATACAGCATGAAGATTCATAAAGATATGATGCACACTAACCCAGACGAAATTGTCATGTATTCTTGCGCAATGTGTACGTTTAAGACAAAACATAAACGTTACCTTGAAACCCACATGCTGGTCCACAAAGATCCGGAAGATTGCGAAATGCACAAATGCGACGTGTGCGACTTCAAAACGAAATTTAAAAGTTACATGAAAACCCACATGCTTATCCATAAAAGCCCCGATGAAATTCCGATGCACAAATGCGAATATTGCAGTTTTAAAACGAAGCACAAAAAATATTTGGACACGCACGTAATGATCCACATGAATCCCGACGATATACCGATGCATCACTGTTCGATTTGCGATTTTCAAACGAAATCGAAACCGTATTTAAAAACCCACATGCTGACGCACAAAAGTCCGGAAGAGGTGCCGATGCACAAATGCGACGAATGCAGCTTCCAAACCAAATTCAAGTACTACCTGAACAGACACGTACTTATTCATAAAAATCCGGAAGAGATCCCCATGCACCAGTGCGACCAATGCAGCTTCAGAACCAGGCACAAAAAATATTTAGAAACGCACAGCATGATCCACAAGAACCCCGACGAACTAACCATGTATTCCTGTAACCAATGCGAGTTCCAAACGAAATCGAAAGCGTATTTATTCAAGACACACATGCAAATACACAAAAATCCGGACGAGCTAGTTTTGCACAAGTGCAAATTGTGTTCGTTCAAAACGAGGCACAAAAGTTATTTAGAAACGCACATGCTCACGCACAAGAGCCCCGACGAAGTAACGATGCACTACTGCAACCAGTGCGAGTTCCGGACCAAGTTCAAGCACTACCTCAAACGGCACATGTTGGTCCATTTGGCCCCCGACGAATGCGTCATGTACAGGTGCTGGGAATGCGATTTCGAGACTAAACACAGGAATTATTTGGACACGCACATTTTGTACGTGCACAAGAGCAAGGACGAAGTACCTCTGCACTCTTGTCCCCAATGCGACTTCCAAACCAAGTCTAAAGGCTATTTGAAAACTCACATGTTACTGCACAGAAGCCCTAACGAGGTAACCATGTATAAATGTAAAAAGTGCAGGTTCAAAACGAGGCACAAGAGTTATTTAAAAACGCACGTGACACACATGCATAGTCGAAAATTGTAGGTTTTAAGATAAAAGTTGTAAACTTATTTGGTCGAGTAAGAATAGAGAATATAACGCGCCCAAGTTGACCCATTTATATCGGATAGCTCGGGACGGTCAGGGGCCAAGTTATTATCTATTTGATTTTTTTAAATGTGTTATATTCGTGTTGGGATTAAATGTGAAGCGTCGATCAAAAAATCCAAGATCCGACTTCCGAATAGATTATAATACTGTAAATACCATGTTGCTTATATACCCTGATATTTGGCGGTATAATTTTTTGTAAAATACTACAACATACCAAGTTTTATTCCTAAGGGAACACGTTTTCATGAGTTATGGATGATTAGGCCATCTTAAAACCTTTATGGATTGTGAAAATGTGTCTTGTTTGTATATGTATTATTTTATTACTAAAAAATATAATACAAAGTACAATTTATTAAAGAAACGTCTTTGGCAAAAAATTAACTCATCATATATTCAGATCAATTAATTTATCCAACTTTTGTTTCGTTTCCTTATTGTTGTGAAGTGTTGCTCGTTATTCTTTGTTTATAATTTTTAAATAAATTATTATTTACTACTATTGTATTTAAAGTTGTTTATCGTACTTGTAACATTAATTTGAACGTTACCAATTTCTTTCATTTTAATAATTCTAATAAGTTAGTCTTTTCTTGGACAAAAACCGGAAGTATATCTTGGATTTTTATGTCACTTATTTCTTAACTCGAATCTAGTACTAGAACTACAAATTTAAAAAGAAACCAGTAGTTAGTTTTTAAAATGTTAACTTAAGCCCCATTACGTCGATTTTATTTTTATGAAAAACATTTAAATGAATCATTGAATCGAACTTGGCCATTTAAAATTATTTTCGAATGCTCGAGATGAAATGAATCGTCGATTTTTAAAATGGCACAGCATGCGAAAATATTTTTAAATAAAAAATACACATGGCACTTTACAAGTTATCCGAGTCCTTGTTTCGTGTACGTACGTACCTCTATAAGAACTTTTAAACAATCATACATTATGGCTTGACATGCAGATTTTTTTTAATATTGAATTTGTTCAGATTTTTACCACGTAGAAATATTTCAGCATTAACTTTGAATAGAACAAAAATGGATAAGAATAGTCGTAAGTTCATTCTTGTCGGAGGAACGAATTTCTTTAAAGGCATAAAAAATTGCTTTTTGTTTTTAAATTATAACTCTCGGTTATTTTTAACGAAAAAGTTACGGAATAGACTCCTTAGGATCAATCAGCTCATTTATATATTTTTTATAAGTTGCACCAATTTGAAAAGTGTTTAATCGTATTCTCGGATTCCGTTGTTCGTTCTTGTGATTCAACTTTATTTAAATTTATATTTAAGTGCTTGGGTTGCTTAAATCTAAAAATGTATGTACCATACACAGCTCCATTAAACTACTGTAAAAATTACATGAAGTGAAAATTACTGAAACAAAGCAATTAATTGTGAGCTATATATGTGTCTCTCGTGAACTTAACTTACATAATAATAATAATAATAATAATAATAATAACAATAATAACAATGTAAATGTGTAGAGCGTTCCTTTTAAGTTTTACTTCTAAATCCGTACGGTTTTGGTCGATTTTATCAACCTCGAACATTAGAAACAATATACACAACCAAACTTATATGGAATAACTTATCTTGGGAATTGATATGTGGGTTATTATTCATAAAAAGTTTTTGATAAGGACTGAGTTTTATTCATACATAAAACATTTTCATACATCTCAAAAATTATGCAAGATAATAGGTGATTCCATATAAGTTTGGTTGTGTGTATTCCAATTGGAGAAAAAAGATGTAAATTGCATGAAAAAATACTGTCAAACATGTTTAATGTATAAAAATAGTTGGCTTTTATATTAGTTTATAAATTTCCAATGTTGATTTCTATTTTATAACTACTTAAAGTTGTGATTTGTGTGGCAGTTATTTTATGTATTAAGGAGTATGTAAATGTGTAGACAAAGTAAGTTATAGAATTTTTGGGTAATTTGTGTTTGAACCTAAAATGCTCATTCGATAATCGCTCCTATTTTTTTGTTCTTAAATTCTTTGGAATCTTGCTACATACTTTTAGATAAATATTGTAAAACGATACGTTTTGCATACGAAAAGTACATACCAAAGTTGAAAACTATTCTAGTCGTAATTTTAGAAAACTTTGCGCAAATGTACCACGTACATTACTAAGTGATCTCCTAAGATTTATAAGTGCAATTTTTTCAAATAATTGTTGAAAGTGTGTGTAGATTTATGTTACAAAGAATCTGTTGGAACCAATTTTTTATCGTGTCTAATTTTATTTTTATTGCATGAACAATTGATTTATTTTTGCCCTGTCCTTATATTATTTATGTGAAACTGAAAAAAATGACAGTAAATATATATTTTTGCATTCTTATTCTGTGTATAGTAAAAGTAATGCTTATTCTAATGTAACGTGTAATGTCGTAAAAATGAATCCTACAAACAATTGCAGATAATTTAAACTTAAAAAAAAAGCGGTTTTTGTTAAATATTTTGTTTCATTTTCTGGGTTTCTGGTTTCTGAAAATCTATAGATTTTCTATAAACTACATAGTTTTTTTTAATTTTTTGTATCTATGGGCCAGAAAAAATATAGTGATGTAAAAGCATTATTTTGTATAATATTTATATTGCTTTTTGACTGCCAAGAACATCCCTTTTATTTTGTTTTGTTAAATTTGTAATAAGCATATTAAAGTATATTCGTGATAATTTATGTGCCATACTTGAAATAATGTTTTATTTTTGAATGGATCCGAATTTTTGTTGTGTGTAGAATAATTGAAATTTCGACCGCGACGGACATGATCACTTTTTATTGTTTCACGTTTTTACATAATATATTATTTTGATTATAAATATGTATAAAGAAAAGTAATATATATCAAATCTAATTAAAATCGTTTTATTTCTCGTTTCTCCTAAAATACCTTCTTTACTGAACATCTATCGGATTATAAATAAAAAAACCGGACAAATCTACTATTAACAGTTTTTTAATTTTCCCTTTTACTTCTTTAATCCCTGATACCCAGTCTAGTATGGTAAATATTGAAATTAATAAACCTAAACAAAAATACATTACTTTAGGCAATTTTAAAGATTTAGATTCTGTAAGTTTTAAAAGAGATCTTATAAATATTCCATGGGATAACCTGTATTATTTAGATAATATTAATGATAAAGTTAGGTTTTTCACAGAAAATATAGATATAATTTTTAATGTACATGTACCTATTAGGGTTGGTAAAATTCTTAAAGAACGGGATAAAGCTTTAACAAAGTTTAAACTATTACAAAATCAAGAAAACTGTTTAAGTATTACGAATATTCGTTTTTCACGTACTCACAATGAATTATCGAGTAATTTGTGCAATCCAAATGTTATCAATGATTATTTTATTAGCGTTTTAGTAAATAATGTTTAATTAGAGGAAATAATACATTTTATAACTATAATACAGAAGAAATAAGTTTAAAATAGGCGTTACATACATATCCGTTAATAAATAAACATGCTGTATTGCCAAATACTAAGAATACAACTCGCATTACAATGAAGTTATAACTGTATTTCTTTCAATAATTTACAACAAAACGATAGAGAAACGAAGAAAAAGAAGGAATATGTGATATTAGAGAAACCGAAAAACAGTAAAAATTTAAGATAACATGACTATTCTAATAGTTCTAATAGTTATAGTGCAATTTTTTTGATGCACTTACAAATATTTTAACCTGAGAATTATTTTCATAATCTATCAAACAGATAATTTGCTGTAATAACCGGTTTTTCAATATCAATTAATTTTAACAGATCGTTTCATAATTTTGATACTACAGAGATTCGCAGCTTTCATTTCGAAAACTTGTTCTAATCCAGAGTACGTAAGAAATAAAAATTTAAGCGTATGGACGGATTGTTACCAAATTCCGAAATTTATTGTCTTATGATTATGTTTAATAATATCCACTCAATTATAGCTTCATTGTTTTCACATTTAGATTATTACGTGTGTGATGTATTAGAAAAAAACTTTACTTAATTGAATTTGTTTAAATTAATCTTATAAAAAAATTAGAATTTCGTATCTAGTAAACGAACTACAAAATATTGATTTCGCCTCCAAATACACACGAGGTTACTTTGTATAACTGAACAAAAAAAAAAGAATTCATATTAATCTACTCTATGATTTCCAAAATTAATATATAGCTTCCAATTTCACAATTAATCAATACTCTAATAATAAAACTAATAAAGTAAAACAAGTAATGCGTATTTAATTCTTAATGAGCCCTGTTTTTTGTCAGTTGCACAAAATTGTATAGTTCTCCCAGCAGATCTTTACACCTGAAATATCTGAAATATTTTCTTCTTCAAGCGATACAAAACTAATTATTATCTATCTAAAAGGGTGCAAGTAAACTTTAATTTCAAAAGTATATCGCTACGCTTTATATTAAAGATAAAAAATGTTTTGAAAGTGTTAAGATAAACAATGAAGTAAGTAGTCGAGATGTCTATAAGTAGAGAAGTTAGTAGAATCTAAAAAATAAAAAACACAACACTAGGTCTTGATAAGTTAGGAAATAACATAGACAAAAAGTTAAAGATGTAAGGAAACAAGTCTAACTAAAAGTAAACTCTATTTATACATATTTTTGTTCCTTTCAAAAATTCGGTGACTGAATGTAAATTAGACATTATAAAATAATATTTTAGTTTCTTGTTTATCTTTGAGACACTCAGAAAAACCAAATGTGTGCATAAATGTTGAATACAAATGTCGAAACTAGATCTTAGTTAATTTTTTTTCTGTACCTGTTAATAAAAATATTTTTATATACAGCAGGTTCTCCGTAAGTCTCAAATGTGTAATGTAGGATTAAACCAAAGAAACTCTAAATCTTTACCACAAAAACAAAAAGATTTATAGTTTTCTTTGATTTAATATTGTAAAACGTCTTAAAGTTCAGTGAACAACCCTATATAATCTTTTAAAAACCATCTAAATATCCCGTCTATAAAGTATTCCGCTATTATAAGTTGTTTTTCAAGTTTAGCAAAAAAAAAAAGCTTTTGATTGTATGTCTAAAAGCAGCTTAATTCTGTTATAATTTGATAAAATAAAGCTTTATAAGCGTTGCAGTTACCCCCGTTCTGGGCGCTTCTCAATTGACAAACAGCACAATATCAAACTAAAATTTTGGTGAGAAAACTTAAATGAAAACGTTCCCTAATGTGTAAGACTTGATGGGAGTCCATGATATAATTGTAATATTTCATGACATGTTATTTTTATGACAGAAACATTAATCTTATAGTTACAAGTACATAGTAATCATAAACGATATTAAACAGATAATTTTCATTCCTCATATTTCTGATCCTGATCTTCCTAGGTGAAAATGTTGATACATATAAGAACATACAGGTGCCTAAAGAATGGTATGGGCATTTTTTTCCTTACTCCATACATTCCACAATCTCAATCGTCCTAAATAGGAACAGGTCCATTTGGAGCCCGCAACAAATTGCTCCGACTGCTTAAGCTGATACTCATAATTTCTCTGCCCTTATTTCTAATACTTCTGCTGCCTTAATGCTCACCGAGAGCATAATTCCGTTCCATTTGCAGTTTCTCTATGTAACACTCGGGGAATCTCGCCTTGACCCCCTTTTATTTGCCCCAAGACCAGCTAAAAAGTCTGGATAGATAATTGTGTTAGTTTCGTATTTAATTTCGATCTAAAAAAATGTTAATTAATTTCACAACAAACATTAGTTATGACGTGTAACGATCTGCTGAAAGAACTTGTACATAACAAGGGATTAAAATGATTTCTCGATAGAAAAAAGTTTATTGCGTGAATGTTTTAGTTTGAAGCAACGACTACTTAAAAAGGATTAAATAATAATTTCAATCTCTTGTTACTCTATCTGCTACTTTTTCACTGGCAGACTAAAAGCGTTATTTCAATTTTTAGTATGTGGAATAATATAAAAATTTTAATAAGAATATAGTTTCCCTTATAAATTGAATATTAATTCTTATTGAACTACAGAATTTGATGAAAATTATGTTATTTAGGAAAATTGTTTCTTCCATGTCACAAACTTTCTATGTTTAGAGGGCGATCCTGAAAACCGATATTATAATTGATCATAATCTGAGCGTTTAATAAAATTGAATACAATTATTTTGCTTCATATACAGGATGTACTAACAAATAAAATATACGTTATGTTTACAGATACTTTTAAATATTTTAAATACAAATAACAGATTCACCATTCGTAACACAAGTTGTAGCTTTTAAATGTTCTTATATGACAATTTATCTTGTATACTTATAATGCATAGAATCCACAAAATAAGAGTAGATACAATCAAGAAAAAGTAAAATTATCCGGAATTTAATTTTAAGTATAATGAACTGTCGCAGTTAAATGCAACTTAAAAGAAACTTAACACATTCTTTTGAACTTTTAACCATGAAAAAGTTTGAGGAAATCCAATTTCGTTAAAAACATTCAAATTCTTTTTATGTCCCATCAAACAGGTAAAACAGAACAAAAACACAACTCAGAAAAATTCAAAGCAATGAAACAGTCGCTGAAATGTTTCAGATTTGTTGTAAAATTGTTGAAAAACTCAAAAATTTCTGTTTTGTCTGAATTATTTTTATACCTGGACAGAGACAATGAAACTCGCTCAGAACATAAACGACTGGAGTTTATAAGAATTAGTTTTAAATACAAATTACACCCTCTGGGTATAAAAGGGTTTTGAATCATGTATAATATTAAGGAAATTAAATTAATTTAATATATTTTAAACGAAATTAATATGTTGAGGTCGAGTTTAAGTGCCACCATGTTTAGCTAGAAAGTTGATGCAATGGGTTCTTTAATGACATATGCAAATTTTATCAAATTCTATTTGTGGGCAAAATACATTAGAATAATTAGGGGTACTTTCACATGAACAATATAAAGAGAAAAATGTTACCATGATTTATTTTCAATGTTTCATCGTGACAATGAAACAGTAAAAATTAAGTAAAAGATTTTTAATTTGTAAATACAAATTGGTGTTTCATTACCGGAATAAGTGATTAAAATAACGCTTCTATTCTGTGAAGCGGTGAAAATAGTTTCAAGCCTCCAAAAATGAGTATAGGATTACTTACTTTAATATTTAATGTATTTCAAATATGACAAAGTTAAATTAATATCACCAATTTTCCACTTCTGCTACTTATGTTTATCTAATATAACAATAACATAAAAATATACAATTTATAATATTTCTGGCATTTATTCCATAATCGATTTTTTAAATATTTAAATATTTATATTTAACTTTCAACTTCTATAAAAAACTATGAGTTTTTTAGACAATTTAATTCCGATGTTGAATTTACAATACAAATCAATAATTATGAAAGTGTTCGTTTTTTAATTTACAACTCAATGAATGAATCTCTAATAATGTCACTTTTCTTGTTAGTATCTTCCATTTCATCATATATATATATATATATATATTATGTGGTCAAACGGGTTAATTTGACTTTTTAGCATTGCTGAGTTTGCCACGAAATATTACATTTGTTGTATAAATTCAATCACGCATTTCTACACACTGCCAGAATTATTATTCATTAATAAACTCTCAAACTGTACACTTACTGAATATAAAATAATAATTACTTTCATATTTTTTTTTTTTTTTTTTTGATTAATATAACAATAAAACGCAATTATTTGCTGAAGTGGACGGCTAAAATTATAATAATAATTAACAAAATAACCGCTGCTATTGCCGCTAGAATCAGTTTCTTCCTTCTTACTTTATTTTTGTATGTACTTGCTTCGCGAAGCTGCATAGCGCCCTGGCCCACGAAATCTGTAGTACGTTCCACATTAGCTTCTATACTGTCGACAACCTCTCCCTGTTCGTGAACAAGTGATCCTAGTTCTTTAAAAATCTGGTTTACGTCGTTGATATCGCTCTGTAATACAGAAAACACGACAACCATAAATTATATATTGTTACGATAGTACGTACGGGGAGCTTAAGCATCGCCCTGTACATAGAACCTAGTCTTTATTTTTATTTTTACAAATTATAACATTTACTATGTGTAAGAAAACAATTTACAAATACACTACCTCTAACTGCCTTATTGACTGTTCCTGTTCTTCTAAATCTCTCAAATCCGCATCGTCCTGCAATTGTAGCTGCTTTGAATTATTATCTTGCAATTCTATTAGTTGTTGGTCCTTTGATTTATAACCAACTAGAAAAAAAAATCATCAAAAACAAGTTAAAATGAGAGATCAGCTAGCTTTAGACTACACTACAATAATAATTTTTATTAAAGTGTGTGTGGTAAAGATTTAGAGTTTTCTTTGGTTCAATGCAACATACCACATTTGAGATTTATGGAAAGCCTTTCTATTTAATTAATATGTGGAAAAATTAGTTACACAAAATAACAATCTATTCAAGAAAGCATTTAGTATTTTAGATGGGAAAAAACATTGTGCAAATCGTTTTCTATAAAAACGGGTTTTGATCAAACACTTAGGAAGATACGAGTGAAAACATGTTTAAAACAAATAAAAATGATTTCACAGAATCAGAATTTTGTTATAAAATAATGTTGTATGTAAACAGTAAAATTATTCATTTATTATTAAATTTTTCAAGAATTACAACAAAGTTAAGAATAATTGTTTCCACTCTTACTTTGTGGAATTTATCAATTATTAATGTGAAAAACAAAATATAGTTATTTTAAATTTCCGCCATGCCAAAGATGATTAATGAACGAAAAAATTGTCATAGGAGTAGTTAAAGAATTTTAATTGATAATTATAAACAGTTCTCAGGACTTACATTTTCCATAACTATAACCAATTCTCAATCATGTTCGATTACTCGTAAACTCTTTTAACTCTCATGTTATCTTTATTTGGTTTTATTAATATTATAACTTCTATTAGGCTAACTAAACTATGGAGCTAACTGTATATTTGGCATAATTTAACTTTTAATCGTATAATGTGGAGCGCTGCACAAGTTTTAAATCACTTCGGTGCCTTGATTTGATTCATTTGTTCATATATTGTTTTTGCTGCTAGTTTTGAATTTTGAGAATTGACGCTATGTATCTCATGTTTTATATTTTAATGATCTTAATATTTAAGGTACATTTTTTGTAATCTGTAATGTTTTGTTAAATAAATAATAGTTCTCTTGGGATTAATATCCACAAACAGGTGTCACATACCCTAAAACCAGTTGGTATTTAAAAACAAAAAATGGAGATTATGTCCCTCTTAGAATTTTTTGTCTATTTTTGAAATACTGAATTTATTTTTTTATTAACTTACCAAGATGTGGTTCCCCAAAGGCGTGGGCTTTGGCCTTATTGACCTGCTCCTTTTCTTTTACGGCCGTACTCCTCTGTACCTGTTGGAACATATTAAGTATACTCGTGAATTCATCTTGCAATCTTTCTTTTTGCATTTTCCTTTGGCGCTGCTCTGACTGAGATAAAGAAGGTGGAATGTTGCTGAGTTCCTTAATATATCCATTTGTATCTTTTACTAGCTGCTGGGTGTAATGTTGAATGGAATGCCTAAAAATTATTATTAAAATTGAGAATTACAATTTTATTGAAATTAATTGTCAACGTTATATTGACTTGCTAAACCGAATGGTTTTAATATAGTAAGTACTACTTATTGCAAGAGATATTTTTAAAATCTATGTGTTTAACCATTTCATGCAAAGTTAATGTATGGTTGGTGAAGTTTTTTAAGGAGTACCTAAAAAAAATTAGGAATATCTAGTGAAGGGGAATAATTTATCTTTTTTCCCAAAAAAAGCTAATTGGGGTAATTTTGAAACATCCAGATTTGTTTAAATGTAACAAAGTTAAAATAATTATAATATAATCAAATATAAGAGCACCTTATCTTAGTAGCACAATAATATGTATATTTTAAAAATAAACTTTCTCATCGAGTGTTAACCCATAGTGTATGCTAATAAAACATTTTTAAAAACAAGATAACAATTATAAATCATTTTTAGCTATTACAAGTGTTTTTAACGACACTTATATGTCCGAAAAGGCACAGTTTTCGCTGTAAGGAAGTACAAACGAACCCACTTCTATTTAAAAAAATAGTCGATGATATCATTCTCATATGAGGTAACAAATAAAAAGAAAATTCAGGATTATTCGTAAACACAAAAAATTAGAATTAGAGTCCCTTGTATTTACGTTAATTTGTCATTTCTATTTCCAAAGTTTCCCGGATAATTTTATGAGAATACTTCTAATACTTGGGAATAGCTTTTCCTTGTTGATTAAAATGTGCATTATTTTAACAATTTTCTTAGCTGTTTTGACCAATTTTGCTGGAATATCATTAATACCAGCGGTTTTGCAATTTTTCATGTTCTTAGGTACGGTTTTATTTTTGTTTTTGATGAATTCTTCTTTGTTAATATTTAAATGCTGTGGTATCAATTTATAGTTTATGTCTTTACCGTTTATTTTTTCGCTGCATGCGTTAGTGACGTATTATATCAATTTTTTCATAATTTCCTTATCCGTTTTATACATTTCTCCATTTTCTCCTTATGCGTTTTTATTGGTATACCTCGTTTTATATACATATGTATATTTGTATATATGTGCCGCTTTTTGCAGTAAGCTTTCCATGTTTAGCGTTTCTTGTGTTCTTTTTCACTTCTATTTTGTTCTTTATCTTCTGTTTGATTAAATTGAAGTCTATTAAAACTATTTCTCAGAAAAAGCTTTACATAACCATATGTCTTAAAAATAATCTTAAATTACCAAATACGCCCCTCTGAAAACAGATATACTGACCACCTCTCGGAATTTCATAATTTTTTCTAAATAGGGATACATAAAATATCAATAAGCATTTTAAATTATTTGAAAGAGCCGATATAAATATGGATTTTTGATTGAAAAACTAAATTAATTTTTGTAACATTCTGTTTTGAAGTTTAATATGAATCATACCCTAATAATGTAAGCTTGTATAAATATTTTTGATGCTATGTAATGCCTTATTCCTTATCCTTATACAGCATAGATAATTTAGCAGGGGTGAGGTAGTTACTAGAATATTTCATGTATTTTTTTTAAATATTCATGGATTGTTAATTATGCTCTGAATAATGAGTTTTGCGTCTATTTAAACTTACAATTGTTTTCTTAATTCTGGTGAATCTTGATGTGTTCCAATTTGGTTGACCATACGTTGCATTGAAGAAACTTAAAAATTAAATGTTATTTTTGATTCTATAAAAAGATGAGGACTCACCATTCTGCGATATTTTCTGGATGCTGGTGCATATTGTCTGGGACAGTTTTTGAAAATCCTGTTCCCCGGTTTGATACGAAGAATAATTGGTATCCATTTTTAAAAATATTATATTTAAATGCTCGTTTGAAACGTATCAACAAAAATATTCTTAATTACTTTACACAATCAATAAATTTGACGTATTTTTGTGATTCATTCAATAACCAAACTTTCAGACGAACTCTAACTTCTGACTGCAGTGTCGCCAACTTAAACACCGAATAAATTTAAAATACGCTAGTTAAGAGGGGCATTTAATACTAGTAACATAAATTCAGTTGGAAACACTGAATTTATGCGATATTTTGTGGATACAAAACTCGATTTTGCAATAAATTTATGTTAAATTGTTAGATCATGGTTGATTCTTTATAACTATACCTAGAAGACGAACTTTTTTGGTGTAAAATTATAGTCTAGTAAGAAAGATATTCGCATTCTCATTTTTGACAGTTTGACAAGATTTTTTCTTGTTTTTTAACGATTTTTGTTGCTTTTTAATACTCTTCAGTGAATTTTTGTCGTTTTTCAGTACTTTTTAATGACTTTCAACATTTTTCAAGAAAATTTATACAACCAAAAATACACTCCAACGTAACAAGAGTTGCCTAAAAACTTATTAAATTTTTTATAGTTTTCCAATATTTTTAGTATTTTTCCGAGATTTTTTGTTGTTTTTCAGTAATTTTTTTTGTCGTTTTTTAGATCTTTTTAATGACAACATTTTCCAAGAAACGAGCGAAAATTTATGCAACCCAAGAATAGACTCGCGCGTAACATAAGTTGCCTAAAATTTTGACAATACCGTTTGTTGATCATTTTCAATACCACATCTAGCTTTATACAATTTATCCCAGGCATTAAATTAAAAAAATTCGGGAGTCCAATTTTAAGGATTTAATAATATTTTAATCTATGCTACAGCAAAATTCCCTATTGGATTGGTATACCTGCAAAATTTTGGTCTTAATTCTCAGAGTTGGCACTTCTGTTAACTGGTCCTGATATCGACGAAGCGGTCAATCCAGGACGGCACGCGACTACCAGCGCTCCTGGTGGACAATTTGTATTTAGCGGCAAATTTGAATTGTACTTGTTCAATCACGAAAATGGACATTTTTTTTGTAAAACTTATTATTTTTTGGCGTGATAAATGTATTATTAGTAGATAATCGTAAAATAGTTTTTATGCAAAAATCGATTAAATTTAATATTAAGTTTGGAAAACTGTTCGAATTACATATTTAACTTTCCCATACATTATTAACATTCCATAATAAAAAATTGACATTGTTAAAAAATTATGTTCTTAAGAGTACATAGTTTTTTAAAAATAAAAATAAGAACTTTGAAACAAGAAAATGCTTTTTTAAGAATGGATAACACCAGACTAGCAAATCTATTTACCGCACAGTCTTATACAACTTTCGAAAATTTAAACTCAATAATGTCTTATTTATAGATTTTTGAAAATGTTTTTAAATTAGTGATGAACTATATTAAATTTAGAGTTTGCTTGTTGAGTTTTCTCTTAACTATCGTTAAAATATTTACAATCGTACTACCTATACCACAAGAAAAAACATTTTATAAACTTATAAAAACAACAAAATTAAAAAAAAACATTTTTATTATAAATACTTGGATAAACCTTACAATATATATTTATGTACTATAAATAGCAGTGGTCACTCCTTAAAGAATCGACAACCTTTCGTTGATGTTTCATATCATTTTTAATGATAGTTTTTTCCGCACTTGTTGGCTTTTTTAATGAATTTTTAATTATTGCTCTTTTCTTCTTGGTACTATGAAAACGTAATTGTTTTACGGCATTTTTGTTTGAGGGCTCTTTGGATGCATTTTCTGACAATTTATTTTCATTATTTATATTTGCAATGTTTAATACATTATCTAAAGCTTTTTCAAGTTTTAGGGAAGAACTTTCATCGTAACTATTTTCAGAAATGCATTTGTATATTAGGTCTAATTTCATTTTTAGTTTTAGATTGCGATCAATATCTTGCAGTTGACCATGCTGAGATGCAAATGTTTGCAATTCCATGTCTTCATTATTACTATTTAGTTGCTTTTTAGATGGACCTGGCAAATCTCGCCCGTTTTTGGAACATATTGCATGAATATGCTTACATATGTTGCCCTTTATAAAATTTTCACATCAACTTCAATGCCTTGTTTCTTGTAGTAAATAATAGGACAATCATTTTTTAATGTCTGCATATGTTTCACCATTAGCTCTACACTTATCACGTCATTCTGATGGTATTGATGTCTTAAATTAAAGTCTCTTGTGATGTTTCTAAGATCTTGCCTATCTAGAAGATGTAATCGTTCCAAAGAGCTCTCAGGTTTTATACTGTCTCTTATATCATTGAGGATTCTCTCAAAAGATACTCCCTCGTTAACTTTACCTGAAAAAAAAAACATTGTTTCATCAAATCGCTTAAAACCAAAAGTGACTAATTTAACAATCATTTAGGTACCATAGTGAACTTCAACATACCTGCAATTTGAGCTCTTTCCAAAGATGAAAGATTTATATATTTTAAAGAACAATCGTGACCAAAGTAAGAAAAAAAATTGTTGCTTTATATTGTCCATCTTTTTCAATTAACTCTATTGTGGATGGACAAGAATGAGTTAATTTGGTTGAATCTGGATCGATTTTGACCTTTTTTGAAGGCATCCTTACATCGTGTTTAATTTTTTCTTGAACACGAGACCTGTGACAAACATAATATTCTTTCCTATGATCTGACCTAATCTTAACTCCTGAATTTTTGCAGTAAAAACATTTCATTTCTTTTTCTTTTCCATTTTTCCACGTCAGGAAATCTGAAATACACAAACCACTATTAATATTATACTAGGTATAATTTACAAATTTACATACCATTTCTGTTTTCAAAATGCAGTTCTTGTTTAAATATATCAACCTTATGTTCATCAACCATATGATCCCTTAAATCTGCGTAGGATTTAAGTATCACAGAACAATAAACACATATAATTGTATTTCTGGATCTGTAGGTAGAGGTAGAAAATGTTTTTTTTTTGTGAACGTTTCTCATATGGACATAGAGGGTTTTACGTTGAGAAAACTTTTTATCGCAACACGAACACTTTATTTCAACCACATCCATTTTAAAGAGTATAAAATTAAAATATCAACAGAGGCAACGAATATGAATAAAGAATAAAATAACAATCACAATAAAATGATCTCAAAATTTGCTGCCCTCTGACTGCTGACCAGTCATCTGTCACGCGTCAGATCTTGTATATTTGACCACCAGGAGCGCTGGTAGTCGCGTGCCGTCCTGGATTGACCGCTTCGTCTGATATCGGACGGCTGATACTGATTTCAATTTTCAATTCATTTTAATTTTGTCCGTCGTCGTATTTATTTGTGTTTGTTAATAGAACCGTTTTTGTAAACTTTTGTTTTTAAATATTTGATTTTAATATGAATAATTGTTATAAACCAATTACGTTTGAAGAATTAAAATCGTTCAATATGCAAGAGTAAGTAAAATGTATTTAAGTTTTACCTTTATGTATACATTCTTATTAAAAAAATCTAAAAAAAAGTTAACCTTGCCCTTTTCTTCTAAGCAACTGATTAGAGAGTCGATAATTTTTTCATATGTTTTTATCTAAATAATGAATCTCATTTAACTGTTTAAAAATAAAAAGGTATTAAAATATTTATAAATTACACATGTACGCACTGTTTGTAGAATAATTTGTAAGTATTTTATTTTTGCATACTAAGTTAGTATTTAACGTAATTTAATTCTTATTCAAGTATAATTACTTGTATTTAACCAATAAATAAAATATTACAAAATTAAATAGTAGTGTAATAATTTTTGGAGACTCAATGGTAAGAGGATAGGAAAAAAATTTTAAAGGATATATAATTTTTTTGTTATTTCTTAATTTATCCAAAAAGATTGTTGTTCGTTGATTAGATCGGTATTTTTACGTCTCTACTAACAGACATAATAAAAAAATATTAAAAAAATTTATTGACAAACGGGACCAGATGGTGAAAAAAATTTTTATAGGAAAATATATAATTTTTTTGTTATTTCTTATTTTTTCCAAAAATATTGTTGTTCGTTGATTAGATCGGTATTTTTACGTCACTAATAACATACATAATCAAAAAATATTAAAAACGTTTATTGACAAACGGGACCAGAGGGTGAAAAAAATTTTTATAGGAAAATATATAATTTTTTTGTTATTTCTTATTTTTTCCAAAAATATTGTTGTTCGTTGATTAGATCGGTATTTTTACATCACTAATAACATACATAATCAAAAAATATTAAAAACATTTATTGACAAACGGGACCAGGGGGTGAAAAAATTTTTAAAGGAAAATATATCATTTTTTTGTTATTTCTTATTTTTTCCAAAAATATTGTTTTTCGTTGATTAGATCGTTATTTTTACGTCACTAATAACAGACATAATCAAAAATATTAAAAAAATTTATTGACAAACGGGACCAGGGGGTGAAAAAATTTTTAAAGGAAAATATATCATTTTTTTGTTATTTCTTATTTTTTCCAAAAATATTGTTTTTCGTTGATTAGATCGTTATTTTTACGTCACTAATAACAGACATAATCAAAAATATTAAAAACATTTATTGACAAACGGGAGAGGGGGTGAAAAAAATGTTTAAAGGAAACTCAGAAACAGCAACGTTTTCTTCTAATATGATAACCCTGAATAAAAAGTGATCTTTTAAAACAATTAATCTTTTCAATATTGTCAGATGTTGTGAAATGGTGGCATCTATCCAGAATATTCATGAGCAAGTCATTGCCAATATTGAAGAGAATAAAGAAAAAATACAGAAGCTGTGTAAAGCACTGCAGCTAGAGATGCCGCCTCTAGCCCAACAAAAGCTTGGACTCTATCAAGAAAACTTTCATCTGAAAAAAATGATAAATGAGTAAGTTTTGTTTTGTTGTTTTTTTAATTGCACATATTTACTTCTCTACACTTTGCTAATCACCAGCAGTGAAATTCATCAAGATAGTTGATTAATTTAATTATTGTTTTTATTAATAAATAAATGTGGGGATGGGTGCTGATATTTAACAATGTTTGGCATGTCTAACGCTTACAAATAGATGAAAAATCCAATACCCATGTGATTTTAATGTTAAAGTTTAAAAATAATAGTTTGTAAATCAAAAACTGAACAACTGATGATGTAATAAATAAAAATGGAAGTTGTAGATAGATAATATTGGAAATTAGTAGTAGTAGTTATAAAAAATATATTGTTTAACTAGAAAACAAATATAATCCACTTATAAATCAATAAATATAACAGAATTCTTAGTATCATAAAATTTTTAAAAAGTAGTTAAAAAAAACTATTACAAACAATATTTTACAGAAAAATTTTTGTGCGCTCTTACTTTTAAAAGATTATTATAAGTTAATAAATTAATGTGAAATTTCAATTGACAAAAAGAGGGATGGAATATTACAAATTTTTTTGTAAAATTTTTTAAACAACATTTGAAAATATTAAATAATCATATATAATTAGATAAAGTTACATGGGCTAAATTAACGATTGACACGGATTAAACTTAAATATTATAAAAGACTTTGCTGAGCTAATTAATAATGATTCTTTTTAATGATAATTCAACTTACCCTTAATTGTGCCTATATTTTTAAAACATAAATTACAAACTTATTACTTTTTTAAACATCCGTAAACAGATCCTATTTTTTTCTCACTATTGCCTATCTCTTTTCTAAAAATGCAGCAAACAAAAATACAATTTATGTTTCATTTAATCACCACGATAACTAGAGGGTTACAACCGCAAATTTCAATCTATTTGATAAGTCAATAAGCCATTTAATATTAGTGAGACACCCAGTATTAATTAATTTTTTTTAATTAGGGGACGTCATACATCAGAAAGAATCTAGCTTTATGGTAACGGATTCAAACATGAAGTCACTCATATATTTTCAAAACAAACTTCAAGAAAAATTTGAAAACATGAAGGAAGAAATTTCCCAATTAAGAAATAACATTGAACATCTTTGGACTCTATTGGATTTAGATTTTGTTGAGAGGGAGCAATTCCGAAATAGACATGATATGTCTTAGTGTTCGTCTGTTATTGTGTAAATTATTGATGTATTCATCAATAGTTTCTCCAAATGTTAGGAATGCTGTTCCATGACTATTTTCAAAATTTGTTGCGAGGTCTTGTATGATCCTTTTCATCGGTTAATAATTGTCCCCCGCGATTATTGAAACGCTCTTTAGAATTGGAAGGTTGTTCCAACTCAATCATCTTGCTCCACAAGGTTGGATTGTATGAAGAACATTTTAATCTGAAAAAAGAGTAAGTTTTGTTTTGTTGTTTTTTTAATTGCACATATTTACTTCTCGACACTTTGCTAATCACCAGCAGTGAAATTCATCAAGATAGTTGATTAATTTAATTATTGTTTTTATTAATAAATATATGTGGGGATGGGTGCTGATATTTAACAATGTTTGGCGTGTCTAACGCTTACAAATAGATGAAAAATCCAATAGCCATGTGATTTTAATGTTAAAGTTAAAAAATAATAGTTTGTAAATCAAAAACTTTCCTTTATGAAACCTTAAATTCTGACTTTTTCCAAGTGCAAACTGAAATAAACAAAGTTAACTTTGCCCTTTTCTTCTAAACATCTGGCTAAAAGTCGATAATTTTTTCACGTGTTTTTATTTAAATATTGAATATCTAACTGTTTAAAAATAAAATGGTATCAAAATATTTATAAATTACATATTATGTACGCACTGTTTGTTTCATTTTTGCATACTAAGTTAGTATTTAATGTAAACCATCAAAATGTACTTTCCTTCACCGAAATCTAATGTACTAAGATAGGATATTCGAACATTGTTAGATTTATAATATCAAAAAATTGTATGGACTTTTTAATGAGAATGGAGCATACAAAAGGAGATTAATGTGAAAGATGGAGATCAATTGATCAAGTTAAAGAGTAAGAACAGACATAGCAAATATGGGCCTAAGAAGATATTAGAGAGCAGTTCAATTCTATTTAGTTTTCTTTCGATTGGCGAAGAAATTATTTTGATGAAAAAGCCAAACGACCATTACAACAGAATTTTATCATTTATGTATGAGTTTTTCTATCAATTTTCTTTATACTTGAACCCTTTTTGTCAATTATGATAAAAGATAAAAGTAACACAAAAGAAATTTATTGCTAACTCAACGAAGAATATTATATCCATTTACTTTTCACAGAATCCCCATTTGATAATGATCCTTTATACTAAATTTCATCCGGGAATATTTTCTAAATCACCCACCTAATGGTAAACTACCCTCTTAAAATTAACTTTAAGCATTTTGGATTTTATTAAGTTAGCACTTTGTACAATCTAATATGGTGACAACGAATCAAATGAAATTTAAATTGATTCGTAATTTATATAAAGTGAAAATGTCTATGTTGCGTTTTTTAATCTAATGTTATTTAGTATCCTTATTATGAAATTTATTTTTATTTAGATTGGAGCAGTCTTTTAAAACAAGGCAAGACGAAATAAATGAATTATGTTCCAAAGAAAAAAAAACTCGGCAAATCACTGGGAAAAGAAACGAAGCCCATTAGAGAAAATCCGTTACTCTCACAGGATGGATGAAATTGCAGAATGCAAGAAACATATTGAAAGCTTGGAACAAGAAATAATCATTCGTGAAGAAAAATGAGATGTGATGATTTAAAAAAAAACAAATATTCAGGTAACTCAATACAAAATAAAATAAAATAAAATGTTGTAGATTCTGTTTTTAAACCAACAAAAATAAATATTAGCATTACCTATAATATTTTAGTAAAATGTTTTATTTTAGATTTTCGTAGAAAAACTTAAGACAGGAGCTAGTTGATACTTGGGAACGTTGCCATTGTACCGAATCAGTTAAAAATGAATTCAGATATTTTTTCTCCGATTGTTATGATGAAGATTTGTTGGAGCTGCATGAACTAGAACTTACAAAATGGAAAACATATGCAGAAGAAAATAAGTAAGATTATTAAATGTAATTTTCATTGAAACTTGAATATCCACAAAAAATCAACTTATGCGCTTAGAAACGTAATATACAGAGTGATTAATTTTTAATAGGAAGAATATTGTTATATAGTAAATGGTAGATACTAGAAAAAAGGTTAACTGAGTGAAAAATTACTTATTTAAGAAAGGTCGTAAATTCGTATATAAAGATATTCAAATATTCCTATCATTCAAAAAATTTCCTTCCTTTTTTCGTTACTTTAAAAATTAGTTTATCGTCATAATTAAAAAATTATATGTTCATGCATAAACACTATACTTTTTATTTTATTTCAAGCGGTCTTTTATTCTATTATCTTAAATGTTTAATATTGCAAGAAAAATTAAATAGAGACTATTGATTTTTTCGGATATCTTGGGGGGCGATCCGAATATTTTTATTTCAGTATATCATTTTATTTGATTCAGATATACAATGTGTCCACACGGATAGAGTTTGGAAGAGGAAAAACTTTTTTATTTGTAGATTTAGAAGAAAAAGTCATTCTTTGTAAAAACGTCTGCTTGTGTCGAAACCACAATTTTGAATATTAGATTTGTGGTTACTATACAGGGTTAGTCAGAAATAACATTTTTAGTTGTTTGTTTTTATTAGTTTTAAACTTTTCTACTTTGAATATGATTTTATATCTGGTCGAATAATTATTTTGTTGTAAGAAAACTATTTCTTATTTGTATTTTTATTATTACATTGTCATAATTTCTTCATTTTATTTAATCATAAATATTAAAATAAATAAAGTTCTATTCAAACGTTTATTAGACTTTTTTGCACAATTGGTGTAATAAATCAGGGTTTTGAAAAATATTTTCATAAAATTTCAAAAAAAAACAAAATCAAAATCATTAAATCTGTTATTTTTTATGTACCCTGTATAGTAATCGTAAATGTGATATTCGAAATTGTAGTTTCGACACAAACAGACGTTTTTATAAAAAATGACTTTTTCTTCTAAATCTACAAATAAAAAAGTTTTTCCTCTTCTGTCCTTGGGCACATTGTATATATGTACTAGTTTTTTTCCATTTAGCTGAATTCCTAATATATCCTAATATAATATAATAAAAAACTTTCTATTCCATTTTAAAATATATTCTGAAATAAACCTGCTAGACTCAAGAGACAGAAAATGACATTTCTGGTTTTCCCCATATAATTTGAGACGACAATAGATGGGGTATTTTTTTTAAACACTCTACTGGGCTCTTAAATAGGCAAATTTTTCCTATATAGTCGTTTTTGTATCGCTTATAGTTTAAGAGAAAGCAATGTTAGCATATGATAAATGGATCATCCTGTATAACTAAATTAGAAATACCAATTAAGTAGCAAATATTGGATATGTAGATTGTTAAAATTTATTTATTTTTTACAGAGATATCTTGAATTAGTTAAAGAAACATAAAACCTTGTGGAGCAAGTTCATTGAGCTGGAACAACCTGCCAATGCTACAGAGCGTTTCAATAATCGAGGGGGAAAACTATTAACAGAAGAAAAGGATCATACAAGACCTCGCAACAAATTTTGAAAATGGTCATGGGACGCCGTTCTTAATATTTGGTCAACCTATTGACGAATATATCAATAATTTACACGTTAACACAGGAACAGTAAGACATATCATGTTTATTTCGGAATTCCTCCCTCTCAACAAAATCTAAATTCAATTCAATACAGTCCAAACATGTTCAATTTTGTTTCTAAAGTGGGAAATTTCGTCCTTCATATTCTCAAATTTTTGTTGAAGTTTTTTTTGAAAATATCTGAGTGACTTCATGTTTGAATCCGTTACCATAATTCTAGATTGTTTCTGATGTATGACGTCCCTTTTTTCCCCTTTTTTTTTTTTTTTTTTTTTTTTTTTTTTTTTTTTTTCCTGCTGCTGCAATGAATCCTGCTTCACTTTTATTTTGTCTGTGTCTTATTGTATGTTGTTTTCTTGTAAATTTTATATTTTTTAGCTAGGTACTTAAGTTTTATATTAATCAGTTATTAAATACTAAAATACTAGAGTTCAGTTTGACCTACATTTATTTTATGATGCTATTATGTTTAATTGTATAGTGCTATGTATTGTATCATGTGCAATTTTTTCATTAATAAAGACAATTTTGAATTTGCATTTGCTTTTGAAATTTCCTAAAACCCCAAAAAAAGCTAAAAAAATAAAAATTCTTGTTTTATTATATTTTCACTATAAAAAGTCTAAGGAGAGGTGGTAAATATAAACGAAATAATAATTTATCGTTGATTTTGAGTAGAAAAGAAGTGGATTGGCATTATGCAATGAATGGAACAGGTAGCAATAGAGTCTAAGAAAAATTGAAAAAGAATGGTTTATTTAAAGAATGTAAATATGAAAGAGAAAAAAAATAAAGCCTAGTTAAGTGAAATAATACTAAGACAGGAATCAGAGCAAAAATAAGAAAGGCGTATATTGAGCAAAGAAGAGTAAGTGTGAAATAGTAACTAAAACAAAAAGAAAATTTACATGCTTCAAAAAATAATAGGAATAATAAAAACAAGAGTAAATATTGAGGCCTGACAAAACAAAGAAATTTATTCAAATCCAGAATAAAATATTAAGCCATTGAATGTTTCAAAGGTAGGTACATCAGAAATTTTAAATGAGAAATATTGAATTTTATATTACACTTTTGTTCCATTTTAGAAATTTTCTGTCAGTATATTGTATTTATTGTATCATCATTTATTTCATCTGTATCATATTTTGTTATCAAATATTATTATAACTGCAAACACAACTAGAGGTGGCGATTCCAAATTTCATAAAAATTGATCAAGTAATAACTTGAAAGAGAAGGGCCTTAAGAAAAATGATATAGATTTACAGTATCATTTTTCCATGTACTTTTCATCTTTAAGAGATTTCCCACTTTTGGAAACATCTCGTACAAACAATTTTATATATTTTTATACATTTATAATTATTAATATTTATTATCCAAGTATAATATTGCACACTAAGCAAATGCCTTACAGTGCTACGAGTTTTCATAAAATATTTATATTCCTACCTTTCCTCAAAATGTCGAATAAAGGTCGTTAAAACTAAGAACCAGTTTATAAAAGTCTTTTTTAAGCCCTCACTTAGGGTGGCGTACATGGATTCGGCCCATCTTATACCTTTTATTCTAAATAAAAATAAATTGCCATTGAAAATAAAATTGTATAAGTAATTTTTCGAGACTTTACAGAATTATTTTCTGGTCTATATGACCAATATAAAATAAATCTATTAAAGACCTGTTTGAATTGGTAAGAGATCATCTAATTTAAAAAAGTCTCCAAAAATTATTATTTTGTAATATTTTATTTAGTGGTTAAATACAAGTAATTGTACTTGAATAAGAATTAAATTACGTTAAATTAATAAGAATTCAAAATAGTAAGAAATGTTAAATTCTAAGGTAAAAATTAAATAAATTTTCCTCACTGTCCCATGTTGACCGATTTTAATTCTTCAAATGTATTTGGTTTATAATTCATTGAATGTAAAATATTTTAGACTGGTAAGAAAGATATTCGCATTTTCATTTTTGACAGTTTTCCAAGATTTTTTCAACGATTTTTGTTGTTTTTTAATACTTTTCAGTGATTTTTTGTCGTTTTTCAGAACTTTTTTAATGACATACATTTTCCAAGAAAATTTATGCAACCCAAAAATACACTCGCGCGTAACATGAGTTGCCTAAAATTTTGATGGTGTCACGAGTTCTATTTACGAGTGAACAGAAGATCCCCGAGTACAGGTATCTTTGTCTGAAATGACTACCTGAAATCTAAAGTTATATTTTGGGGACAATACCGTTTCTTGATCATTTTCAATACCGCATCTAGCTTTGTACAATTTATACCTGGCATATTTTTGCAAAAAAAATCATAGGCTCTCTGTCATTGACAGTTCTAGCTAGCTTTACTTAGAATAAGGATGTGATAATAAAATGTTTAGCAAAACCTGTATGATTCATAAAGTAGCAAAATAAAATTCAATATTTTTTATTTTTCACCGCAAGAAACGTATGCAACCAAAATAACAAATCGAGTTTTTGCGCCATCTTTTAATGAACAGTGGGGATCTTAGAAGATTGGAGCTATTTTAAAAATTATAAAAATGGAACTACTAACGCCATCTAAGTAACTTGTATAAACCAATAATATTCTAAATTTGTTGCAAAGTTGGTAGCCTTGAAATCACTATTCAAGGCCCCTCTTAATGCGTATCGAAATAAAACGAGTTAATTGCATTATTGAAATTACACTTATATTGAGAACTACAGTGGGAACAGAAAAAAATAATAAATTCTTTCGTGTTTTAGAAATAACAAGTAGGGTGTACAATGCGCTTATTATAAGTGTTGGCAGTACTGTGTAACGTGTCAGTAATGTCAAGTTAATGAAGGTCACTAGTGTCAAGTTGACCTCACCCATTTGGCCGGATTTTTGCTGTTTTGGTGATAACAATTTTGTTTTTTAGGCGTGGTTCTAATTACTAAAATAAATAAAAATTTTAGGTTTATCGAATTTTAAAATTAAATTTATTTGTAATGGACGGAAAACTACCGGCTTGTGTAATCGACGTGGGAACTGGGTACGACATAAACATAACCAAAGTTTGTTTCCTATTATTACTAATGTAATTATTTTCTTATGTAGTTACACTAAATTAGGGTTTGCCGCTAACAAAGAACCCCAATTTATAATCCCTTCGGCTATTGCAATTAAAGAAACCGCTAAAGTTGGCGACACCAGCACAAGAAGATTAAACAAAGGTGTAGAGGATCTAGATTTCTTTATAGGAGATGAAGCTTTTGACGCTACAGGATACGCAGTAAAGGTAAAATCTATAAACCGTTATAAATTATTTAACTTATCGAATTTTTTCTAGTATCCCGTGCGACATGGACTCGTGGAAGATTGGGACCTGATGGAAAAATTTTTAGAGCAGTGTATATTTAAGTATCTCCGTGCCGAACCGGAAGATCACTACTTCCTTCTTACGGAACCCCCGTTAAATACACCAGAAAATCGAGAGTACATAGCGGAAATAATGTTCGAATCGTTCAATGTACCCGGTTTGTATATTGCAGTACAAGCTGTTTTAGCATTAGCTGCAAGTTGGGCCAGTAGAAATATAGAAGAACGTACCTTGACCGGTATAGTCATCGATAGTGGGGACGGAGTTACACACGTTATTCCGGTGGTGAGTAATGCTTAAAGATTGACCATGAGTTAAAAAGTAGCCACAGTATTGGTCAATTATTTTATTGGAAGTAGTAAAAATGAATAATCCCCATAATCGTTAATAAAAATCAAAGTACTAAATAATAAAACATAAAAGAGTTTGTTAATTTTACTACGTTAATGGAAAAAATTAGTTTTAAATGTGATGAATAATTTCAAGTTCAAGTTAATGATGAAAGACAACATTTCTCTAACTCTGTCAATTTCCAATAATTACTGTTCATCCTTCCTTACATATACTAAAGCAATTTTCAAACTACTTTTTGAAATAATTCGTTAATATTAGTTATTTTAAAAGTAATGTTTTCCACCACAACGTATCTGTTGATTTATTAGAATTCATCAAAAGCAAAAATCAAACCGTACCTAAGAACATGAAAAATTGCAAAACCCCTGGTATTAATGATATTCCAGCAAAATTGGTCAAAACAGGTAGGAAAATTGTTAAATTAATGCACATTTTAATCAACAAGGAAAAGCTATTCCAGGAGATTAGAAGTATTCTCATAAAATTATCCAAAAAAAAAAAACGAATCCATATTTATTTTATGAAAAAACATGGGCAGAGACCAAATTGTCAGTTGAGACAGGATTGGAAAAAATTATAAATTGTTTAAACTTGTATCAGCTATCATTAAATATAAACAAGACTCGCTATATTGCTTTTAGTCTCACAAATGCAAATAGACCCTTCTTTACTAATATTAAAATCAAAGGTATGAATGAGGCAATCAAAGAAACGAATGAAATCAAGTATTTGGCAATAATTATTGACCAACATTTATAATGGAGTAACCATATTGATTACCTAACAAAAAAAGTAAGGAAACTAGTTTATAAATTTTATCAATTAAGTGAAATCTTGTCAAAAAAATTGTTATTGTTAGTTTACAAATCTCTAGCTGAATCATTATTTTGTTACGGTATTATAGTGTGGGGTGGATTGTATAAGAACTCTCTACAAAAGCTAAATGTTACACAAAATTATATCTTAAAAATTATCTATAGCCGAAACAAACGTTATCACACTAATTTGCTGTATACAGAAGATATTTGTAATATTAGATCGCTTTACTTTCACAGCCTTTGTACCTATATATGCTTTTAAAAAGAAATATAAACAAAATTATGTAACTTCTGTCTATGGTACACGAAGTATTTCAAATGAGCTACTATATTTCCCGAAATTTAATAGAAATGTTTGTCATAGATTCACGGTATATACATTGCCAAAAACCTATAACTTGCTACCAACTAGTATAAGGAATGCTACAAACATAAAAAAATTTGTCGAGTCTAAGTAGGAAATTTATTTTTGCACATTATTACGAATTTATTAAAATATTAGAGTAGGTTGGGTACATATATGATAGGTATCTAATATTTATTTAGTTATTTTAAGATGTACGCATTATTATTGCTATTGTACGGATTATTTCTAAAATTATAAACCAGCGCAATACAAGTGTTCACTCACTTAGGCGCTTGCTGTCTTACATTATAATTATTATAAGTAGTTTATACTACCTTGTAATACTTTTGTACACCATTTTTGAATTGTATATATTGTATTTGAAATGTAACAAATTAAATTAAATTAAAATATTACTCTTATCAGCAGCCAGTAAATGATGGCCAAACTAATGCTACAGCGAATAAAAGTGAGAACCAGTCTGGTTTCCGGTAAAAACTTAAACACGAGCTGCATAATTTTCTAAAAATAGTAAAAGACACAACGCCTGCCCTTCGGGTGTTCCAAAACATTGTTTTCTTTGATTTTATTAATTTGAAACTCTAAATAAGGTTGTATGTTCCAGGCTGAAGGTTACGTAATTGGAAGCTGTATTAAGCACATCCCGATTGCCGGTCGAAATATCACGTACTTTATCCAGTCTCTTCTTAGAGAAAGGGAAATTGGAATTCCTCCGGAACAATCTCTAGAGACGGCGAAAGCAATCAAAGAAAAATATTGCTACATATGTCCCGATATAGCGAAAGAATTCGCGAAATACGACGCGGATCCGTCGAAATGGATGAAAAAATTCGACGGAATTAATTCTGTAACTAAACAACCGTTTACCGTCGACGTAGGTTACGAAAGGTTCATGGGACCAGAAATTTTCTTCCATCCGGAATTTTCGAATCCCGATTTCACGATACCCCTTTCACAAATAGTTGACGACGTCATTCAAAATTGCCCCATCGATGTGAGGCGACCGTTATACGACAATATAGTTCTCTCCGGAGGGTCGACAATGTTCAAAGATTTCAGCAGGAGGTTGCAAAGGGACATTAAGAGAACCGTAGATGCGAGACTAAAACTTAGTGAAACACTTGGAGGAGGAAGGTTGAAGCCTAAACCTATTGATGTTCAAGTTGTTTCACATCACATGCAAAGATACGCCGTTTGGTTTGGGGGGAGCATGTTGGCATCAACGGTAAGTGATTTTCTATAGTTTATTTCATGGGGTTGGTAAAACACTGGGATGTTAAGTTCAGAGTACTTTAATTAATAAGAAATCTGATTATGAGACTTCAAATGGCGTGTAAAAATAAGAGTGTCGCATCTAAATTGGTATTTACTTTGTACTGGCGATTAACAATTTCAACTTGCTTTGAAATTACGAGTTGTTTATGTGACAAATTAGAATTAGAACATCTTTTTTGTCAAATTAGAAATCCAACACATCTCTTAGTTTGTAAGGACCAACAATTGATTTATTAACGGGCTAACTCACAATAACAACCAACACTGGCTTTCTCAGTTAATTTTTTTCTTTTATTTTTGGTGATATTTAACAAAATTAGCCATGAAAAAGTGGTCGCGATGTGGAAAAAGTATTTTGAAGTAACATATCAGTAAATAGTTTTATACGCTTTCTGAAAAGTGATGATATTTTTATTTTTAATCATTAAATATGCAATATCGCCTTAATGCCGTATTTATTTATTAATCTATTAAATATTTTTTGCAGCCTGAATTTTATACAGTTTGTCACACTAAGGAAGATTACGAAGAATATGGACCCAGTATTTGTAGACACAATCCCGTTTTTGGTACAATGACATAAATTTGTATAGTATTATTTTTTTTTATACTTAAATTAAATTTAATTAAGTTTCATTTTAAATATTGAATTTATATTGTTTTACCATTAAATCATTTGTGAATCATTAAAATTACAAAGTGATATTTTTATTTATAATAAATTTATTTATGCGCTATATCCGTTTGTTTAATATTTTCCTTAAATGGGAATCATAAAATTATGAGCTTATAAATATATTAATTTTTAGACGTTTTTGTCAGGTTTAAAATACGTAATAAATGCATCGTGGAGTTAGTGTAAGCGGATCCTTGAAGTCTACTTAGTAAATGCTTTATTTAATCATTTTACTGGGAACTTAACACATGGCAAAAAGACACATTTAACGGAAATACAAATTTATTTTCCACATTGTACATATAAACAAAACTGGTATGATTATGTTCTTATTATATGAACAAATTCATTTTTATGTACACTTTAACACCAAAAAGTATTGTTACTGTGGGATTTATAAAGTTGTAAATCAGGAGGCAATAATTTTTTTTCTTAGAAAAGGTAGAAAAAAATAACTTTGACAAAAGACAATTTTTAATAAAAATTTGATGACCATAAATGTGAAAAAACTAGAAGGTAGCGATTTATTGTTTTTAATCTTCTCTTTTACAACTTGTACTGTGGAAATATATTTTAGGGGTTTATAGTAGAATTAAAGAAAACCATCTAGTTAAGAAAATTTACTGTGTACAAAACAAATAAATAGCGGGTTCTCAAAATTTCAATACAATGGAAAAAAATAATATGTAAACTGAATAATATGTCTGAAAATCTGTAAAACATACGATCCTTTAAAAGCTAAAATATTTACATCAATATAATAAAATTTGTACTTTACACACTATAATATTCTGAAGGGAAAAAAGTTACTATATACAAAACAAATTATTTTACACAATTTCTATACATGGCAAACATCACCATTTACAATTACTATTTATAAATCACAGATAAAACGCCTTACAGCTGAGATTATTAATGAAAAACTGCTTCTTTAAAAATTGCACTTAATCCTAACATCTCAATTTTCATTTCTATTTATTTCTTCCCAATCTTGGAAAATCTGTACACGTGACTAAGTCACTTCTTAGATTTGACTTCATTTCATTCTGTCATTATGTTTTTATACTATCAAGTTTTCTTTCTGGGTCGACCTGTAAACAAAAAAAAAATAGATGCAGGAGTCTGATAAAATTGATAGGGTTCTCTCAAAAAAACAAACGTTTAAAAACGCAAGATTAATGGTTTTAAGAAATGAAATTACGTACTTATAAACCATTTCTAGCACCGTTTTATTAATAACTTACATACCTCTCTTCTTAGCTTCACGACCGTTAGAGCCCCCAAGGCCTGAAAACGAAGAATAAAATTATTACTATTAAAAGAAAAAAAGTAAGCTAATAGGTCGCAAATGTTGAATATTGATTTTTTTCAGGATTGGTTATTTTTGGAATTGGACAGACAATAGATTCCCTTTAAGCTTTAGGAAAGTATCCACATTCCAAACAACAATTAATAATACGGGGAATGTGATTAAGAATTGTAGGAAGACACAATTTAATCACATGCAGTGAATAAATAATATCAAGTATAATATTCTGAGTAACCGCACTAAACGAAAACAAATTATCATTAAATTTATTAGAAGCGTAAAAGTCTGTTTTGCCTGGACAATTACTAAATTTTTTAAAAACGCAAATAAAATAATCATTGATAACATTTGGATTGCACAAATTGCTCAATAATTCATTGCGAGCACGTGAAAAACGAATATTCGTAATACTTAAACCATTCCATAAATTATTTGAATTTCTTTTCTCACTTAGTTTATTTAAATATCGTCCAATTACTTGTTTCCTTCTAAAAGATTAAAATTTAAAATGTGGAATTTTATGACTCCCAAAACTTACGATTATTTCAAAAAAGTATTAGTTATGGGGATTCAAATTCCTTAAATGAAAGAGCTTGATACTTTGTTATACCAAATTTTTTGTTTTCGGAAATCCCAACATATTTTGATAGCTGATACTGATAAGAATACATTCTTTTTTTCGTAAAACTAATAGAAACAAGTATTCCTTTTAATTATGGGCTTTAGTCACACTTTAAAACTTTACGAGATGGATCTCTAATTTCGGTTCCAAGTATTCGGACTTATTTAAAACATATTAATTTTTTACAGACGTACACATTTAAAATAAATGAAAATAACTTACTTTGAATTTTCCGTTTCCCGTTCTTTCGTGCATTGTATTCCAACCGACCTTGAAAACGGAAAATATGTTACTTTTAAAAAAATACACAGTTACATGGGCGCCGTGAGCAAAATTTTCATAATCGTAAATAAAAATATAGACAAATTATATAACAAAAAACTCGAAATTCTCTTGAAAATTAGAAAAGAAATTAATCCGAATGCGATATAAATACCTCTTAAGACAACTTAATATCGAAGTGGTCAGTTAAAATTCCAAAAACTAGCGTCATGTTATGGAGATTAGAAATAATTGAAAAAAAAAATGTAGAAGTGAAACAAATATCGAGTATAAAAACGTACATTTTAAATGAGAGCAAAAGTAGACCCTCTTTCTAATAACAGTTCATCTGGGTGTAGTTTTAAATTTTAATTTTTATACAGTACAAGTTGTAGCAGGCAAGTTAATAAATATTGCCTTCTGATTTACCCGCATTTGAAACCACATAGAACCTTTCTTGATTAAATTTTCAAGAGTTTTTTGTAACCCGTACCAGTCTATTTTTATAATTTTCTTAGTCCAATTTTCCTTCCGGCGCCCATTCACTCCGACAAATCAAAAATTAAAAAAAAATAAAAATAAATACGAAAAATAATTAATAAATAAAATTCAAGTTAAAAATGGAGTATATCCATTAAATTAATTTAGTGCCAGCTAAATTTTCGTTTGTATTAACAGATGAAACAATTTTCTTCTATCGATGAATGTCTTCCTTTCTTCATTCTTCTTTCTTAAAGCGGTGTTTATATTCAAGCTTATTATTTAACGTTACTTTACGATTTTAAAAAGTTAAATTCACAGCGATCAATGACTTTACAAAATATGCAAACACTGACATTCAAGTAAAATGACTGAATGAAAAATCAAACTGCATTAGTCGCGCTTTTTCTTCCTGCTTTTTTTTTCTTTCTTGATGCGTCCGGTGGTCGCTTGAGCGGGCGGCATTTGCTGGCTGCTCGTTTGTTGTTGGGAATTGACCATATTCACGTCAAACGTATTCGTACTGTTAATGGGCAAAAGTATGGGCGGGAAATACGTTAAACTAGTACAAGGGAAAAATGAATACGGGACGTTATTCATGTGGTAGTTAATGGTGGGATTATTGTAAGTATGGTTATTGTATTGTTCTGTAACTATGTTCGGGGGTTGGGGCACATTGGGGAGCGATCTCGGAGGGGGCGGCATTTCTTTTTTTTGAGCGGGGGTTTTGAAAGTACGAGGTTGCGGATCGACTAATTTTTCTTGAATTTCCGCGATGCTTATCGCCGGCTCGGCCGGGTAACTGATGTCTTTTTCACTTTCTTCTGCTCTGGCTCTTTTTATTATTTCTTCCATGTCTTCCGGTCCGATGTAATCATCTTCGATTTCGTCTTTAGCGTTGGCAACCGAATGTTTACGTTTTTTCAGCGGTAATCTTGTATCCGATTCTTCTTCGGCGATATTTCCGCAATTATTTTTTTGTTCCACAATCTCTTGAGGATTTTCCGCTTCGTTTTCTTGATTTAGTTCTAATTCATCCGACGTTGGATCTTGAATACTCACAGTAAGATTCTCCTCTATTAATAAATAGTCGGATTCGTGGAATGAAGTTAGTTTATCTTTAAAATTGCAACAATCTGAATTGATTTTATCGCTACAATAACAATCGGACAAAAAAGTATGATTAGGGGAACTCGAATGAGGACTGAAACAATTCATTACGGGGCTGGGTGAAAATTTGCTTAGATTAAGATTATTTAGATCTGACGGTATGGTCGAGATTTTTGTAACTTCTTCTAATTTCATCGTCTTCTCAAATTCTTCCACTTCTGGTATAATGGCGGGCTGATTAATAAAATCAATGGAATTTAATGACTCATTACAATTATCATAATTTTCAACAATTTCACTTACTACATTTAATTTTAAATAACCACTACTGAAATGAATATCATATTCTTGAGTATTAGGAGAAGAAACTTTCGAATCTTCAGGATCAGTCTTCTTTTTTGGACATTTTTGATAAAATGGATTAATAGGTTGAGGCTTGGTATTGGTGATAAGATCGGCCTTGATATTAGGACACAAATGGAGGTTTTCAAGGATATTGGTGAGGAAACTGCAACAAAGGTTTGTACAAATAGCGGGAATGTGTATGTAATCATCAGAACTTTGTTTTACTGTACCTTCTTCAACATCGACTTTTTTTGGATTTTTTGATCTCCACTTCATTTCGCCTGGTTTGATATAGTCGATTTGGTCACTTTCATTCGAGAATGGTTTCGTTTTATCGTAAGTGACGCGTATCATTACCATTGAATCCACAGTCGGCTTCTTCAGAATACCTTGTATTTTTCCATTGCTAGGCTTTTTACTTGGTTTGGGATTATCAACGCTATCTTCCGTTGAAAAAACGATTCGTTTTCTCTTAAGATCCTTACTATCTTTGTTATTTACGTTTTGTAACGTAGGTATCAATAAATTTTTGTTTTTGTCGCTCTTTTCCGAAACGTTTTCTTTTCTTCCAACATCGCTATCTTTTAAGTCACTGTTCTCTTCAAGTTTGCTACAATCTTGTTGATAATTAGATAAATAGAAATGCCGAAAATCGTCCACTCTCTCAATTTCCTGGCATATAGAGGCGCTAGAAGTTGTGTCCTGAGGTGACAAAGATCCTACATGATTCTCTTCCGAAGGAACATTGTTAGCAAACAGATCGAAATCATCTATTACATTTATGTTTAGACTTTTTGAAACATTGATCTTTTCAATATCCCCAGTTAGACAGTCGTCTAAACCGTGTCCATCTTTTAATTCATGGTACCTGTACCAAAAACAAAATAAAAATTAGTTCAAAACGACCACCACATATACTTCGACGAGTACAAAAGACCAATCGAGAAAAATCATAATTTTTTGAGTTGGTATTTTAGCCACCTCACATTTATTACTTTACATTTTTCATTGCAAACAAAGCTCGAAATGTGATAATGCAACAAAAAAAAATAATTCTTTTAATATCGAAAATCATAATCGTGCATAATTTCTCTCCAATTCTTCTCCGCAATTATAAAATCTTACTTCAATCATGATTTTTCTTGATGGTTCGTTAAAATGTGTCTAATACACAAAACAGAACGATTTAAGTTAAATTAGAATAAATCAAATAGAAATTCAAGATCTAAAGTAGTTCTTGCAACTTTTTTATGTAAATTAATGTCATATGATGCAGAGTTTTAAAAGACTTATTAATTAAAGTAATAATTCAGGCGTATATCACACTTAAAGTTAATTATTTTTTCCAATATAACACATATAAATTATCATTTTATTGTGAGTAAATTTCATTTTCTGTTTTCTGATAATTTCGACTTTGCTTCACTTCCATACGTTATTAAATAAATAAGGGTCTTTTAATTCAATGAAAGGTAGGAGTTTCATCTGTTTTCCATTTATATTTATATATTTTCTCCTTTTTTCCCAGATTGGGGGTACGAATTTTAATATAAATATTTTCTTAATAAACACTTTAAATTCGCATGGTGTGATATATCGCCGAATTAGTATTTTAATGGTTTATTTACATTTGCAATAAAAAATGGAGGTCCATATTTAAGAAAATTAAGGTAAAAGCAAAATTTAATGACCTTTTATTCTAGAAAATCCTATATCAAAAAACTATTTTTTCATTTTCCATTTTTTAAAACCAAGTTTTCTTGTTTAACAATAAATTTAGAAGATATTGAATAGCCTGTATTATAGCAGCAAGTATGTGGAGTGTGCAAAATTATCAAAATTTAGTTGTAAATTAAATATCACCGATATAAAAATTCATACCTCAAATGTATTTGGTTATCAGGTTTCTTAATCTTCTGGGTATAGATGACGCCCATTTTCTTCTCTAAATTCGGTTTGGAAAAATCGCTGCGCGGAAGAGGTATCGAAATTTGTTTGAGATTAAAATGTTCAATATTTATAGCAGAACTCTTATTAAACTCGAAATTTTTTGTACTTTCAACGCTGACGCCATTGATTCTAATATTTTTGGTATTAGTATCTCCCTTACGGGAAGCAATTGGAGGTGTCAACGGCCACGTATCTTCAATCTGGTCCAGCTTTACTCGATTCTGATCAAATGTGACCTCATTCTGAGCAAGTTTAACGTCGCTTTGACCGAGTGCGGCTTCACTTTGTTCAATTATAGCAGGACTGCCTACGTTTTGGTCCTTTTTGACTTCACTATAGTCACTTGTGATTTCAGTTTTATTACTTACCGCCTTATCGAGGCTTTTGGTGGATTTTTTTTCATTTAGTATCATTTCTCTGTGATCGTGTTTGACCAAACTGGGCTCTTCTTCAAGTCGGTTTTCTAATGATTTTGCTTCAATTTGGTCTGCTTCTAAGAGCTCGGGAGCCGGTTCTTCTGGCAAAACATTCGGGTCACACGTGCTGGATATATGCGGAGAAGTTGGAGACGCGTAACACCCGCTCGTTCTAATTTCCAACGTCTTGGGCGAATTATTATTTGAAAAGGTAGAATGCGGCGTGGGCAAACTGAAATTGTCCGCGTCGGTGGCATTTTCCTTTTTATTTTTTGTCGTTTGGAACGCGTTTTCGAAATCATTCGATTTTACCGGTTCGTACAGGTCTAAATATGTGTCGATTGAGCGCGGGTGTTCTTTTTTCCGCGTAAATTTTCGAGATAGTATTTCTCTCGATTTAACGGAATCATCCAAATTTTGTAATTTCGGTACGGGCGAGGAATTAGAATATATTGGCAAATCGTTTTTAGTATTCATTGCGTCTTTATTCAAGCCACTTTGCGTAATATCAATGGAATCCAAAAAGGATATTTCCGCATCATTCCGACAAGCCTGAAATAATATTATTCATATATTTAATAAAAATATATAGTTAGATGTACTCTTATTACCTCTTTTCTTTTTGTTGTAATTTCAATGTCATCATCGTCTAAAATTTCATAAACTATTTCGTGAGTTTCCATTTCAAGGGTAGTTTCTCCAACTATCACGCAGTCATCATCTTCATTATCGTTACTACATTCTAATTTAATAGCAACGTTAATATTTTGTTTGTCAACGCTTTGCGCATCTTTTATAATACTTTGGAATTCATCATAGGAGGAATTCTAAAATATATACGAATTACAATAAATTTATTTAAAAATGTACAAAGGAATAAACGCATTTCGTTTTATAAAATTCTATCAATCAAAATATTTGTCTACGGTACTCACAGAACTCGGTGCGAACTTTTCATCTGATGCAACACTTAACGCGGACAGATTTTCATGGATATTCTGCGATTTTATATAATTAAAATACGCGTCGCTAAATATTTTATCGTTGTTCTCAATTTGAGCGATAATTTGTATCAGCGAACTTCTTTGGGGTGATATTTCTTTCCAAATGGTGTTCGTGTTTATGGAGTCCGGGCCCCTCGAGTACTTCGCGTACAACATTTCATCCAGAGCGTTCCACATTTCGGGACCGTGAATCCTCTTCCATTTTTGGAATAGGATAAAAGCACGACAAAACGCACCGTCAGACTTGTTAGTTGGATTTTGAGCGAATATCACTCTAAAAAATTTTTTTAATTATTTATAGTGGAATTGGTTGTTTCAGAGTAAGTACTACATATTTGTAAGGATTTCGAACGGATTGATTTTTGATAATAAATCCACGCCAATAATTATACAAGTATTTATTTGCGGGACATTGAATTAAAATCCACATTTCGCTGTAATTCTAAAAACCGACTTTTTTTTTCTTATCAAATCTCAACTCCTCACGGAAACAAAAATCTCACCTAATACCATTTAGATTTCGTAAATATTATAGCGTCAATTTATTCCCGTTGGATATACAGGGCTTTTTTTTACTCTTGGTTGAATAACTTTAGGAAGTTAAAGAATGTTCATCATTAAAATAAAATTAAATAACAATTCAAACTGTTTAAATTTTTTGATTTTTATGTATCGAATATGTCGAATATATGAGGGCAAAATTAACCCTTACACTAAAGCATTTTTTCCATGATAAATTGAAATTCGTGGAGAAATATTTAGTTTTATAGTTAACAGGTGTCATTTGTTAGACAGTAATTTCTATGAAAACGAAAATGGTTGCAAATCCGAACGTGGATTAGTTGTCAAAATTAACTGCCTCCTTAATTTAGTTAGTAACTAAGTTTACATCATCTTAGTACAAACAGCAAACCAAAACAAAAGCTAAATATTAGGATAAAAGTAGCCAAATCTAAAATATGTATCAAATAGTTGTACAATTGATATTTCATATCTTTTAGATTAGAATTAACGTTACACAAACCGAATATGTATTTCTTACCTGTAAATATTATCGAGATAACTCTTAGCCTGTTTAGAAGATAAGTTTAGTTTCATTTTCATTAAGACGTGATGGATGCTGTCCTCTTGATTCAACAAATAACTCTTAAGAATAGGCAAAAGCTTGAGACGCATTTGCGACTTGTGCGCCTTACGTTTCATCTTTTCCGAGATATATATTTTACCTTTGCAATCTAGATAGAACGCCAGTAAGTCCTCCATATATCCCAGATAAACGTCTGTAGAAATCCAATTTAGTTCTTTGATGTAGCTGTAAAAGCACTGGAGATGTTTTTCCATAATCATTATGAATTGATTATTTACTTCCATGTTAAAAAAATCTTCGTGTAGAGTTCTGAAAATTAATTTAAATAATTTTGAGTGAGTGTTTTATATAAATATGTCGTTAATTTTAAACCTAAATCAAGGGAATGTTATAAATTTTATAAAAGTACAATTGTAAAATTAAAAGAATTTCGGATTTGGGTTTGTTTTATCAAGTAGTAGTAAAATAGAAAGAAAATTGTTAAGATTTAAGTTGTTGTGACCCTATAATTAATCACATATAACAATTCTCACACAGACCACTGTCGATTTTAAGAAAATTCAGAGAAATTATATATAATCATCATAAAAGTTTAAAAATATATATTGTTTTCTGTATTTTTTTTTTCTGTTGAAAGATAATTAATTAGTCGAGTAAAAAAATATTATTGAGTATGTGGCTGGTGTCATTTAAGCTCAGCGACCATATCTTTTTAAGGAATGAGTAATATACAGTTTCTTAAACAAATATCCTTTTGATGTTCACAAACGATATCACAAAAAAAAAACGAACACGAACAATATGTTGAAAATAGATTGGGATTAATTTTTTATTCGCAAGAATATAGAGACAACAGGGTGGTTGTGTAGAAAAACGTTTTGATTTTATTTCAATAATTTGCAATTAAAGCATGCTCTCTCAGTGATGCAAATATTTTATTAAAATTATTATTTTATCTTAGAAATTAATAACAGAAAAACCATGAAACAAGAAATGTTTAAAAAAATCGTGTAACAAGAAGAAATGTGTTAATATATTTGTTGGTAATATCTAAATAAATGTATGCAACACCACATGATTTCATCAAAGTAAAAAGTTGTGATTATTTATAGATAAAAAAAAAATACTTACTCTATGTACCACTTCATTGTATTTTCTAAACTAGCTTTGCATTCAATGCATTTAATTCTAGCCCTAACTTTAGTATGCCAATTCGCAATTCTTTCTTTGGTAGATACAAAGTTGTCTGCAAAGTAAAAAATACAGGTAATTTATGTGAAGTAAATGGTGAATTACGGATTGAATCGAGCTGCAGCGATTATATGCTCTCTTTATAGTTTGTGTAAAAAAATGTATCCAGAAAACGAATGTAATGTTACCTTGTCAGTATAAAACAATTATAAGAAAATATAAAATGTGCACTAGTATGTTTTTATTGTATTTAATGTAAAAGAAGAGGATACTTTGTATCAGAGTACCACATCACTAGAAATCAGTGATGTTTGTACAATTATATAAATCAGCTACCAAATAATAAACTTTATTTTCAGACACATGCAACCATAATCAAAATTGAAGAGAAATTCCTAGAAAGTTATACGGAGTTTGACAATGTGCGTGGCTCAATTGAAAAACCAGAGAAATTTTTTCCTATTTGTATAATTCATGAATGGATGACAATTTTCCTCTTGACCAGAACATCAGATCTAACAAACAAAGGTTTCAAATTGAATTATAACAATTTTTTTAGATTTAGATAACTTTTAACGAACAGCAAAGCTGGTAAAGTGCTTTAATATGAGCACACATCATAATATATGGCGATTATTGTTTTTCGTAAAGGTCGTTCGACAATAGAATTTCAAAAGCATACAAAAAAAATTAAACCAATATCTGTCGAGAATTGCTTAAACTCTACAAAACCGAAGTTATTCCCGAAACATTTCATTAAAGTCGTTACCAACCTTCAAACAAGCAACGAAGACTTAGCAGAAGTTCCAGATGACTGGTTTGAAAAAATGCATTCGTTTTATATTTTATACGACCAAAATAAGATAAGTACGTATAAAATGAAATATTTTGTTAAATTCCCTGTAGTTTTAAGAGAGTAATACTAATTTTTTCACATACAACAAATCCACTAACAAACAATGAAAACCCAGTTACAGCGTCTCTCATTTTTCAGAGACAAGGAAATGATGAATTAAATTTACCAGGAGAAAACACCAGCGCCCTCCAGTTTTCCTCAATTCAAAATTCTCTAGCATAAAATATTTACGAATACATTTTTACTCAATACTCACGTACATTAAAGAAGCGGAGACGAATTAAGTTTAGTTACAAAGTTAAGTAGTACAAGGTAATTTGTTAAAAAAAAATCTAAATTACCCTACGAAAATAAACGATACTAAGACCTAAAATTTACGTTTGTACAGGATGTTATCTCTGCAATAGGCTAAAATCGCATCTCGACCCTTTACACAATCTCAATCCACTTTTAGGACCTAAAAAACTCTCATAAAAGGCAGTTGAAGAGGTTTTGCAACTGGGAAAAGTGCACCACGCCAATAACAGCTCATCTGCTCTAATACAGAAAAACATTTTTAAAGTAGTAGTAGTAATTTTAGTGAAAACTAAACGTAGACATTCAGTTTACGTTTTTAAACTTACCCAAATCAATAACGTCCGGTTTTGGTGAAGGGGGACGTGTAATTTCTTGTTTAATTCTTATAATAACTGGCTGTGGCACTATATCCATTGTGTCACGTTTTTTTTATTCTCTACGTAATAGATAGGACAACCTAAAAAACGACAAAACAACGGTTTTTAAATTGGTAAACTCAACATACAATTTCAAGTTTATCAACAACCTTTTGCATAAATGAATATTTATTAACCCACCCTTAAATGTATAGTGTAATTGCACACAGTTTTAGTAAACAAAAAGTATTGGAATTAATAATTATATAATAGTTAATTTTTTAGAAAGTTTATATTGGATGTAGAGCATAATTTTTTGTTGAGCGTCACGGTGAATGTAACACTCGCAGTTTTTACACAAACTTTTAGTAATTGCCGTTTTATTTTCCGTTGAAAATGATTGTTAAAAACGGCTTTTTTACTAATTATTAGCATTTGTTGAAACATAAACAAAATAATTTATTTAATTTAGCAATTTTTATTGAAAAATTTCAAACTTTCCGAATAACGGAAAGTACAATGTAAATATTTTGGATAATATTAATTTTCTTTTTGTTAATTTTGTGTTACAATAATATCATCACGGTCTCGACAAAAATAGTAAATGAAATCAAGAAACGTTTACAAATAAACGCAAATATTAAAATTAAAATAAAGATAATCGACCACAATCGTTTGCACTATTTAAAAAATATAAATAAATTAGAAAAGCTTTTCATAAGCATTCCTAAGGCAAACAAATATGGCGCTTGATGGAAGCAAATGAATATTTTATGACACAAATAAATAAGTAGCGTTAAACCGAAACTTACTTTCTAATATAACATAACTTCTTTAAATAAAAACGAACTAAAATAACAAACTTGTTCACCTAAAACTGCACTTAATATTTTATAACAATAAACACTTTTTGTAGCTGAGACATCCATCTGTCCACCTTTTCACTCTAAAGTAAAACTAGGCAGTCGCAATTGTCGCATTGTTGGCAACAACCAACAGCGCAGAACGCCAACAGTAATCAACTAAAATCCCCAAGTTTCCCACTAGACAAATAAGTGACGGCTCCATTTAATTTCCTTCAAAATAATCGATGTACGATTCTAATTTTCGGTATTACTTGTGTATCGTTAGACACTTTTATTCGCCAATTCTAAAATATAGAAGGTAAAAATTGAAACTGCTACTTTACTTCGAGAACGTCACACGATGATTGGTCGATTCAAAAAAGTTCCTATTGGTTGAACATTTTGGGAGAATTATGGCGGGAATTTTTCCGCGGAACTTTCAACTGTTTTCCAATGCGGGAAGAAATTAATTATGTAATAAATAAATAGTTTTGTTTTTAATTTTGGATCGTCTTATTGCGTGAATATAGACAGTAAGTGATGACGACATGCTATATAGGCAACACATATTACATCCGTAATTAATAATATTAAAATTTCCTTGTTGCAAACAGCTGGAAAATACATGTTTTTCAACGAAAAAACTCATATTTAACCGCGAGAAACCGCCCTCTGATCTTGATACTTGATCAAGGAATAAATTGTGATTTACTAGAATATTCATGTGCCAAATAAAACAACTTTTTTAGTTTTGGAAACGGTTTAATGAATTATTCCGCTGGTACTTTTACATTTATTTATTTACTTCCAAGGGCTCCACATAAATACATTTTAATAGAACAATGTTCGGTTTCGGTAGTATCGGCAAATTTTTTTGATTTTTATTTTCACGTTCATGAAGAAGTAAATGCTTGTGTTAAAGTGACTAAAACTTAGTCTTAGATTTATATATATAGTTTTATTTGTGATGTGATGATTTTTTATTTATTAAGGGTTCTTAATGTTATTGATCAACTTCGATTTTACTGAGATTATAATATAAAATTTAAAATATTCCTGCTGTTTTACTTGTATTTTAGGCTGTCTTTGTCAAGGGATTTATTGATGGCGCCGCAAGTGCAATTTGCAGATAATCAGTAAACCAAGTAAAGTACTACTTTGGACATAAGAGATCTTATTGTTTAAAATATCAGTCTGTTATATGTACAGATGGTATAATTTGCAATCTAAAAGGAGTATACATTGGAAGAAGACATAATGCAGAGACTAACTTATATAAAAAGCTACAGGAAGTTGCAGTATTTAGAAATAGTCTATTTGTGCCATATGTTTACCCAGTCATGGTGTTGTGAACTCACACAGTGAATTGTAAGTTTGAGAAATAAAATTTTATAGTGTCCAATAATCGGTTATATTCCAACAAAGCAGAGGAAAATGTTATATGTTACCATTTCAAGTTATAAAAAAATGGTTTTTCACAAGTGGAAAACTTAAATTTTGTTAACAGTGTGTATCAACAGATGCCGATTTAAATGCCATTTTTTAGAAAACGATTTTTTACAAACGGAACATTTAAATTTTTTTTCACCGGTATGAACAAGTAAATGCTGGTTTAAATGGTATTTACGAGAAAATGACTTGCTACAAACGGAACACGTAAAATTCTTTTTGCCGCTATGAACCAGTAAATGCTGGTTTAAATAATTTTTGTTAGAAAACGATTTTGCACATACGAAACATTTAAATTTTTTTTCGCCCGTGTGAACAGGCAGGTGACGGTTTAAATCGAATTTTCGAGAAAATGATTTTTCACACATTGAGCACTTGTATTTTTTTTCACAGCGACTTAATGAATCTCCCGATACTGAAGACCCGCATTCCTCTCCGTTGCTGTGAATGAATTCTTCGTCTGTGGAATCCTCCTTTTTAAAATAGTTCACAGCATCATCCAATTTTAGCACAATTTCTTCCTTTATTTTTCGTTCAATTTTTAATTGGCTATAACGATTATTCGACACCATTTCATCTTCATTTTCATCCTCAATAATTAATTCCTCTTGTTTGATTTCAATAATATAATTATCAATGGATAACGATTTGTCGTCATTCCTTCGCATCATCTTTATTTATTTCAAAGAAAACAAAGTGTTTATTTTAACCTAATTTTCTTCTTTTTTTTAATCTCATGGCTTTAGACTTTACGTCTAGTATTGCATAATTCTTCTTCTCCTATTTAATAGGGCAAGTCTTGAACATTTATTTACTTATTACCCATTAAGCGTGTTATTGAATAATTATGATTCTTTAATTATATAAAGCGCTCTATCTGAAGGGAATATTTAGCTATGGTAGTATAGTTAAGTAATTCGAAAGATAAAGAAGAATTAGTGCTTCAACAGGAACGGGCCAGCCCATTTTAATGCGAGTCTTGGAAAAATAAAGGAAATACATTTTTTAAGTATTTTTTTACACCAAACGCCCGTGAAAATGGGTTCGGCTCTCATTATTCCATAAATTTAATGAAGAAGTAGAAACTTCTTTAGACCATCATTTACTTGTTCATTCTGGTGAAAAAAAATGGAATTGTCCTGTTTGGAAAAATTTTACAAATGATGTAGTAATATTTGCTAACAGGAATATTACTGGATAAATAATCTTTCAAGTTTGAACGCATTTCAAAATAAGATGAAGAACTATTGTTTAGGAATCCTAGAGCTGTGCTGTCCAAATAACAAGTGCATTAGATAAAAAAGAAGAGATTAAGGTTAAAACAAGCAATTATTAATATTGTTTTAAAATTAAAATGATGCACAGTAACGAGGAAAATCCGTTAATAAACAATAATTATCTCACTGAAATTAAACAAGACGAATTAAATATTAAGGCTGAAAATGAAGATGAAATAGGTTACATCAACTTTGAAATTAAACAAGAAATAAATGAAGAAATTGTGGCAAAATTCGATTACGCTGTTAACGATTTTAAAAAGGAAGATCCAATAGACGAAGAGTTTTTTTACTCCAACGGAGAAGAATACGAATCTTCATTAAGTTGTCCAGAGAAAAAATTCAAGTGCTCAACTTGTAAAAAATCATTTTCCCTAAAGGGCAATTTAAAACAGCATTTACTTGTTCATAGCGGTGAAAATAGATATAAATGTTCTACTTGTGAAAAATCGTTTTCTCGGAAAGGCACTTTAAAACAACATTTGTTTGTTCACAGTAATGAAAAACATTTTATATGTTCCTTTTGTGAAAAATCATTTTCTCAAAAAAGTAATTTAAACCAACATTTACTCGTTCACACTGGTGAAAAAAAATTTAAGTGTATTATTTGTGAGAAATCGTTTTCTCAGAAAAGTGATTTAAAGCGGCATTTGCTTGTTCATTCTGGTGAAAAGAAAATTAAATGCCAGCTCTGTGAAAAATCATTTTCTCGGAAAGGCGATTTAAACCAGCATATATTTTTTCACAGTGGTAATTATAAATTTAACTGTTCTTTTTGTACCAAATCATTTAAATATAAAAGCAATTTAAGTCAGCATTTACTTTGTCACGGTAGTGAAAAAAAATTTAACTGCCCCGTTTGCAAAAAAATTTTTGCTCGAAAAGGCCATTTAAATGAACATTTACTTGTTCATGGTGATGAAAAACAATTTACTTGTACCATTTGTAAAAAATCGTTTAATCATAAAGGCCATTTAAACAGACATTTACTTGTTCATAGTGGCGAAAAAAAATTTACTTGTTCCATTTGTAACAAATCGTTTTCTGAAAAAGGAAATTTAAACCAGCATTTACTTGTTCACACTGGTGACAAAAATTTTAAGTGTATTGTTTGTAAGAAATCGTTTTCTCAAAATAGTGATTTAAAGCGGCATTTACTTGTTCATTCTGGCGATAAGAAAATTAAATGCAACATCTGTGAAAAATCATTTTCTCGGAAAGGCGATTTAAACAAGCATTTAATTGTTCATAGCAATAACTATAAATTTAACTGTTCTTTTTGTACCAAATCTTTTAAAAGTAAAAGTAATTTAAGTCAGCATTTACTCTGTCACAGTAGTGAAAAAAAATTTAACTGCACAATTTGCAACAAATTTTTTGCGCGAAAAGGTCATTTAAATGAACATTTACTCGTTCATAGTGACGAAAAAAAATTTGCGTGTACCATTTGTAAAAAATCGTTTAATCATAAAGGCCATTTAAACAGACATTTATTTGTTCATAGTGGCGAAAATAATTTTATGTGCTCCATTTGTAACAAATCGTTTTCTGAAAAAGAAAATTTAAATCAGCATTTACTTATTCACGCTGCTAAAAAAATGAGCGAATCGATTATCGAGGGATTTGAGTGAAAACCCGATAACTAAGAGATAATCATGTTTAAAGATTCTACAAACATTACAACCATAATAATGTTTATTAGCCAATAAGGAGAGAATTTTATACTCAATTCAGACGGTTCAATATCCAATAATCAAAGTTATCATAAAGAATATGTAATGGAAATGGATCCATACAGCCAGGAACTATGTTGTATTTTTTTTATTTGAAGAATATTTGTAATCTGTAATAAACCTAATGACAGCATCATAGACCTGTTTTGTATTAGCATTAAAATGTAACAGTAAAAAAAATACAGAATGCATAATGTGTATGTTTTTTTAAATCATTTTAATAATTGTAGTCTTTTTATTTAGAAAATATATCTAAAAATTATTTGATTTTATTTATTTTCCGATCGAAAAATGAGATGTGCATTTACAATTTTCAGAAGTTCACGTGTATCTAATCCAAATATTAAGTTTTCTGGTTCCCAAATCCAATTGTTATAATTTCTTTAGACATTAATAAAATTATGACGAATTCAAAACATGGACATGCTACTGCAATAGATTTATTAACTCACATTTAATCTAATTTTTTCTGTTTCTAGGTTTTAGCCTAAACTAATCAAAACAGTCCGATTAGAATGTTCATGAACAGCAAAATCCAATCCTACCATTATTTTTACCTTGTACAATTAAACAAATATCAAAAGGACCAATTTATTATTAACATAAAAATAATTACAAGTAGTAAGTGAAGCTCTAAGTCACAGTTTCTATTTCGAATATTGATTGATTTTCTCTTCGACTGCCAAAATCACTGGGGTCGTTTAACTAGCACAAAATTATTAAAGAGTCCGCAATTCTTTAACTTTTTTGTGTCGGGTTGAAGCATGTGGCCTTTAAAAAGTGTCCCCAATTTTTGATCCGCCAATAGAGAAAATGTCTCCTTTCGAACTCACCCGTAGCTTCATTGAAGTTGAACTTGATTATTTCTCTCTTGTTCTTCATTTGCACAAGTTGAACTAGACGGTGATTCGTACAATATTTTGACGGAGAGATGACGGTCCCATTAGAATTATTTGAAATCTTTTGAGGCTCTTTGAACGGTAGAAATGCGCGAAAATTGTGTATATAAAATATTCTTACTTTGGCCCATGTCGTTTTACTAGAAAATTTTTGTGGAAAACCACTACAAAAAATTTGAAATAAATGTCATTAATTTTTAGATGACTTTGAATTTATACCGTTTTTAAAACAAACGGCAACAACAGGGGGCCATAGCGACTTCGATCGTTTAATTTTGAATTTTCCTTTTTTTTGATATAATAAGTTTGTTCAAGTGATGGAGTAGATTTACTTGGCTTTGATGTGATGATGGAGATAGAAGGAATTTATTCAAATTTGAAACAATTTAACGATGAAGAAATAATAGTGGATTCTGTAAAAATAATGAAAAAAATTGGACCATTCCGAACCCAAAAAAAAACGACTACGACCATGAGTACGAAATAGAATAAGTAGGAAAATCCTTAACAACGATAATTAAATTATATAAAAAAATATTCAAGTTGCAACATATTATCGCCTCACCTGCGTCTGATATTTATTAATTTATCTATTCAAAATACTAAGAAAATCATAAAGGTAATAATGTATTTGTTGGAGACATAAACATAAACTTATTTGTGTTTATAATTAGTTAACTGAGTAAATGTAGACAAATGATAGGATTTATTTTATAAATAAATTCATAACGACCCTATATAAGTCTTGCATAAAATATTTTTTTAAATAAAAACCATAATAAACCAGATGAAAATCTCATTTTATGACCATTTACAAACAATTTTTTAACAAGAAAGAAAGAAAAACTGAAAGTACAGGTGGAAAAGAAGCGCAAATAAAGAGAAGCCCAAGAATGGAGAAAAAATAATTCGATAAGAAAATAGAAAAAGAGATACAAAAATGTTGAAAAAAAAAGAACGAGAAAAGCTGGAGAACACAGAGTTACAATATATAATAAATATTGAGTAAATTCTAGTAAGACACATATTCATAGTCTTGAACAAAAATTTGTTTATCGTAATGTTATAATATTAACATTTCGGCTTCCCAACGAAGTAAAATTTGCTCTTACAAAACCAGTGCTGGCTAAAGATCCAAACCGGTAGAGACCACATGCGAAGAAAGAATAAAAAGTTAAAACTGTTTGTGAGCGCCACCTCTCGATCAAACCATTCGTTACATTTTATTTGAGATTGGGATCATAAATGATTATGTGCTATGGCTGTCAACGTCAATCTCTCATGGCTTAAGTAGTAAAATATAAACAATGAGTAAAATACAAAAAAGTAAACATAAATATTATAATAACAAAAAAGTTTTCAAAACTAGCTTAGACGTTAATTTAAAAGGATTTTTTTGCTGTTGTAATAACAGAGAAAAAGATTGTCTTAAAGAGGCCTATAATATACTAAATAAGTATGCAGACCTACTCTATCCACCACAATCCGATCAAGTCGAGAAAACCAAAGAAACCTCCGAATTGGACATAGAAGAAGAACTGAAGAAGGAAATTTCTGTATTGAAATCGGTTAAGAGATTTCAGCAAGTGGAGTCCGGAGCTAAAAATGTTTTATTCATAAAAACGACGTTAGACGAACCTGTCCGGTTGGCTCAAAGTATAGTCTCCGAATTAAAATCTAGCGGGGCCCAACAAACGCGATTTTTAATTAGATTGGTGCCTATTGAAATTACATGCAAAGCTTACGTAAAAGACATATCTCTGGCATTCAAACCTTTAGCGGAAAAATATTTCAAAGATTCTTCTACCACATTCTCTGTGGTGTACAATCACAGAAATAACAACAGTTTAAACAAAGACGAAGTTATAAAGACAATCGCCGAACTGGTATTTGAAGCAAATTCTAATAATAAGGTGGATTTGAAGTCCGCAAACGTTTCAGTAATAGTTGAAGTCGTGAAGGGCATTGCGTTAATTGGTGTCTTGCCAGATTTCATCAAATACAAAAAATACAATCTATTGTCTATTACTAGTAAAGAAGAAAATGAAAAACCGAAGGAATTTCAGGAAGAAAGTACAACTGAAGAGAAAACTTAATATTTTACTGTACAAAAAATGATGTATTTTATTTGAATTAATTAATAAAAATTTATTAAAAAGTCATGTTCTATCCTCCATGCAATGTAGATATAAATACTATTCTATCGTTAGGTTCTAAGACGTAACTGGTAGTGCGCTGAAAAATAATAAGTGTGATTCATGAAGCCAAAATTATAACAAATTTACCATTAATTCCCAATCTGTGTCATTCACTAAAACCAGGATTCCTGGACGCCTAAAACATAACAAAAATTATTATAAAAAGCTCTTAACTGAATTACAAACGGCCTAAATAATTTCTAGCTTACACAGATTTATCTTGTAAAAACAATTCCGGTCTTTCTTGTAGCAAATTATCCTTTAACCACAATAATAACTCGCCAAGCAACCCTACAAATAATACCTTAGTCGGTTAAAAAATATAAATATGTTACTCACATTTATTTTCTTTTTCTGGCAAGTCTACAGAGTGAGATTTTTTGTTACCAAAAAGAAGTTCTGCCCCTCCTCTAAAACACACACGCTTAAATTAAAGTTGACTTACTCTTATTCGTAATTACCCAAATTCTATTGTAATTTTCATTTTTAAGTTAACTTTAATCCTTTAATTAAAAGCAAACGTTTAACCTTTTATTTACTTTAAAGGAAGTTAGATATTGCATGAAATTCTATTAAGTAAAGTCTTCTTATAGAAAAATGGGTATCTCAAAAAACAAAGATTAAATATAAACTTAGAAAATCAATGAATTTTATTTATCTAAATTTTTTTAAATTAAAAATTTTTTATAAGGTTAATATCATCTTCTATTTATTAGCGCAAAATACATGCCAATTTCTATATTACTGCTGCAGCTACTTTCCATGTTTCTCTTTTTTTGTAACCGTTGATATGCATCAAAATTCGAGTAATGTACAACAAATTAATAAGTTTTCAATAAAATAATCCCCTCTGTATGAAAATTCCCATGGTTATTGATGGAATTCGTTGAAATAATTCGAAACAATACGAAAATGTTTAATAACTTCTTATAGAACAAGGCCATACGTGTTGGAAAAAAAGAAGAAATTGTTTGTTATGTTTTTTATATGTGACCACTTCAACTCTCGATTTATTAAAGTTTAGATTCGAAAAAGGAATTTATTTTCCGAATTTAAGAATGGATGACGATTATGACGACAGGCCTTGGGATGCTGGAGACCGAAATGACGACGTGAGTGATAAAATTATCGTTTTAATATAAAATTTAACGGTTTTAATTTAGTCTGATGCAGGAGATGAATCCGAAAATCCAGAACAAGTCTTGGCCGAATGCGCTAAGAAATTTTCAACTCCCGACTATATTATGGAACCCGGAATATTTTCTCAGTTAAAGCGCTATTTTCAATCTGGCGGTAAACCACTACAAGTTATAGAAGAATTATCCCAAAATTACACAGCAGTAGCACAAATGGCCAATTTAATTGCCGAATGGCTTATAATAGGAGGTACCTAAGTAAAATAATAATAATAATCTTTATTGGTATCAATCAACATGATCATAGCAACCTCAAACCAACAACGAATGAAACATTGACCAAAATTAGAGTAACAAAGAAATTTAACAATATACAAACGTAAAAACAATATATATTTAAAACGGGAATTGATGTCAGACTATACACGATCATTTAAAATGCTCTTTATAGTTCTGTATGAGGAGCTCCTCTTAAAAAATGCCGAATTGCGTTCTTGTGTATGACTTAAATTAAAAATATTTTAGGAGTAAAAGTAACAGACGTTCAAGCCATGGTAGAAAACCATTTAAAGGAAATGATATTGAAAACGTTTGATCCAAAAAAAGCCGATACTATTTTCACAGAAGAAGGAGAAACTCCAGCTTGGTTGACACAATTAATTGAACATCCAACGTGGCGATCTTTAATCTACAGATTAGCAGAGGAATATCCGGATTGTTTGATGTTGAATTTTACAATTAAAGTGAGTCTTATTGCCAGAAACGCGATTTCTGTCGTAAACTAAAATTAATCCGTAATTTCAGCTAATTTCCGATGCCGGATTTCAAGGAGAAATTACTAGTATATCTACAGCCGCCCAACAACTGGAAGTGTTCTCAAGAGTATTAAAAACATCCATAATGGGTTTTCTTACAAATCCAGAAGAATGGCAAAACACGAGCAAAGAATGCGCAGTAAGTCCCTCGTTTGCGCCTTTTTCTTTTTCTTTTATTTAATTGTTGTAGAAAATGGTATGCCACGGACAGCACACTTATGTGTACAGCCAAGTTATTATTCACATTTTAGCACGCGAATCAAAAGGGGGAAGCAGCATGAAAAGGTTATCCCAGGAGATCACAAAATGTGCCCAAAAAAAGTAAGAATATCAAAAATTATTGGAAATACATATAATCATTAAAACATTTTTAGTGGAAACGATGTTACCCCCATTACAATGGCTTTAAATGGAGCTTCGAGTTATCCAACCGCTTCTCAAGCTCTCACTGCCATGTTGTCAAGAAATACCCTAAATCCTGCCGATATAACGGTTCTTTACAGAAGTTATACTGCCGATGATCCCCCTCCTATAGATTTAATTAGAACCCCTCAATTTTTAGGTGAGCATGTTTAAATTGACAATAGTACATCCCCTGTCCGTTTGTTGATTTTTACAGGCTTTAATAGTAAATCCTGTTTATCGTAAATCACAATAATTCTTTTAGAATTGCTGATCGATTCTCTTTTTAAACCTGGCGTTAAACTGAATCCAGATTATAAACCGAAATATATTCATTTGCTGGCTTACGCTTCAAGTATCTCGGAAGTACAGCAGAAGAAAGGTCAGAAGAGAATTTCAAATAAAGATGAACTACAGCCAACCATTCGTGCAATTGAAACGGTACATAATATTTGTAACGGAAATAAGGGAAGTTCGGAATTAATTGCCGAACTGTCCACTATTTATCAATCTCTTAAGTAAGTGAATGAAATTTATTAAAAGTAGATTTAAGTTCGTATAATGTTTAAAATTAATTATTGATGAATAGTTTTCTACCAGTCTTTATTTCAATTCAAAATGTTGCTTATCGTCGACATTTTTACAATGTGCACTTAATAAGATGAAAATGTTATTTTCTGTTAAATGTTTGTACATTTTAGAAATATTTTGGATATTGTAGATATTTTTATACTAACAAGATGTTCTTTTTTATATCTATGTTTCAGATATCCGGTAGTATCTGTGGGCATCATAAGATGGGTAGAATGCACAGTAACTGAACCAAGTTATTTTAAATTATGTACCGAACATACTCCTATCCATCTCGCATTGTTGGATGAAGTTGTAACTTTGCATCCTCTTCTTCACAATCAAGTTCTAACTTTATTGATTACGTTGTTTGAATCTAAACAAGATGAGCTCGAAATTCTTGTTCAGGTAGCTACTTTGAAATATCTGCTGTATTACGAGGGTTGCTATTTATGTATTTAGAACTGACAACACCAGTGTTTCCAGGTGAAATATGTCATTGCCATCTTAAAGGAAAGGCCAATCGGCAGTTTGGATGTTTCAATGTGAAGAAAAGCCAACAAAAGTTACTAGTTCTCGAAGTGTTTAGAAGCAAATGGTGGCGTGTTTTTTCACGAAAACCGGTCATGTGCCAACTGCGGCTCTCGAAAATTAAATGACCGTTAATTCAGCGCGGTATACGACTATTTGGTTGCCAGAAGCTCGAGCTCATATACATCAAGTGAAACGAGCGAGTATTTGGACACACAAAAGATCGAATTGATGGGTCATCCGCCTTACAGTCCCGACTTGGCACCTAGCGACTTCTTGTTCCCGCAAATTAAAGTTAAACTACGTGGACAACGATTTTCATCGCCAGAAGAAGCGGTTGAAGCCTTCAAAAACCATATTTTAGAGCCATCATCTTTTGTGCTTTGAAGGATGGTTCAATCGCATGCAAAAGTGTATAAAGCTTAAAGGCGAACATTTTGAAAAGCAATAAATATATTTTTGATAAAATTCATTTGTTTGTTCCTTCTATTCTCAATAGATAAATAGCAACCCTCGTAGAAGGAGAGGGATATTTGAACTAACAAAATAACAATAAAAAAGCCCCTTTAAGTCATAAACCTTCAAGACCGAAAGTGTTCTATTATATATATACTCGTATAATATTTATTTCTACAAAGTGTTCAACAATTGATCAACATCAGAATAATTCGAAAAGTGGATTTTGGCTTCTCTCTGTTTCTAACGATTGACTCATTACGTATTCTAGGACTACATCATGAAAGACAAGCTTCTCTAATACCAGAATATATTTTGTTTGTTCTTTCAATTCTCGATACATAAATAGCAACCCACGTATTGTTTTTTTTATTATGCAATGCTCATTTTTTTCAGCTTGAAATGAGAAAAATGGTGCTCGACAGGATGGTAAATCTTCTCTGTTCCGGATGTGTCGTGCCAGTGGTGAAATACATAAAACAATGTTGGCAAAGAGGCGATACAGATATTTCGTTAATAAGATATTTCGTTACAGAGGTAAAAACGGTTTAGTATTTTTATAATAAGTTAAGGAAATCCTTAATTTATTTTGTGCTGTATGTAATGTTGAAAATGGATTTGTAGGTGTTAGAAACTATCGGACCGCCGTACAGTTCAGAATTTGTACAATTGTTCATGCCTATGGTTGAAAACGATGAAATTACTGGGACCATGAGAGGAGACGGGGAAAATGATCCAGTTTCAGAGTTTATTGGTAATGAGTATTTGTTAATGCTATTTCTTCTCATTTATTTGACTTTCTTTGCAGTTTATTGTAAAGCAAATTATACAACAGTTATATAAGACCACCGAAAAGATTGGACAAGAATTTGTTTAGCGTGAAAAGATAATCTTCCACCACCAAACTTCCAATTAAGAATACTTTTATGGAAATTTTAAAAAGTAGTTTCGGGGCATTTGGCTGTAGTTTGTTTAATATTTAAAATTGGTTTAAGATCATTATTAAAATAATTAAAATGTATTTTCATAATGAATAATAAAAAATATGTATTATTATTATTTGAAATTATAACTACTCCTAAATAAATTAGGCAGGAAAATATATTTAAAATCACAATTAACTAACTTTGGTTTGAAAAATTGCAGGGAATTTAAATGAAATCATTCATTGAGAACCGAAGCTTGAAAATTAACTTTTTTCAGACTATTTGCTGAAGAATAGTCGCTACAAAAAAATTTTATATATATATTTTTTAAATATTTGATATAAATAACGTTTTTCTTAGTTAGGGATTTATTAATTAAAACGATACAGTGAGTAAGTATTATTAGCGTTATTATTACATTTCGAACATTTGTTCTTCTAAACGGGTTTGAATTTTAATAATAATTGAAAGATATGGTAGCAAATTTGTATGTTAAATAAGAGAATAAGTAACAAATATTAGAATAAGAGAATCCAAGTTGTGTTTTCATACCACTTGATAAGCGAAAAGTAGGAAAAGTGAGAACAAAGAATTAAAGGACTACACACTGAATGAAAAGTAATAAGGCTATTTTTATATATAGGGTGTCCTACAAATTAGAGGAATTTTTATGTATGGCTGTTGTTGCATTTTAGAAAATCCATAATTACTAAAATCTTATAGAATATATTAATGTGCCATCTCTACAGGGATATTCAAAATATCTCGGGGAAAGAAAGTACACGTAAATAATATTATAAATTTTTCAAAAATAAGTACTTAATCAATCGTAATAAAATTTTACTACAAACTTATGTGGACTTTCCGCTGACAAGAGATTTCTCCCATGTTTGGAATTACCCTGTATATCCCATTAAACACAAAAGGGCTTAAATTACATGTAAATTAAGTCTACTTTAAGTAAAAAAAAACTTGTGTTCCGACTAAATTGAAATATATTTTTGTCTAAAGGGGTAATTAATAATATTTATCAATTTATTTTTGAAAACAAAACATTTTAATCTAGAGCATTATTTACAGAACAATAAATATAATAAATAGTGAACTAAGTATACACATACACTGATTTACATAAATGTCTACAACTACTTCCATAGATTTCCGGTTTAAACAAAAAATATATGGAAGTACGATAAATATTCAGGGTTCTTATGAAAACTATAAAAGCCATTTACAGAACGAAGTAGAGGCGGCGGATGATGTATTTTTCTTTTGCCTAAACCAAGGAACATACTCTTTTTTATTTAATTCCTTTTTGTTAGTTTTGCTCAAAAATCTCCTTTTATTGTCGACTTGACTATTTGAATTAGTTAATTTGTTTCATTTATTTTGTACACTTTTTATTCGAGTCAAATAATTGTATTCCAAAAGGATTGAAAATCTAATTTAGTGACGAAAGGTGGATAAAACTTTAGTTTAGCCTTTCTTTTCTAAAATCTTCGATCATGCTTTTTATTGGTAATAACGGATTGTAGGTATCTCAATTTCTTTGGAGAATATATTCTAACATCTAATTTTCAAATTATTAGTCAATCTAAAACATAATAAATCAATTAGAACGATAACTTAATCTTCTCTTTAAACTTAACACTTTACTCACTTCAATCTCTGAAACCCAAAGTGACAAAAATAATTTTTCAATCTGTACTTGTCGCTGCCCAAATTTAAAAGGATTTTTCTATAGAATTTCGTTATAGACTTGCCTTGTGGAAAATATGTTTTACTTACAAATTATTTCAAGTGCGAATAAATGTTCATTGTTTTTTGATTAATGGGTTAATCAATTCAAAAATTCATTCGTGGCGCCAAATATTAATAATTGAAGTAATACAGACAATTTAAAAGTACAGTTTTCGAAAAACCACTTATTTTTAAGCTTCCTATATACTATTGTCTTATTAGTTAATGAAATTTACAGATATATAAACGGTTTTGCTCTATTTTGAACAGTTTTCACTCATCACGTGAAGTATTATCGGCAAATTAATACTTTGTTGCCAGTAAAAGCTGAACAATTCAAATCAATCAATAATTTAGCTCTTACAGAAAAAATATTAGAAATTGCTGATTACAAAAAATTATTGAACTGTATATTAAGAAAAAATTTAACTAACAATCAGGTTTTCAAAAAAAATCTCTTGTAAATCAGCATTACAAGGTACACTTTGCTACATAAAAGTAATTTTAATAGAATAACTACTTTATCGCCATATTTGTAGACTTATAAAAGTCTTTTGAGACACTCAATAGGAAAATTATTTAGTTTATTGCAAATAGAGAGTGCGTTTTAAAGATAAGGTGCCAATTGAAATGAATTCATTAACTTTTTGATAATATCTTAATTTGTTGTAGTTTGTAGTAATTTGTTAAGTTCTGATAATCACTTTGAATGTGGCCATAAAAAAATGCCCAAAAAAGCAATGAATTCCAAAATAACATATTTATTCAACCTAATTTTGACTACCGCTCATCAATGATATTCTTATTCTATCTCACAAACTCAACATGTTGCAAAAATTGCAAAATCGTGGCATGAGAATTATTGTAAAAACAAATCATAATCCAATTAGAACTGTGTTAAATTCGCTAAGTTAGTTCTCTATTTTTTTTAAAATAGTGAATGATTTATCACTTGAATTATTCTTTTAATAAAAATATTCATTCGTATAATACCAGAAGTTTAAATGAATTATAAATAGAACTGTTTACGGAAGCACAATGAACTCAATGTTTTTTAAATGCTTCCATGAGTTCAATCAATTACAGACAACTATAACAAATATACCACTTTAACTAGTTTTAAAATATTGCTTAAAGAACATATATTAAAACTTATAGTTTATTGACAAATTTTAGTTCCTACAAAATGTATTTTTTTTTAATATTTAAATTTGTATATCCTAGTGTATTATTGTAATTTATTAACTTTAGATTCTTACCTATGTAATTAATTTTGTTTAAGTGTATACGTTTATTTTGTTCTTATTAAGGGAAAATTCTAAAGTATTGTACCGAGTGTCTATTTAAATATAAGTAATGTAATACACACATTTGAAACATCAGTCCTGTATGTACATGGCTTAGATAAACAGTTTTTAAATGCGTGTGTTTTTTTTAAGAATCGAGCCCTAACTGTCATACTAAATGTTCAATCATTTGTGCTCGTTAATTTTTAAATTTTGCGCCTTTTTATAATTCATAAGAAAGTGCACTTATATGTGTAAAGTTCATTTCAAGATATTTCGTTGAGTTGATTTATCATCTGGTTCAGTTAATCTTGTAAATGCTTAGAAGAACAACAGGGTCGTGCTTGAATAGTGACGCTCAAGCGCTGATATTTAATTTTTGCAAAATAAAACATAATAAATACAAAATGAATTACTTTCACAATCAAATGTTTACAATAAACTAAAATTCATTCTCAAAATAATAAAATTATTAAGGGGTTAAATACCATCCTTTATTAAAATTTATAATACATTTCTTAGTGAGACTTTAAAAGTTGTCTAGACCAATTTTGATGAATGGTACAATACAACAAGAACGTTGTTATGGAAACAATTCATTTCAATAATTGAAGAACAGGGAATATTGAACTTAAAAAAACCAGTAAATATATGTGAATTTAAAGCCAGCAAATGTGACTCATCGCATGAAGAAAGAATAGCAAGAAATAAGTATTTCAGACAAAGAAGTTCAGGAAAGATTAACAAGAGAGACTGAATTTTAGTTTATCGTAAACATATTTGATCGTGAAAGTAATTCATTTTGTTATTTTTTTGAAAAATTAAATATCAGCGCTTGAGCATCACTGGTCACTAAATCCCCGGCAGACATTCAAGTACGACCCTGTAGTTCTTCTAAGAATTTCCAAGATTGACTGATAAGTACTATCGAAGCAGACCGTGAGTCAACGAAATATCTTGAAAGAACACATTTTCATAATTTAAAACGGGTCTCTTATGCAGCGGGCGAGTTTTATCAAAGCTTCAGGCACACTGTAAGAAAATGAGGCCGTTAAGTCTTTAACGAAAATCCGTAGAAAAATAAAGTGAAATAAACATCATCATTATTTCGGCCACATCTACAGACCTGTAAATTACTGATACAAGTTCTGGAACGCGCTCAAAGTGTCATTTTTATTAGGTCCAATACAACAAGGAGTTAGACATTAATTCGATGATAAACTGGCGCGATCTCTTCTAGAAGGGTTTCTAAACATTTTAATTCAGTTTATCACGAAAAGCGTTCTTGGCCAAATAAACATTTCACAATTGCTGGCTACTTTCATTGGTATCGTTTACAACAATGTAATTACTGACAGGTACAATGGAGTTATCGTCTAATTGGACGTTGTGCTGATTATCTAAAGTTTCGCTCTCGGGCTTCTCCTCCTCCGGTTCCAGGGCATCTATTAAAAGCTCGGTATAATAATACGGTGTATTTAAATAATCGATCATTCTTCTCGGCAACGGAAGACTGGGTATCAAGTCCCGCCTGACGTTTTTATGAATCACAAATCTGTAAACACGCAGACAAAGCAAATAAATAGCGATCCGGATTTTATATTCGACAATTTAATTTACCTGCACATATGTTGTAAGCTCTGCACCTGTTTAAACCTCGATACCGGATGAAGCAATTGCACTCGAACAGGTCCGATAACGGGCCTGCGATGCAGAAAAAACAAATATCTACCGCTGCGAGAATGCTCGACCGCATTTTCTATAAATTCCACGATTGTTTGAGACTTGAATTTCGTACAACTGCCGAAGCTAAAATTACCTAAAAATACATATTAATGTTATCTTTCTTCTGAACATAATAATGAATAAAAAAATAGGAACAAAACTTAGGTATACGTTTAATATCACACACTCTAAATAGACATATTATTCCATCGATAGAAATAAAACGGATTAATCTGGGCATTCCCAAAAAGATACTTAAACCCATTAAGATTGTATTAGAAAATGTTTGCATTATTGTAACAATATCTGAAAAATCATAGTTAAGAAGAGCTTAAAACAAGGCAATCCCTCATAAACTCACCATTCAATATGGTCTTAGAAAAATTGTACGGATAAGTAAAGAACAGTTAGTAGGGCTTTTATATCACCAAAGACAATAAATAAACTATTTTTACTGACCTGATTCAAAGTAGAGATGGAAAGAAACGTTTAGGAAGTTAGAAGAATATGTAGAACTTTGGAAAATAAAACCAACGCACGCTGGAGCAATGTTGCAGTTGTCCTACCTTGAATTCTTAAATCTTAAAAGATACACTATCATAATTCGTTTTATACAAGCACAAAGAGCAAGATGTCTTGGGTATCTATAGTGAATGTCAAAATAAAGACATGTAAAAAGAGCACTTTGGAGGGAGGAAAATGTAATAGAGAAAACATGGCTGGAGCCAGTTCTGGAAGATTTAGAGCAATTAAAAGGAATTGGAAAACAATCATACGAGGGTAAAATCTTTTTGTTTGTTGCTGCTCGTAGCGTGGTCGTCGTTAAACTTTTCGTCTAATTATTTTACCAATTTTATGAGTACTACTACTGTTACACCACTTCAATGACATCCTGTATATATCGCAAGTATAATTTTCATGGCTGCAGTTCGGTCTCCGCGAAAGGAAATCAACCCAGATCGACACTCGAGAAGTTTTTTTCTATCAGTGTTCCTCCGTCTACGAGTTACAACTCAGCTTTAAGTTTTTCCTTACTTCTCGGTAAGCTGTAGCGCTTTGTGGGATTTTTGTTTCGCTGGAACTTTCGGGAATTCGAAAATTATTGCATATAAGAAATAACACTAGTTTTATTTGCTCCTCTTTTACTAACCGTAGACTAGTAAAGTTCATTTCAATATATTTCGTCGACCTGCCAGTTGTATTCAGAGAACTATTAATAAATCCCTAGGTAGGTGGTCGTTAATCCAAGTAAATTAATACAGGATGGTATTTAAACCCCTGATAATCGTATTGCTCGAAAAGAAAGTTGCAAGATTATCTAATAGTACTCTCGAAGCAACGAAATATCTCGAAATGAACTTTACAGTTAATCAACAACGAACTAACGGAACACATAAAATCTTTAAAAAACAGCAACGCTCCTTGAATTCTCTCCAATACATCGTTGAACCTCTTAAACACACAATAAATTTCATTTTCGTGACTGACAAAATAGTTTAATATACAATAATAACATCTATTTTTAAGCAGGGAATTAAGAAAAACATTTCAAACTATAGACCGATTAGCAGATTTCACGACTATTTAAGAAAAACGAGTTTAAATCGATCTGGTTTACAAAAAGGGAGTACAAGTGATACCATGTATGAACTAATATCAAATATAATAAATAATTTACATAACAATAACAAGAATACACAGATTTTTTATCGATCTAGCAATTTTCCCTACAAACAACTTTTAAATGTACTTGAAACTTATGGAATAAGGGGAGCAGGCTAAAAGTCTATTTAAAAACTATTTAAAAGAGAAAACAAATAGTTAAAACAAAAAACATACATGATGATATTGTTACGATAAAAATAAGTTGGCAAGTTACAAAAGAATAACTCAATTCAATATTTCTGCCTTACTTAAGTACGGACAAGAATACTTTTTCCCCACACTTTTAAAAATTCATGTAATTAATAATTATAATAAATAATCCACTTAACACTGCTTATACTGACTTCGATCTGGAAATTATTAGTTTGTATATAATGTACATGTTAATTTAACAGAATGGTTAAATATTTATTTAACATTTAAAGATTTTTCTTTCTTTTTAAATATGTAAATAAAAAAATTACCCACCTTGATCGTGTTCTATCCTGACATGTCGAACACAATCATTTAATTTAAATGTTAACGAAAATATATAATGGTCATCACTACTATCACGGACAATAAATGACCCGTCAGGTTCATTCGACAATATTTTTTCAGCTGCCTCGCTTGATATTGGGCCCCAGTACCAGCCGTACTAAAAAAAAAAATAGATTATTAATCTTTAACCAACTTAATTGCTTAAAATTAAATGAAATATGGTATTTCTTTAAATTAAAAATATATCTGCAACAGATATTTTGTAGACGTTGCAACTTATTTTTTGAATCAATATCTAAACATGGGTTGTATACAATGAAGCAATAATTTAAAATGTTTCACAAAGCTTTTTACGCATTTTAAAATATCTGTATTCACATACAGAAGGCGCATTCTTGCATAACATTTTTGTATTAACGATTTTAGGTGACTTTTAAATCTAAGCGACTGATCAATTAGCGAGTCTAATTTTTTAGCCCCGTTTGACAATTCAATTCTAGCTCCATCCAATTCTAGTTTCACTCAACTTTTAATATATTCTCGATTATTTTTAGGACTAAATAAAACCGCAGTCGTATTTGATGGGTTTATAGTTAAATTATGTTGCTTCGAGTACTGAAAAATTATATCTAAATCATTGTTAACAACCTAATTACTCTGTTGTTTTTCAGAAGGATTAAAACAATGCAATAATTGCGTGTCGTCTGCATACAACTGTATTTACTGCTTTAGGCAAATCAGAAGTATAAAGGGCCAAGAATGGATCTGTGTGGCACTCCTGAGACTATAACCAAATAAATGCTCTTTCTCTTGTCAATGGCTTGGATAATATTATCGGTGAAATTTAATAGAGCAGTAGTAGTACTACTGTGGTTTTTACGAAAACCAGATCGTTCGGGCGGTAAAATACTTTTAATTAACAGAAATTCACTTAATTCACAAAAGACAACATGTTCAAGAATTTTGGAAATTACGGGAAGTAGGCTATTAGGTCGCAAATCTTGAATTTTTTCAGGATTGGTTACTACTTTTGGAATTGGACAGACAATAGATTCCCTCCAAGCTTTAAGAAAGTATCCACATTCCAAACAACAATTAATAATACGGGGAATGTGATTAAGAATTGTAGTAGGAAGACACAATTTAATCACATGCAGTGAATAAATAATATCGAGAATAATATTCTGAGTAACCGCACTAATAAAATAAATAATAAATAAAAGTAAAATAATATCAAGTATAACATAATAAATAATAATAATAAAATTTAATTCATACAAAAATATACATATAAATAAATATTATATAAATGCAGAGTTTTAGGGCACAATAGAAGGTTGATTCTGTGTGTGCACTAGAGTTTTGACCAAAAAAGAGAAAAAAAAAAACAGAAAACATATATGGTACCCAATTCACAGTAGCAGCATACTACACTACACCACAAAAAGGTATCTCATTGCATACGTTAATCCAACTTGTGATAATCCAATGTTCAATTTTACTTTTTAACTTTTTAAATGAGACACCATTCCGTGGCTTAAGATCACCAGGAAGGATGTTCAATACTTTTGGGAGTGTATATGATATATGCCTTTGAGTAGCTGTGAATAGAGTGTTCGGGATACTTAAGTTTCCTTTTGTTATTGATCTTGTTTCCATCCCAAGCTGATTTACAGGAATCATAAATATATCATTTCTAAAATTAAAACTTACAATACTTTTAATATAAAGTTGTCTCAAATTTAATAGTCTAGATTCCCCAAACAACAGGGCCGTGGGATAATACCTATTTTTAAATAGCACTACCTTTATTACATATTTCTGGGTGACATATAGTGGGGACAATACACTATCACAAGCTGCTCCCCAGGCTGTGATGCCATATGACAGCACAGACTCGACCAGGGCTTTATAGAAACGTCTCAAGATGTTTGCATTGACCAGTTGTCTCAATTCATAGAATTTATATAGTGAATTACGTACCTTATTATTAATATACTCAATGTGACTTCGCCATGTCATGCATTGATCAAAGATTACACCTAAGTATTTAATACTCTCCTTTCTTTTTATTTCCTGAGTGCAGTTGCAAGTGTCATTTAAATTACAGTTATATTTGTGAAGCTTCATGGTTTCCTTACTTGGCAATCCTCGTGCATTCATGGCGAAACCAACAAAGAATGTTTTGTTATTATTCAACGTTAAGAGATTCCCTGACCCGTTACCTCCCCAATATTTTGCCAGAGTTTCCTCGGATTACCCATGTTTTCAGCAATAGAACTTGAATAATATGAATTTTTTGCCTTAGATATTAACTTAGATAGGTTATTTCGGTACTCTCTGTAGTTATTTAGATAGGTAATATTGTTCGGATAGGAGGCTACAAGCTTTTTTAGTTTATCTCTTTGTCTAATGGAGGTTACGAGTCCCCTTGTTATCCATGGTTTTATACCCCTTAATCTGGATGTTATCTTTGTTCTGCTGGTAGCATTTTTAATTTGATTTTGTATTTTATTTATGATAGTCTGAGCTATATCATTAGAATCACCACACTGATAAACATCCTCCCACTCCTCATTGTTTAAGTTATTTCTTAACAGTTCTCTGTTTATTTTATCTATAAATCTTAATTTTCCCGGGTTATTTTGAACTTTATTTTGAATGTGTACGTTTAATAAAATAGGATAGTGATCAGATAAGCTGCTTTTTAGAATAACACTATTAGTATTTTTTATAATAGTTTTTTGATTACTTACTTTTAAGGCTATATGATCTATACAACTTCCACTGTCTCCGTTTTTTCTTGTCACTTTATCTATTACATGTTTGTATCCATATGACGCTAGTGTGTTAATATATTTGTTAACATTTACTGATTTTTTATCTAGAATGTCTAGGTTAGCATCGCCCACAAATAGTTCCAGGGAATGATTATTTAATGGTTTTTGTAGCAATTCATTTGTATTTATTAAGTAAGATTCTTGTGAGGTGGAAGGAAGTCTATAATGTGCGATGACGCCAATTGATAGGGAATTCTTGATGAGTGACACTCTTAGGAAATTTGATTCATTAATTTTTATTATTTCAGAATTAAGTACCAGCTCGCTTTTTACATAAATTATTGTACCATCACACCAATTCAATTTACTTTTGTTGTAAAAGATGTCATATCCCTTCATTTTAAATTGATCCAAGTTGCTAAAAACATGGGTTTCCGACAATACAATCAGATCAAAATCAGTCTCTAAAGACTGTAAAAATACTAAAAACAAATTATCATTAAATTTATTAGAAGAGTAAATGTTTGTTTTGCCTTGACAACTATTAAATTTTTTAATAACGCTAATAAAATAATCATTGATAACATTTGGATTGCACAAATTACTCGATAATTCATTGTGAGCACGTGAAAAACGAATATTCGTAATACTTAAACCATTTCATAATTTTTTTGAATTTCTTTCTTCGCTTAGTTTATTTAAATATGCAGCCTTTTCTCTTCTAATTGACGCAAATGCGTAATTGCGACATCTCTTATAGTAACTCCAGTTTTCTTGATTTTTTAATAGTTTAAACTTTGCTAAAGCTTTATCCCGTTCTTTAAGAACGAATTTTAAATTCGTAGTTAGCACCAACCCTAATAGGTACACGTACATTAAAAATTATATTTATATTTTCTGTGAAAAACCTAACTTTATCATTAATATTATCTAAATAATACAGGTTAACCCATGGAATATTTATATTCGTTTTTAGTGAAATCGACTTAAAACGTACTTACATCTTTGACTCTTTGAATACTGGTCGCAAAATCTAGAGTTTGTTCCTGGTCCATTTCGGCGCCGTTCTCCTCTTTATCCGGCAAAGGGGGCAACGCTCGACTACTTATACTACTATGTACATCGCCTAAAGCGTTGCTTTTGTTGGCAGATATCTTTTTACTGTTTTCTTTGACTTGTTCCGGTGACAGAAACCTCTTGAATCGGAACATGTTGCATAGCATTTGTTTCAAAGAGAACACTTTCGTTGGGGACTTTCTCGTTTTCTCATCCTTTTTAGTCGGCGACAAATTGATTTGTTTGCCGGTATTATCACAAGAATCTTTAACTTTTTTATTTTTTATATTGATAAATAGTGTATTCTTCCTGGATCTTCTAGGAGGTGTAGTTACGGGATTGGACTTATTAATAGCGACTAGGTTTTTATTTAAAGAATATCTATTGTTATTCGTTACTAATATAGTACTTTTTTCTTTGGGTGATTTCTCTTTCGTTTCTGATGAATCTGAAGAACTGGAGTACAGTGTTTGCAAGTACTGACGAATTTCTTGCAGGGTTACGTGAATTGGTTCGCCTTGACCAGAAGCCGAAGTGCCAGCGACACTGTGTCTTTTATTGTCACTTTGGAAACATGTCTGTAAATATATCATTATTATTATTATTATTATATTTCATTATTGAATAAAAATGAAATGTAAAAATAAGTTTATAGTAATGCAATCTTAAATTTATTATAAACATATTTTCAATACCAACTAATTTTATCGAAATATCCGAAACGATTAAATCAACTAAAAAAGTAACATAATTTAACAAGCAAATGAAAAATCTTTGGTGTTTTATCAAGTATAAAGAAGTTCTGTATATAGAATGGTTTTGCAATTTTCTGTAAAAAGAAATTCGTCACGAGTTAAAGCATTTGCGAAAATAAATTTTTTTTGAATTCTCGAAATAGATGAGAAATAAGGGCATTAATCTACCAGTATGTCATTCAAAGATAAATTATTGTTTTATCATTTTTATCAAAAAAGGTTGCTCGCAATTATAACATTGTAACTTTTTTTTTTAAGAAAATAATATAACAGAGACGCGTTTATAAGAGAACTACAAAATTTCAGGTTTATCAATATTTATTTCCTAAAAAATCTATCTTAAAAAAGTACTTATTAAATATATTTTCAAATGTACAAATAGTTGGAAAGTACTTCCTAAAAATACGATTTTTTATTAAATACCACAGATTAATTTAGAAAATATTGACGAGTATTTAAAAATTAAAAAAATGTTTGTCGGAATTTAAGCAAAACTATCAGTTTTATTGTTGTAATCTAAATAGAAAGTATTGGGCTCTATGGATAAAATAAGAGGTTTTTCTTTTGTAAAAATGTTCTTTAGAGGATAAAATAAAAGAGTTTTGTTCTGTGAAAAAGTTCTTTAGAAAGTATTTGGCCGTTTGGATAAAATAAGAGGTTTTTCTTCTGTAAAAAAAGTTCTTTAGAGGATAAAATAAGAGGATCTTCTTCTGTGAAAAAGTTCTTTAGAGAGTATTTGGCCCTTTGGATAAAATAAGAGTTTTTTCTTCTGTAAAAAAGTTCTTTAGAGGATAAAATAAGAGGTTTTTCTTCTGTGAAAAAGTTCTTTAGAAAGTATTTGGCCCTTTGGATAAAATAAGAGGTTTTTCTTTTGTAAAAAAGTTCTTTAGAGGATAAAATAAGAGGATCTTCTTCTGTGAAAAAGTTCTTTAGAAAGTATTTGGCCCTTTGGATAAAATAAGAGGTTTTTCTTTTGTAAAAAAGTTCTTTAGAGGATAAAATAAGAGGATCTTCTTCTGTGAAAAAGTTCTTTAGAAAGTATTTGGCCCTTTGGATAAAATAAGAGGTTTTTCTTTTGTAAAAAAGTTCTTTAGAGGATAAAATAAGAGGATCTTCTTCTGTGAAAAAGTTCTTTAGAAAGTATTTGGCCCTTTGGATAAAATAAGAGGTTTTTCTTTTGTAAAAAAGTTCTTTAGAGGATAAAATAAGAGGATCTTCTTCTGTGAAAAAGTTCTTTAGAAAGTATTTGGCCCTTTGGATAAAATAAGAGGTTTTTCTTTTGTAAAAAAGTTCTTTAGAGGATAAAATAAGAGGATCTTCTTCTGTGAAAAAGTTCTTTAGAAAGTATTTGGCCCTTTGGATAAAATAAGAGGTTTTTCTTTTGTAAAAAAGTTCTTTAGAGGATAAAATAAGAGGATCTTCTTCTGTGAAAAAGTTCTTTAGAAAGTATTTGGCCCTTTGGATAAAATAAGAGGTTTTTCTTTTGTAAAAAAGTTCTTTAGAGGATAAAATAAGAGGATCTTCTTCTGTGAAAAAGTTCTTTAGAAAGTATTTGGCCCTTTGGATAAAATAAGAGGTTTTTCTTTTGTAAAAAAGTTCTTTAGAGGATAAAATAAGAGGATCTTCTTCTGTGAAAAAGTTCTTTAGAAAGTATTTGGCCCTTTGGATAAAATATGAGATTTTTCTTCTACGAAAAAGTGCTTTCCGTCCAGGCTTATTAAACAAGTAACGCTTATTTGGTTTTCACAAATGTTGCAAGAAACATTAGAAAATGATAAAATATTAAAATAACAAAATCATACAGAATTTATTTTTACTTGATATACGTACAGAACTATTACATCAAATACTTGATTTTTTTATTTCCATTTCGACTTCCCTCTCAGTTTCCTTTTAAATTATATTATATTAGGTATAATTACCCTATGCAGATCCAGAGTACGATTTTTATTAGCTAGCATACGATAATGTTTAGGTTCCAAGTCTCTGTAGCCCCAAGAGGTATTTCTTCGGCGCTTCTTTTGGTGCTGAGACCGTCTGGATTTGTTAGGAGGTTTCACCACATCAACAGGAACGGCGTAGATATCGCTGTCAAACGGTACGTTGTACAAATCGCTGATTTGGTTCGAAGACAAAGTATCGTGCGAAACCGCTTGCGTTATGAACGTCGAATCGTCGACTCTTTGGGTATTAGGAATGCTCAACGAGTTGTGGGAACTCGAAAACCTGGAAGATCCCAACGAGCTCCTGGAGCTCGGTCTCCCGGTACCGATACGACACGGACTAATCGGAATGAATTCCGATGGGAAACAAGGTCTACTTAATAAATGCGGTATGGGTTTTTTCAAGTGGCACAAATTTCTTAGATTCCTCAGTTCGGTTTCGCGTCGTTCGTACAGGGCTTTCTTTATAATTTGCTGGGCTAGTTTTTCGCAAAAAAAATCCAACATCGATTTTTTCGGGTCGTCCTGGAATTCCGGAGGCGGTTCTATCAATGAAACGTGTTTCGTGCTGAAATCCGTCCAATTCGGTCCTTTTTTTAGCGTATTGAAGTTCTCTCCGCACATCATATCCGACATTCCATCTAGAGAATCGTCTTGGGACAGGGACTTCTCCTCGCAATCACTGTCCTGCGAAAAGTCGTTATTTAGCAAATTATTTACTTATATCAATTATATTAATAATCGGGGAAAGAGGAACCTAGTCGCTAATAGTTACAATTTTTTCACTCGAGCTAAATAATTGCATAATTTTTGTCTGTCTAGTGTCTAGTATGTAGTATCTAGAATGAATTTATATTTCGAATAATAATAATACTAATACGCTCGACCACAAAATTAACAGGACCCGATATTTTTTAGGAGAAAAAAAGTCAATTCGCAATTTGTTTTATTTAAATACAAATAATGAACATAAGAACATGTATAAGCTTGTTTGGCAATCATTTTTAAAGAAAGGGAAAAAACTAAAAAGAATGTTAGTCAAGAAAATAATGGAATTCTAGGAATGGTTTCCTCCTCGAGCACAATCTTTTCCGGATCATTTTGAGCCACTTGTTCCCAGTTGTGAAGCACCGCTTGTACCACTGTTCGGAAAATCCCATACTCTTCTTTCTAGTTTGTCCTACAAAAGCTCTATCAGATTCACGGCAGGGCTTTAAATTTACATTTGAAATTAGCAGTACAGGGTTGTCAATTTCAAATTACAATACTAATGAACTAGTTTTCACAATTTACAGTTTTTAAAATATATATTTGGGATGTTGTTCAACTGAGGTACATTACAATTCTTTAGTATACTCTATATTTGACACTTTCCCTTTTTAGACGTATTTATCCTTTATTTATACATATATTGCTATTTACAAAATGAAAAAATATCCTAGCAGTTAGGACTAGAATACAACAATACAATTTAATTCTAATTAACGATTATACACTTACCTCTAGGATTGTTTGCTCGTAGGGACCTCCTTTCAAAGTTTTCCCTCTGTTCAAGTGCAATTCTTAAAACCCATTTTCCGCTGTTATTTTTGATTCATTTTTATACATTCTGACAAAAACTAAACACGACACAGTATTATAGTCTGTTAACACAAGTGAACAAATATTAATCTGATTCTTGGACTAAACAAACCAACCCAGAAGGGAAACTTGTTTGTTACCAAGTATATTTATATTTAATTAACCCCCAATATAAGAGTACAATGCGATTATAATTTCATTTAAATGTATAAGGCTTTTAATCCTAGTACTGGTATTCCTCGCTAATTAAATCGTGATGCGAAAAGTTGTATAATATACCTGGCAATTTATATTGAGTCTTCATTCTAATGTAAATCATTACTGCGTCGATTCAAAGAAATAGGTGGTTACAAAATATACATAATAAGAAATGAAAAGTACCTCAAAAAGGATAAGTTTTCTGCCACTGCGTATTTCGCCACTAGAAACTGACTCGTTTGTCAGGAGTAGACCGCTGTCGTCACTTAAAATGAACCCCTCTGACCAAGTTGAACTTGAAGGAGGAGACTCCATGACTCATTGATGTTTATTTACCTCATTTGTTGAACTGTAGTGTCCAACAACCTCTTTAAATTATCGTCCTTTGCTGAATACGTAACGATTATTGAAACATAGTTTTGCTTTAACAAGCCATTTACGAAGCTACAGTAACAACTGTAGAGGTTTTAAAACTGTAATCCAATTATGGATGCATTTTATTATTAACTGTATCAACTATGAATGGTTATTTTTAGCACACAACTATGAATTCAATCATATTCAAAAAACCATAGATAAAACAACCATATTCAATCAATCACGATTCATAGATGAAAATAATAGTGTTAACGTCGTTTCGGGAATTCTTCTTCTACTTTTACTTTGTGGTCTCGGCTACCTGGGTTATTCAGCTACTAATTTACTTTTTTGAGACAAACCGAGAGGTTGATTTCCTACGTTTCTAAGATTATGTTAATTATTACCTACTGTTATTGGTAAAATAATAACTGTTTCTCTCTCTCACTCTCTCTTTCTTGACAAAGTTGGCAATAAACGGAAAAAGTAACTGGTGTAATCTGCTTAAGTTGGAACTCTAGTAGAATAGAAGAATAATACTTATATTTCTTCTTTTTCTTTGAACGAAAGTTTGAGATATAGGTTATGTTTATATTGTGTTTCGATTTTGTGATGAAGGCTTTAATATTAGAACGTTTTAATTTATTAATCAATTTACTTATTTATAGTAAGTATTATAGCGGGCTCTATGTATTTTATTTTTATATTTATATAGCAGCTAGTATTATGATTTAATAAAAAATAATAATTTTACAGGAACAAGAACTGGGAGTAAGACAACAAAAAAATTAAAATCAGGGTTGTTTCTGCCGTTATTTGCTTTAATTTACTTAAATTTATTCAAGGCTTAAATGTAACGAATTTAAAATAATAATAAAAAACTATTTGTGTTTGTAGAAAATTTTTAAAATTACGTTGTCTTCCAATAATTAATAAAAGACATCTGTGAAAATATGGCCCTTCTAAAATCATATGCTGGCACTTTTGTGGTTTTGACAAGTTTCTATAATTATTATCATAACAAAAATCATGGGAGGAATTCGAAGAAGAATAGACTGATTTTTTGGTTTTAGCAGTCCCGAAAGAAATATTATTGTTGTTTTTTTAAATACGGGGGTGTAAAATAAATAGCATTATTGCGTTAAAACTAATCCCCCTGGCAAATTAAATATGTTTAAAATGATATATTTTAATTCAATTTGAATCCTATAGATTGGCCACATATTCTGGGACACCCTATAAATGCTTTGTACTTAATTTGATTTGCTTTTTTAGTACAAAAATACTTTTTTGGAATGAAAGATAATAAGCCCCTTGCAGAAGTATTTTAAATCCAAGATTCCCAACATCAAAGAAGTGCATCTTTTCATTACGGTATGTCTTTACTAAATATGATCTATATGGCGATATACTTAAAAAACCTTGAAAGTTTGAATTCAAAATTGGCTGAATGCTCTCAGCATATCATTTGGACCACTTACAAAACTTTAGATGCTTTGATTAGATTAAAGACCTTTGATCCGTTTTTGTATACTTATTTTTAATCAATTGTTTTCATTTATTCAGAGAACAGTTTTTTCTCTTAAAAATATATATTGACCAGTATTTATTTATAGACTTCAAAATAAGATAACAATTATCACCCAAGTACTTTATAGATAATTAGTGTATAAAATTGAGTACTTACCTGTTGAATGCTATTAACTAAGTTTTCTATTAAGAAAATACAGTCTGTAATTTTTCATATTTTTAAAGATGGCTAAAATTTCATTTTGTATTTTTGCATTTGTGTTAGTGGGAATTTTGGATTCATCTGTAAATGGTTACAGATATTTTCGACATGGGCGATTAGGAAAAATAAATGAACAGTCCGAACCCAGCAAGTACGAACGTTGGTTTACGCAAACATTAGATCATTTTAATCCGAACGATGAACGAAACTGGCAACAAGTACGTTATCAATTTTTTACATACTTATATATTAATCGTATTAATACTTTTACTTTTTGACTAACTGCAAATATTAACTTTTTTAGAGGTATTACGTAAATGATGAATTTTTTGATAATGCTACCAGAAATGTTGCATTTCTCTTTATCGGTGGCGAAGGAGAGGCACAAGCAGCTTGGATGACATTTGGATCCTGGTATTCGTATGGCAAAGATTTTAAAGCTATTTTATTTCAATTAGAACATAGATATTATGGAAAAAGCCACCCAACAGAGTAAGTCAAATTTGTCTACACATTGTGGTCGCAGAGAAAGTATAATTTGTTACCCTGTTTATATAAATAAGAATCGAATTTTCATTCTACCATCCTTGGAACCACAAAGGTTGACTCAAAGTTGAAAAAATTGGCCCAGTCATGTGGGACATCAATATCTGTACATGTTTTCCATAAATCGAATTAAAATAAATATATAGAAATAATAAATTTAATGACTCGATAATCATACATTCTCTTTTTTTAGGGATTTAAGCACTGAAAATCTGGTTCACTTAACTAGCCAGCAAGCCTTAGCCGATTTGGCCTTTTTTATACAAGCGATGAATCAACAATACGAACTTTCTCCGGATGTGAAATGGATCGTTTTTGGAGGTTCTTATCCAGGATCTCTTGCAGCGTGGATGAGGCAAAAATATCCACATCTAGTGCATGGGGCTATGTCAGCGAGCGGACCGGTATTAGCTCAGCTAGATTTTCCAGGTGAATAATTCACCCCGACAAACTTTTTTGAGAAAAAAATTAAAAATGACGCTATTTTTACTTGGCACTGAGAGTTCAACAGTGATTTGCTCTTTGAGAATATTCCAAGATTAGAATCAGAGGTGTTAGCTAAACTAAAGGTTGCTTAGTTGCTAATGTGATTTTCTGCATTTGCAGAATATGTTTACGGGTCTTGTATTTAGTACTTGGTCATTGAATGGAATTTAAAAGTAGAGTATGTAGAGGATTCTTTCGTCATTTGGCTTTATAACCAACAACACACACTTTCCAGCTTTCCTAAATTATCTTAACAACCAACACTCCATACATAAGTTTATCATCGAAATAGAATTGATTGGCTGCATTCCTCTATATGCAGAAAACCAACACATGCCGTTTAATCGCATCACACTATCGTCCCGGTCAAAACAATTAATTAATCAATTCTTTAGTTTCACCGTAGATCTTTATTTCTGAACCTACTAAAAAATCTACTCCCAAAAAACTATCTCTAAATTCCAAAAACCTAGACCAAAAAATTCTTTTTCAGAACCTCAACTCCAAGTTCTAATAGTGCTCTACCATATATTCGCTATATCTCAGATCATATCGCTAAAATCCTTCGTAAAACAGAAGGAATCCATACTTCACACAAACCCAAAAAAAACTAGTACAATAGATAACTTAAGTCTGGCCTATTATAATAGATTCTGCAATTGTTGAACATTAGCACCAGATTCTATTTGACCATATGGTAGTACTAGCGGAAACTTTTACCATCGAAAGATTTAAGAAGTAATAGAAATACAAATTAATATAAATTTGTTTCATTTCAGACGTGTTTCGCCGCTGGCTACGTTGAGTAGTTGAGTTCGCATGCACATTTCACCTCCTGAATAAGCTGCTTATGACTGAAAATTGAAAATTATCTCAAAAATGATTCGGTCCCCCAGAAGCAGTAATTATAGATATTATCATTACATTTTGGTAGTTGGAAAAAATGGTTATATAAAAAATATAATTTTGAATACGAGAATGAGCTGATAAATAATCGACCGGAGCTAAAAAAACCCAACTTTTGTCTCTAAAACTTAATTTTCACTATAATCTCATTACTTTTTAATTTTTTGATGCCTTTTGAATAATACAATTTGTGGGGGCCAAAATATCTTACCACTAACTATTGAAACAGATATTAGTTAATTAACCGAATCTGGTGAATATGATGGATGACATACTATTTATTAAAAGCTGTTGTATGATTGTCTTTAGTAGCTTGTGCCCATTAAATTAATGACTGGCATGCGTATTTTTTTATGTTTCAGAATATTTTAGAGTTGTCCAAGACGCTTTACGCTCCACTGGAGATGAATGTGCTGATGCTGTAAAAAAGGCCACCGCCCAAGTTGATAAGTTGTTATCACATGTGGATGGTCAGAAGAATATTAATAAAATATTTAAATTGTGTGACGATATCGTACAAAGCATAAATAATCCTGTTGATATAGCAAACTTTTATGAAGTGCTCGCGGACAATTTTGCAGGCGTGGTACAGTACAATCACGACAATGGTGCATATCCTCCTAAGTTGAATATTAGCGTTGAAAGAGTTTGCGATATTATGACTGATGAAACTATTGGAATTGAAGTTTCAAGATTGGCAGCCGTGATCGCGTTATTGCACGATGGCTTTAATCAAACTTGTCTGGGATTCAAGTACGATAAAATAATTACGGCATTAAAAAATACTAGTTGGGAGGGTCCATATGCCGAAGGAGGTTTGTTTGATCATTATTAAACTGCTTTTAACATCTGACAATTTATTTATTTTTAGGTCGTCAGTGGACTTACCAAACTTGTACGGAATTTGGATTCTACCAAACCTCGACCTACAAACCCCAGATATTCGGTGATAAATTTGCATTAGATTTTTTTATTCAACAATGCGAGGACGTATATGGACCCGAATACAACAAACCATTTTTATACAACGCTATTGACAGAACTAACACTCTTTATGGTGGGAAAAATCTTGAAATTGATAACGTTGTTTTTGTACATGGCTCGTTGGACCCGTGGCACGTGTTAGGAATTACAGAAACTCTAAACAAGGGCGCTCCTGCTATTTTAATTGAAGGTAATGAATTTCGGTAATCGGAAATGAAAACATAATTAATAATAAGAGTTCGTACTCTTTTTGGCTTTGGTTCTTGTGGAAGAACGTTCGTGATTTGGTCAATTTCTTTTGGAGCTCATAATTTCAGAATTACTCTGTATATTATTTTGATATTTGGTTTCACTTAATAACCATTATCTGGAAAATCTATTAAAATATTACCAAATAGAAACAGCAATTAACATTCGACTTGCAATAACTCTGGTAATTTGACTGCCTACCCACAAAAATGTTTTAGTCAAATGAGATCATCGCTGCAACGAAAATTTAAAGAATCGTTTAAAGAAATGTATCACGTTAAAAGGAGACTATTTTGGGAAATAAATTGAGTTTGACGAAAAAGCTGTGCTTTCGATTACTTTTTAACTCGGCCATTATATTCAGAAACGGTAACTGATTTTATGATTCTACGTCCATGATGAAAATGAGTCTCGTGGTGATATGATTTGTGTTATGTAGAACAGCTTGAAATTTAAATTTTGTACTTTTAAATTTCTTCTACATATGAGAGAGTAGTCAGGAGTGTGTTCGTTTTTTAAAAGTTTTGTTGTTCCTGTCATTTTAAAAACCAGTATCATTTTGTTATCTTTAAAGCATTGACTAATTCAAATTAAATTTAACTTAAATCACATTGTAGCTTCCATGGATCCTGCAATCTTGAGAGCTCTCTAAAGGTTTTGAAATAATTATTACGGTTTGGTATTTAAAGTTCAGGTAGCTTTTTTCCAAACTATTCCATATATCCTATTGGAAGTCTTGTGCGCAATACTTTTCCTAATTTTTCTAAACAGTATTTTAGAATTTGATGCTGTTTACTGTTATTTATGATACTTTCATTTTTTTTTAGGTGCTGCTCATTGTTCTAATATGTACAATCCATCCGACAACGATACTCCCCAGCTAAAGGCAGCTAGAGTTCAAATTAAAGACTTAATTGGTACTTGGTTAGATTTATAAACTGTTTAACGTTGTAAGAAATCCCAGAAATCGTTGTGTATTATTTTACTTTAAAAAAATTGGATAACATTTGTACAAGTTTTTTAATCAGTCATCTTTTTTTTTATAATTTCCTTTAAAAGGACTTTTGTCTATACATTCAAAAATTCCGCCCTAGATATGAACTGATATCTTTAACGATGATACTGTAGAATATAAACTATTCTTTTAATCCGAAAATTGGTATAATTTATCCAAATTAATGTTGGAAAGTAGGAATGAAGATATTTGTAAGTAGACTCTACCAAATGGAACATCCAATAGAAAAGTTTACAGTAAGACAAGTCACTAATAAATTAAATTATGAATTAATTCCTTTTCCTTAAATCCTAACTCGTAGATTTCTACTTTCTTATAGAACATCACAGGCAACAAACACCTACCTCTGTAAACTTGCTAATAAGTGAGGAAATCCTAATCACACAATGAGAAAAATCCTGCATCACAGATCTTACAAAACCACCCTTATGGAATCGAACACTGTGACCTTATTGTTAAGTTTTAGGTTTCATTACTGCAGATCCCTGCAGCTAGAGCTAATTAGGGATCAAATATATTATTAAATTAGGAATATTGGTCATTGACACATTTACAATAGATACAATTTAATTATAAAATACAAACTGATACTAATACATTAGATCTTGTTTAGAAGGTTAATGTCTTTTAGGAACAATAATACATATTCCGCTTTATTTAAATTCAGGGCGTCGCTAAGTGATGCTTTTAATACTGGTTAATTCGATCACAAAAGGTTTTTCTTATCAGAAGGTTTCATGTTTCTTGAACTAGTAATGTTATGTCAGTATGGGGTATAAGTTTTTTCCATGGAGGAATAGGTGTTATTGGATAAGGAATGGTTAGGCTAAGATCGATATTAAGTAGTGTAGGTTTTAGGATGTCAATGATTGTACGTATGGATACTGAAGAATTGGTTGGTTCCTCATAGGATGTATTTAAAATTAAGGCGTGAACTGGGTTAATTGGTGTTAGAAGAAATTGAACTAAAATACGATTGCAACAAATATGGTCGTCTTAGCCAAAGAGGAGGTTCGTTAGCCTCGACATATAAGTTGTCTACTGGGCTGGACTTAAAAGCACCGAGGCATATACGAAGCACTGTATTGTGAATAGTATCAAGAAATTTTAAGTAAGATTTTTATGAAGACATATAAACAAAACAGCCGTAGTCCAATTTTGATCTAATTAATGCTCTGTACACCCTGAGAAGTACTAGTTCGTCGGCACCCCATTTGTGACTAGATAGAGTTTTGAGAATGTTAAGTCTGTTAAAACAGTTTGCTTTTATTTCTAGTATGTGTCTTTTGAAGTTTAATTTTTTGTCAAAAATTAAGCCTAGGACTTTATGGTGAGTTACAACTGGCAAAACATTCCCATCGAGTATTAGACGAGGGATTTGGTCATTATGTCTTCTGCTGAATTTGATAATTTTAGATTTACCGGCAGAAATGGTTAAGCCAATTTTTATAGACCAGGCACTAAGGGATTATTAATTGCAATTTGAAGAACAGCGCAGGTTGTTTCTGTGTTCTTACCATGGTAGAAAATGATTAAATCATCGGCGTACATAGCGTGTTTTACAGGTAAATGGACATTTTGGGATATATCATTGATGGTGAGAATGAATAGTGTGGGACTTAGTATAGAGCCTTGAGGCACGCCACTTGTTTGAACAAAGGATTTTGAGGTGCATCCGTTGGCAATTATTTTAAATGTTCATGAAGTCAGAAAAAGGTTTTAGTAGAACCCCAGATAATGTAATGTGCATTGAAGTCGCCAGTTAAAATAAAAGGGTTCGGTAGCTGGCGTATTAAATCATCTAATTCGATTTCAGTTAAATTGTGTCTGGGCACCAGACATTTACTGCTACGGCCTCGAGTTCTGTGTTCAAGTGAAAGTATTCAGGGTATAGTTTATTTGAAACAAAAATCGAGGCACCGCCACTGGCTCCAATAAATTCTGGTCTAAGAAAGTGATATCCTTCAAAGTTTTTAGTTTTTTTTTGGTGGGAATCAGTAAAATTTGTTTCTTGAAGGCAGATTATATTGGCTTCAGTTATGGAAATTAGTTGTTGTAACCGTTCGAGGCGTGGATAAAATCCATCACAGTTCCCTTAAATTAACGTGAAAACGAAGTATGTTTATAAGGAAGAATTTTGAGAATTGTCTGAAACGTATGCTTCTGACATGTAGTCAATAGATGATTGTGATGTACTACTTTCTAAATCGTCATTTTCAGTTTTTAGTTCCTCTTTAAGTTTTCTAGTTAATCTAGTAAGACCATTTTTTTGTAGATCTTTCTTCTAGGGATTGATAAACTAGTTGCAAATTATCTAAAAGGGTCTTAATATCCTGAGTGAAACGTTTTGCTTCAACAAGGGGGTTATTGTTTCCTAATGAGTTTTCTAAAAATGCTAGAAAATTTTCAATAGGGAGAATAAATGAGTCGCCGTATTTTGTATGTAGCATTTTTTTATAATAGATTTTGTACCATCAGGGAGTACAGGGGTATTAGAATTAGGAGAATTTTTCTTGATTTTTTTGTAGTGGAATTAGGAATATCTGTAGGTGGCTTGTCGACTGATATTTTGTTGGCTTGTTTAATAGTTTATAGAATAAAAGATTTAGTATCGCTGCTTATGGAATGCGGTCTTTTGTGTCTTGTTTGAGTGTCGTCAAAAGTCTGGTTTGTTTTAAGATCAGGAACGTCTGGGTCACAACTTAGTTGTGGATCTTGGGAATCTTGGGACGAATTCATAAGATGTGGAGGTTGGGATATCTGCTCAGTTTGCAGAAGTGGTGTTTGTTGTGAGTGTTGTGGTGAAGGGGTTTGAGGTTGAGAGTCTTGAATTAGTTTTTGCGATATACTTAAAATAACTTGAAAGTTTGAATTTAACATTGGCTGAATGCTCTGAGAATGAAAGGCATATCATTTGGCCTTTGGTTAGATTAAAGACCTTTGACCCGTTTTGTAAATAAATATTTATTTTTAATCAATTGTTTTCATTTATTCAGAGAACAGTTTTTTCTCTTAAAAATATATATCGAACAGTTTTTATTCATAGACTGCAAAATAAGATAACAATTATCACCCAAGTACTTTATAGATAATTAGTGTATAAAATTGAGTACTTACCTGTTGAATGCTATTAACTAAGTTTTCTATTAAGAAAATAGTCTGTAATTTTTCATATTTTTAAAGATGGTTAAAATTCCATTTTGTATCTTTGCATTTGTGTTAGTGGGAATTTTGGATTCCCCTGTAAATGGTTACAGATATTTTCGACATGGGCGATTAGGAAAAAAAAATGAACAGTCCGAACCCAGCAAGTACGAACGTTGGTTTACGCAAACATTAGATCATTTTAATCCGAACGATGAACGAAACTGGCAACAAGTACGTTATCAATTTTTTACATACTTATATATTAATCGTATTAATACTTTTAATTTTTGACTAACTGCAAATATTAACTTTTTTAGAGATATTACGTAAATGATGAATTTTTTGATAACGCCACAAGAAATGTTGCATTTCTCCAAATCGGTGGCGAAGGAGAGGCCACAGCAGATTGGATGACAAATGGATCCTGGTATTCGTATGGCAAAGAATTTAAAGCTATTTTATTTCAATTAGAACATAGATATTATGGAAAAAGCCATCCAACAGAGTAAGTCAAATTTTTCTACACGTTGTGGTCACGGAGAAAGTATAATTTGTTACCCTGTTTATATAAATAAGAATCGAATTTTCATTCTACCATCCTTGGAACCACAAAGGTTGACTCAAAGTTGAAAAAATCTATTCGAGCCATCTTAAATTTTCTTTCAATTAACTTAATGAAATTGGCACAATCATGTAGAACATCAATATCTGTACATGTTTTTCATAAAACGATTTAAAATAAATATATAGAAATAATAAATTTAATGACTCGATAATCATACATTCTCTTTTTTTAGGGATTTAAGCACTGAAAATCTGGTTCACTTAACTAGCCAGCAAGCCTTAGCCGATTTGGCCTTTTTTATACAAGCGATGAATCGACAATATGAACTTTCTCCGGATGTGAAATGGATCGTTTTTGGAGGTTCTTATCCAGGATCTCTTGCAGCGTGGATGAGGCAAAAATATCCACATCTAGTGCATGGGGCTATGTCAGCGAGCGGACCGGTATTAGCTCAGCTAGATTTTCCAGGTGAATAATTCACCCCAACAAACGTTTTTGAGAAAAAAATTAAAAATGACGCTATTTTTACTTGGTACTGAGAGTTCAACAGTGATTTGCTCTTTGAGAATATTCCAAGATTAGAATCAGAGGTGTTAGTTAAACTAAAGGTTGCTTAGTTCCTAATATGATGTTCTGCATTTGCAGAATATGTTTACGGGTCTTGTATTTAGTACTTGGTCATTGAATGGAATTTAAAATTTGGTTTTGTAGAGGATACTTTCTTTATTTGGCTTCATAGCCAACAACACACACTCTCCGAATCTGGAGAATATGATGGATGACATACTATTTATTAAAAGCTGTTGTATGATTGTCTTTAGTAGCTTGTGCCCATTAAATTAATGACTGGCATGCGTATTTTTTTATGTTTCAGAATATTTTAGAGTTGTCCAAGACGCTTTACGCTCCACTGGAGATGAATGTGCTGATGCTGTAAAAAAGGCCACCGCCCAAGTTGATAAGTTGTTATTACATATGGTTGGTCAGAAGAATATTAATAAAATATTTAAATTGTGTGACGATATCGTACAAAGCATAAATAATCCTGTTGATATAGCAAACTTTTATGAAGTGCTCGCGGACAATTTTGCAGGCGTGGTACAGTACAATCACGACAATCGTGCATCTTCTATTAAGTTGAATATTACCGTTGAAAGAGTTTGCGATATTATGACGGATGAAACTATTGGAATTGAGGTATCAAGATTGGCAGCCGTGAACGCGTTATTGCTCAAAGGCTATAATCAAACTTGTCTGGACTTCAAGTACGATAAAATAATAACGGAATTAAAAAATACTAGTTGGGAGGCTGCATCTGCCGAAGGAGGTTTGTTTGATCATTGTTAAACTGCTTTTAACATCTGACAATTTATTTATTTTTAGGTCGTCAGTGGACTTACCAAACTTGTACGGAATTTGGATTCTACCAAACCTCGACCTACAAACCTCAGATATTCGGTGATAAATTTGCATTAGATTTTTTTATTAAACAATGCGAGGACGTATATGGACCCGAATACAACAAACCATTTTTATACAACGCTATTGACAGAACTAACACTCTTTATGGTGGGAAAAATCTTGAAGTTGATAACGTTGTTTTTGTACATGGCTCGTTGGACCCGTGGCACGTGTTAGGAATTACAGAAACTCTAAACGATGGCGCTCCTGCTATTTTAATCAAAGGTAATGAATTTCGGTAATCGGAAATGAAAACATAATTAATAATAAGAGTTCCTACCGTTTTTGGCTTTGGTTCTTGTGGAAGAACGTTCGTGATTTGGTCAATTTCTTTTGGAGCTCATAACTTCAGAATTACTCCGTATATTATGTTGATATTTGTTACTCTCATAACCATTATCTGGAAAATCTATCAAAATATTAAAGCATTGTCATTAAATTTAACTTAAATCCATAAAATCTTGAGAGCTCTCTAAAGGTTTTGAAATAATTATCACGGTTTGGTATTTAAAGTTCAGGTAGCTTTTTTTCAAACTATTCCATATATCCTATTGGAAGTTTTGTGCGCAATACTTTTTCTAATTTTTCTAAAAAGTATTTTAGAATTTGATGCTGTTTACTGTTATTTATGATGCTTTCATTTTTTTAGGTGCTGCTCATTGTTCTAATATGTACAATCCATCCGACAACGATACTCCCCAGCTAAAGGCAGCTAGAGTTCAAATTAAAGACTTAATTGGTACTTGGTTAGATTTGTAAACTGTTTAACGTTGTAAGAAATCCCAGAAATCGTTGTGTATTATTTTACTTTAAAAAAATTGGATAACATTTGTATGAGTTTTTTTAATCAGTCATCTTTTTTTTTTATAATTTCCTTTAAAAGAACTTTTTTCTATACATTCAAAAATTCCGCCCTAGAAATGAACTGATATCTTTAACCATGATACTGTTTAATATAAACTATTCTTTTAATCCGAAAATTGGTATAATTTATCCAAATTAATGTTGTCTTCTTTGGAATACATTATTTTTGTCCCAAGTTCAAAATCGAAGTAGCACCATCCGACCAATATCCCTTTTCCATTTAGTGGATCAAAAGTTGTGAAAAAAAAGCAACTTTGTCTGGCCTCTGTCTAGAAAAACTTTTCCAGCCATTTCCACTCGATATCTCAGGTGAGCAAAGTAGGAATGAAGATATTTGTAAGTAGACTCTACCAACTGGAACATCCAATAGAAAAGTTTACAGTAAGACAAGTCACTAATAAATTAAATTATGAATTGATTCCTTTTCCTTAAATCCTAACTCGTAGATTTCTACTTTCTTATAGAACATCCCAGGCAATAAACACCTACCTCTGCAAACTTGCTAATAAGTGAGGAAATCCTAACAGCAACATTTGGAGATGATACTGTCATCTTAGTATCACACAATGAGAAAAATCATGCATCACAGATCTTACAAAACCACCCTTATGGAATCGAACACTGTGACCTTATTGTTAAGTTTTAGGTTTCATTACTGCAGATCCCTGCAGCTAGAGCTAAGTAGGGATCAAATATATTATTAAAGGAAACTGCCAACTACATATCAATATTCTTAAAAAAAATTGCTTATTATATATTAACTTACTTTCTCAAATAATAATATAGGGTTTTAAACTTAAAATAGGTAGTTTTTATCTTTATTTTGATACGTTTTTTCTTTCAGATGTTTAAGAACTATTTGCATTTTTTAGTGCATTGGATAATCCCTGGGTACTCTTTATTTTCGATTACAAATTACTCTGTATTTGGCTCGGATTATAATTTTGTAAATACTTGGGGTAATTAATAATAAAAGGCATATTATTCTGAAAAATAGGAAATATCCTAGACAACTAGACGCTAACGTGTTTGATTAAAGTGTATCCTACAAAACTTAAAATACCAAAAACACAAAATTCAGTTTATTTAATAATTTAGATGATTAGTTTTTTGGAACTTCTCACTTGGTCCTTTTATCTGTCATAATGATTGTTTCTACCCTTATTGTGGAAAACTTTTTAAATATTCTTATGACAATGGTTTTAACATTTGGAGATGCCAGTATTTGGAAATATTATAATTTATCAGTTTTAGAGATGGTTTCAAGACGGCCAAAATTGTTTTCACGTTATGTATCTTAGGTTGCCTATAGGTAGTATTAGACGACAGATGAATTTTAATACAATAAATAATTGTGTATTAGTGAAGTAGGTATCTGCTATAATATTTTAATATTAATAGTCAATAAAATATATTTTGCAGCATTTCTTCGATCAAGATAATCTGCGATACTCTCAAAATGTGTGCTGGCAAATGCACTAGAACGAAAGCCATTATTATAAAAAAGAAGAAGAAATATTTAAGGTTTATTGTTGCAAAATACTGAGTGTGAATAAGCTCATTTTAGTTCGTTTTCATTTAAATAAGTTATCTTCTAATAGTAAGTAAGTTTTGGTTTAATACCAATTATTTAATTGTATAATAAATAATATTCTTTGCTCTTATCAAACGCCATATTTGTTTATCTTACCAATGCTTATTAACATACACTTTTATAATTTATTTTTAATTTTTAAAAAGTAGAAACAAATGTGGTCCATAAGGTTTATATTTATTTTAATATACGCATTTTTTTTTAAACCATTCTTAATTTTATTTACTATTTAAGTTCATTCGTTATAAAGAGATTATAACAAAATTAACAAAAATAATATAAATAATATTTTCAAAACTACTTACATACTGTTCCTTAAATAGATATTTCATTTCTGTTATTCAGAAAGTTTTAAATTCAGATTTCAATAAAAATATTAAATGATTTCGTTTACCTTTCAAACAATAAATTCTAACAATTAGTAAGGAAAATGATTTGGAAAATTAATTCTACTTTTACTATGATACTAAACAACCAAAAATGAATCTGCATGCAACAATATCATCTTCTTAAAAAATGAACTAAGTATTATATAATGATTAATTCTGAACAAAGCTGCTCAAGTCCTTAGTACTAAGTACTAATGGTGTTCCTTAATTTTGAATACCTACTAATTTAATTAATTACATTGTTTATGTTGTTGGGAATTCCAAGTTTATTTCTTCTCAAAGTTGGGCGAAGTGTAGAGAAAATTAAACAATTGAAGCTACTTCATCCACATTTTCCACAATAATATTCTAACAAGGTTAAGGGGGTGGATAACGTGGAAATATATATTGTGGGGTAGCAACCAGTTTTTAATGTTCTCTTACTTTATTCGAATTCTAACAATCTTATTCCCTTATACCCTATATCATAATTTACTACTTATACAAAACTAAATTATCTGATTCAAGAGCTTAGTAATTCTTGGTAAAAAACTAATTATCAATTACAATTAATTTAATTTCATGTAATTTGTAATTGCAACAAAATCGATGTAGAAATTGTAATGTGTAATTGTATTATTTAAAATTCAGTTACTTACAATTACAGTTAAATTTAAATATGAAGGTTTTTATATCTGATCTAAAACACAAGAAGTTTCATGTACAAACTTGTTTCGGAAACCCTGTAAACATGTAAAGCGATAATCTAAATGTATTGTGAATAAAAATTTAGAAGTAGATACATAAACTTTAGTAGAGATTTAACTTTTTTCCTCTAGTTTAATAATAAAATACAAAATTTTAAAATACACTCTTTTACAGACAGAATAAAATAATATAAGACAATGGATACGATGCCACAGCCACTCAATCAATGATTAATAAATAAAACGCAAAGTGTCGATAAGCAAAATATTGGCTTTACTATTAAATTAGAATCTAGAAATGATAGTAATGTGTGATAATTGGAAAAAGTACCCTTGAAATGGAATCGACACTACAACAAATATGAAAGAAGTAGTATAAGATACATTTAACTTGATATTTTCAATTCTATTTGTTTTTTATTAAGTTAACAAATATACAAATTAATTTTTTTTATTTTAATTTATATAACTGAGTTTTAATATTATTTCAGCCCTGTCAGAATGATACGGAAACAACCTCTTTGGATTCCGCCGATATCAAACAAAGTGACTTGAACGAAAACCCAAAAAGTACTACAAATGATTTACCAACAGATACTATTGCTTCGCCTGTACCAAATTTACAAAATTTTGATGTTTCTGTCAATTCAAGAGAAATGCTATCTATCCGAAAAAAAGAGTTTCAACAGGTGATAGACATATGTGAAGAGGATAAACTTACAAAACCGAACGATTCCGAAAACACCTTACACATGAAAAATAAAAATAAAAGAGCTACTGACATGGAAAATTTCACGTTTCCCACGCCCTTTTCGTCCATGTCATTAGAAGTTACAGAGAGTGGGTCTCACGAGTCACCAACTCCCGAGTTATTAAAAGCAGATCCGACCCTTGAGCAAATCGAAACGAATGACCAACTTCAAGAAGACGTACTCGACTGCAGAAAAGAAACAACCGGTCATGGTGAGGTAACAAATGATCTCAGTATTGTCACATACAACTACGGAGAAATCATACGAAATGATAGTAAACACACTGGTGACCACAGTAAAAAAAATGAGATTACAAAGGGCCAAAGTGTAATCAGTCTTGATCAGAGCGAAGATATAATTGAACAAAGTGAAGTACATAATAGTAATGAAGTCAAATTCGATGAAAGTGAAGTTACATTTGATCAAAATCAAGTAAAATTGGATCAGCCTGAAGCTCCCATGAGCTCCCATAAGGGAGATACTAATACTAATACCATTGAAAATATTAGAATGAATTGCATAAGTACAAACAATTTAGAATTGAATAACAGTTCTACCATAAATATTGAACATTTTACTCGGAAACAAATTTCAATACCTCTGCCGCGATATGATCTGTCCAAACTGAATTCAGGGAAGAAAATGGGGGTCATCTATGCCCAGAATAAAAAACCTGATAACGAAATACACTTGAGGTATGTGTAAAACACTATGAACAACTGAAAACCGTTTAAATTCATATATTTCATTGAATTAAAAGATTTTTCTTAAGATTTGTGTCTGATTTTTATTTATATTTTCATGTTAGTAATTATGGTCCTGAAGTGTACTCTTTTTTTTAATTTTAATGTTATTGTCCAAAAGGTATTACTGACAGGCACATCTCTACATTTTGCATGAAAAAAGGCATACAATAGCACCCACAAATTTAATAAATAAAATGGATAAGGATAAGTTTATTTCGTAATCTTATCAAAGCAAAAAGAAGTCGAAAATTACAGAAAACAAAAGTTACTTAGAATGTAACAAATGTTTATGTACGTTGTGTTTAAAAAAAAAAGAATTAACTTCAAATCTGATAAATCACCGAACTAATACTTTAATAGTACTTACTGATTGGTCTGATTTTGGTATATTTTAAGTATTAGACACATCGTAGAATTAGTTGAAAAATATGTGGTCGTTTTGAATTAATTTTTATTTTGTTTTTGGTACAGGTACCATGAATTAAAAGATGGACACGGTTTAGACGACTGCCTAACTGAAGATATTGAAAAAACCAATGTTTCGAAAAGTCTAAACATAAATTTTAATTCAGAAGAAAATCAAATTGGTTCTTTGTCACCTCAAGGCACAACTTCTGGTACTATGAATAGCGCCTCTGTATGCCAGGAAATTGATGAGGTGGACGAATTTAGGCATTTTTATTTATCCAATTATCAAAAAGATTGTAGCAAACTTGAAGAGAACAATGACTTAATAAAAGATAGCGATGTTGGAAGAAAAGAAAACGTTTTGGAAAAAAGCGACAAAAACAAAAATTTATTGATACCTACTTTACAAAACGTAAATAATAAAGATAGTAAGAATCGTAAGAGAAAAAAAATTGTTTTTTCAAATGAAGACAGTGTTAACAATCCCAAACCAAGTAAAAAATCTGGTAACGAAGGAAAACAAGGTAGTCCCAAGAACCCAACTGTGGATTTAATAGTAATGCCCTATGATAAAATAAAACCATTCTCAAACGAAATGAAATGGAGACCAAGTAATCCACGAAAAATTGATATAGAAAAAGGTACAGTAAAATAGTTGTGATTATTAAGTACACGTTTCCTGCTATTTGTACAATCCTTTGTTGCAGTTTCCTCACCAACATCCTTAAAAACCTTCATTTGTGACAAATACTAAAATCGATCTTATCACCAAACACAAACCCCAACCAATTAATCAATTTTTTCAAAAATTCCAAAAAAAAAAACAGATCCTGCAGAACCAAAACCTTCTTCTAATCCTTCAGAACATTTCAATAGTTCCAGTAGTACTTATTTAAAATTAAATGCAGTAAGTGTAATTGTTAAAATTATAATAATTATAATGACTCATTACAAAGTATGTTCACTCCACTTAACCGAATATTTATTAATAGAGAAAAACCTTTCAGGGAATCTTCGAGATCCAACTGAGGAAGTAGAACTAAATAAAGAAAATGACGTGGAAAGTTCCTATGATAGTGCTGACTCTAAAAATAACTGCGAAATACAAGATACAAGATTACCACTGAAAAAACGTAAACATTCGGTTGCCAACGCTAAAGACGAAATCGAAGATGATTACATTGGGCCCGACGATGTAGAAGAAATAATAAAAAGAGTCAGAGCAGAAGAATGCGTTAAAGACATCAGTTACCCGGCCGAGCCGGCGATAAGCATCGCGGAAATTGAAGGGAAATTATTCCATCCCCAACCACGGACTTTCAGAACTCCCGCCCAAAAAAAAGTAATGCTCCCTCCTCCCATTTCGCTCCCCAATGCGTCGCAACCCCTAAATATAGTTACAGAACAATATAATAATCACGTTTATTATAGTCCCACCATTAACTACGATCCTTATTCATTTTTTCCTTGTGCTAGTTCAACGTATTTCCCACCCGTTCTTTTACCCATTAAGAGTTCTGATACATTTGACGTGAATACGGTAAACTCTCAGCAAAGTGACGTCGGTCTTGATCATAGTGAAGATACAATCGAAAAAGGTGATCGAAATGACAGCGAACGTGAAGTTACATTTGATCATAATCAAGTAAATCTGGATCGGTCTGAAGCTGGACCTCCAGTGAATCCCCACGAAGGAGATGTTAATACCTTCGAAACTATTAGAATAAATAGCGTCGGTGAAAGTACAAACAATTTAGAGTTGAATAAGAGTTCTGCTATAAACATTGAACGTTTTACTCAGAAACAAATTGCAATTCCACGTAGCGATCTCTCCAAATCTAATTTAGAGAAGAAAATTATCAAAAAACATTACCAAGAGATACACTTGAGGTACGATTACATAGAATTTATATTATTAGTGTATGTAACTTAATTTAGAATTAATATGGATGATTTTGTACACTAAAATTAAGATACGAGGATAGGACGAATAATTTCCCGCCTTACCTATAATTTTGATCATTTGTTCGTTGTTTTATTTAATGTCATGTTATTAGTTTTTCTGTGAAATGTTGTAGTTTATATTTTTTGAATAACGGAGAAAGTATGAGCTTCCTCTAATAGTTTTACATTAAGGCAATAGTTGAAAAAAATATGTGACCATTTCGGAAGCTAATTTTTGTTTGTTTCGGCTTAGGTTTAGGTACCATGAATTAGAAGATGGACGTGGTTTAGATGAAGATATTAACAATATTAGTGTTTCAAACAGCCTAAATGTAAATGTTCCTTCGGAAAAAAATCAGATTGGCTCTTTGTTATCTCAAGACACTAGTTCGAGTTCTACAAATAGCGCCGAAATTGAAGAAGTGGACAACTTTAGGCAATTTTATTTATCTAATTATCGACAAAATTGTAGCAAAATTGAAAGGAACAGTTGCACAACAAAAGATAGTAGTGTTGAAAGAAAAGAAAACGGCGTTTTAGAAATAGGCGATAAAAACGATAACTTATTGATCCAAAACGTTGATAATAAAAATAGTAAGGTTCGTAAGAAAAAACGAATCGTTTTTTCAAGTGAAAGTAGCGTTGACGGCAATAAAAAAATACAAAAACCAATTCTGGATTCAACGGTAATGATTTATGATAAAATAAAACCATTTGCAGATGAAAGTGAAGAAGTTCCCTATGTCAATCCGAGGGGAATGAAATGGGGACCAAAAAATCCACAAAAAATGAATACAAAAGAAGGTATAGTAAAACAAAGTTCTATTGACTACATGAGCCATTCCTGCTATTTATACGACCATTGTTGCAGTTTCCTTACTAATATACTTGAAAACCTTCATTTGTGCCCTAATACCTATACAGAGCCCCAATTTTATCGAAAATGTTCAAAAAAGACCGACTGAAAATTGTGTAATTATGTAAAAATTGTTGAAAATTAGGGTTACGATTTTATTAATCATCCTACCATTATACCAGAAGTAGAAGGGGTTGAGAAGAGAATAAAAACTAAATAATTTTAATCTAAAACAAATTTCTCCTAGTCCCGTATTGAACTGTTGTAATCTCCATTCAATGTCCCCAGCTCACACTTTTTTTTTTATTGTAGTGATAAAATCAATTCAGATTGTTATACTTTTAAAGATAAATGAACTTTAATACACGAATTTGAATATTTATTAATAGAGGAAAACCTTTCAGAGAACGTTCAAGATCCAATAATTGACGAAGTAGACCTAAATGAAGAGGAAAATCTTCTTGAAATGGTTGAACCAAGTTGCGTTTCTAAAAACAATCCGGACAGAAAATTCGCTAAAGAAGAACCAGATACAAGATTGCCACTAAAGAAACGCAGACATTCAGTTGTGAAAGTAACAATCGAACACGGTTGCACAGGAGAAATAATAAAAAGAGTCGGAGCAGAAGAAAGTGAAAAAGACATCAGTTACCCTGCCGAGCCGGCGATAAGCATCGCGGAAATTCAAGAAAAATTAGTCGATCCGCAACCTCGTACTTTCAAAACGCCCGCCCAAAAAAAAGAGATGCCCCCTCTTCCAATTTCATTCCCTAATGTATCGCAACCACCCGATATAGTTACCCAATTGTACAATAATCCCACCATTAACTACCACATGAATAACGTCCCGTATTCATTTTTCCCTTGTACTAGTTTAACGTATTTCCCGCCCGTTCTTTTCAGGAAGAAAAAGTGCGACTAAATGCTGTTTGTTCAGTAATTTTACTTAAATGTCAGTTTTTGCTCCTTTTGTAAAATCATTGATTGTTGTGAATTAAAATTTTAAGATTCTTATAGTAATGTGAATTAATATTTGCTTGAATATAAAAACTGCTTCAAGAAAGAATAATCGAGAAAAGAGAAGAATAGAAGGCATTCATCCAATAGAAGAAAATTGTTTCAGTTGTTAATATTAACGATAATTTAGCAAATTAATGGATTAATTTCCTATTTTGTCTCTAGTTTTATTTGTTAATGAATGATCATTTTTTTCTATTTTACGTACTCATTTTATTAATATTTGTTTGACGTCGTGCATGGTCACCAAAAGGGATAATGGAATCACACAATTATAAAAATGGACCGATTTTATACAATAGGGGTTAAAAAAAATACATGAAAATTTAATTAAGAAAGTTTCTACGTGGTTTTAAATGTGTATAAAGGAGAAGACAATATTTTTAACTTGCTTTCTAGTGCGAATTAATTATATCTTTAGTATTAACACTGCTTTAAGAAAGAAACGCAGAAAAAATAGAAGAAAAGAAGACTTTCATCAATAAAAGAAAAAAGAAATTCGATAATAGAAGAAAATTTTTGGCTGTTAATATAAACCAAAACTTAGAAAATTAATGGATATACTCCCTTTTTTTCTTGAATGTTAATTATCTGTTAATTATTTTTCCATTATTTTGGTTTTTATTTTTATTATTTCTCGTGAATAGGCGCCAAATCGAAAATTGGAATAAGAAAATTATAAAAATATAGATTGATTTTAATAATACGGGTTGAAAATTTATAAATATAAAGATAAATTATACTCAAATTATAAAATTATATTTTGAATATCTGTTGTTTAATCTTTTTTAGTAAAAACCGATGTATGTTCATTTTTATTAATTGTAAAACCCAAAATTGTCCGGATCCTCAACATTTTTTAAATAAGATATAGTGAACACTTACAAAAACTATGGAAATTTAAGATGAGTATAATTTATCTTTTATACTTATAATGAATAGATTCCGCAAAGTTCATTGTGATTCTTGAAAATTTAATTAAGAAAGTTTGAAATGCGGGTAAAGCAAAAGACAATATTTTTGCTCGCAATTAAGGCGTACATTTTAATTTTTTTATTAATAGGGGGTTGATAACTGCCTATTTTTTTTATCTATGTAGTGTTTTGGTCTTTAATTTAAAAACTGGAGGTCTCGGAAACCGGCGATATATTAAAACTACTCTCTACAATAAAAAAATAACTCACTACATAAACGCAGAGTCCACTAGTACTTAATTTAAGGGTAAGTTATCAAAAAATCTCCTTAATGAGGGCAAACAAAATTGTAGTTAACCGAAAATTGATAAAAATTGGGATTCCGACAGAAGGTCCTTTAATTTACAATTAAAGTTACATCCCAAAAATAATAAAACTTAGGCTACCCTTACAGAACCGCAGTGAAGCATTACATTGCTTGTACAATAATAAAAAAAAATATTTTACCGACTATTGTTTGAAACTTGAATCAAAGAAAATACTAATTATATTAAAAATTTTAGTGCCTAGTCAGTATTGTGATTTACTTATGTCGAGGGGCTAAATGAAGTAATTGAATATTTCCACAATTAGTGAGTACCTCAACGTAAATACGGTAATTTTATTTGAAAAAACTAACAACGAACCGTGCCATACCCAAAACGCAATGTACAGAGACAAATTGCCAAATTAAAAAAAATTTTAGTGAATAAAAAAAATTCTTGCCAGTGCAGGAGAATTTCCCCAGCGTTTGCCATTCTTTTTTTCATTTTATTTAAATGATACATTCTTGATTTAATACGTAAATAATTGTCCAAATATAAATACAAAATACATTTTTATTTCCGAAAATATTTGACGCCGAAAAATATTTCTTAAACAATAAGAACGTATAATAATTTTAAAGCGCTATTAAATTACATTTTTTTTAAGAATTCGTTTACAACGTTACAATTTTTAATAGAAATTTTTTCCAGCGATTGACTACTTCTTAAATTTGTATTTTTTCTTGGTCGGCGGCGGGGGCGGTTTGTACTCGAGAGCCGCCAACCCCTCGACCACAATTTCGGCGCTGATCTTCTTTATATCGTCCCGAGAAAGGACTTGGGCGTCAGAAACTCCGGTCTCGATAAACGATTCTTCGCTCGCCTTCGTATCGACCTCGACCGGTTTACTTCTATCGCGCATCAATAATTCGAATGTCTTGTAACCGACTTCGATACTCGCCGCAGCTAGCAGCTCCTTCGCCGAAGCCGCGTTCGCCGCCAGCTTCGCAAACTTCGCGTTCAAATCGGGCAACATCTTCACAGCTGAAACACCGCAAATCGTTAAAACGTAATTAGGTGGTCGTGCCGGTTGGTTTTACCGTCGCATTCGTCCTCCTCCGGTTCCACGGCGATGCTGGTGGCCAGGGAAGCCCCGCTCTTAGCTAAAGTCGATCCGCTTACCGCTCTCATTCCCAACGCCAGCAGCCTCGACAGGTATTGCAAATGCCGCAACGAAATTCTAACCTTAGCTAGTAAACTGTATCTGTTCTGAATCAGTACGTCGGATTCGTTCGTTTTTTCGATTTCGAATTTGATATCGGCCCGCAGTACCGATTTCTCGGCGTTGTACCTGAAATTCATAAACATTCATTTGCTATAACGGACCAAAGAATCGAGAAACTAGCTACTCCCCTCTACTTCTAATTATGCTACTGCGCATCCAATCTCGGGCGCCACGTCTACTGTAAGAGGGGAAACATTTTTTTTTAACCGCGAGCAAAACACAATGGAATTTTAATATTTTCAACAGTTGATCGATGAGTGTGCTAAGGCTACGGCAAGATCGTTTAATATCAATGATAGATTAAGTAATTAATAGAGATCTGGAATCTATCGGGCAACAAGCTCGAGCATCTGATTTCTCAACGTTGTACCTAAATTTACATACGAATATATGACACATCACACTTCCAATAATAATGGAAGAGGCGAGGATGAAAAGGCTATTCATTGGGGTTAAGACCGAAAACCACGAGGGGCAGTGGAAAACCACCCTCTCCAAAATGAAATAAGACCCCACTCGGTTCTCTATCACAAATAATATTTGTTAATTTGCTTACGCGGTTGTAGTATCGACCATTGTATTTTCCAAGACTGAAACCATAGCGGAAGCTTTTTCAAATTTTTCCAGCAAATCGTCTCGGTCCGTTTCGCATTTTTGAACAAATTTCGCTAACCTGTCTTTTTGACGCATTTGCTCCTTGATACTAAAAAAAAAAAAACGGTTTTTGGAAACGTCCTCCATGAAATATTTATTAAATAAAATACCAAGGGTATATTTGATCGAAGGTTTGCGTAAAGAAGGCGTCTTTCAATATTTTCAGCGTCCCTTCGATGGTCGATATCTCTTTTTGTAACATGTGAAAACTTTTCGATTCCTCTATAGCGATTCTTCCTAAATTAATGTCGCTCTAAAATAAAACGGAAATCAGAAGCAAAGTTCTATTTTTTTTTTATTACCGTTTACTCACGTCTCGTCTTATCAAATTTTTTAAATTCGATGTAAACATCTCGACGCTTTGCTGCACGAAAGCGAGATCTTTTTTCCTGCTGACTAAATCCGTTTTCACGATTTTTTCCAAGTACTGATATTCCTGTCTTCTGTCGTCCAAATATTCCGTGCCCAATTGTCCCAATTTCGTAGCATTAATCATACATTTCCCCTGGGCTAAACCGTCGTTTTTTAGTGAAATCAGTATTGCGTCAAAATAGATGGCGTCCTAAAAGAAACAAACGTTAGTAGAAGCGAATAAAATATTTATTGAATATTAATAATATACTTTTCAAGAGAGAATTTTGTTTGGTTGACGCGAGATGGCGACACGGGGAGTTGCAGGGGCCGGCAACCAGCTGTACTCAATATAGTATAGTGTGTTGCATAGCGGGAACAGGTAAAGCAGATTTCTGCATTATTTTAATTTTTTTTAGACAGTTTGCGAGCGGTTTGTTTTGCAATTTTAGGGATTCTTTCTTACTTTTTTCATGATCGCAATCATTTCCTTGTAAGAGTTTCTGATATAAATAGCGGCTTCTTTCTTTAATATCGCATCTTGGACCTTCCCTGTAATGAGGTGAGCTTGTTTTTCGCAGGGCAGCATAGTTTGGGCCCCCTCGTACTTCAATCTGTCTTCGTAAATCGCGCATTTCAACTGAAAATTTTAAGATATCGTTAAGGTTAGGTTAGATTAGGTTAGGTTAGGTTAGGTTAGGTTAGGTTAGGTTAGGTTAGGTTAGGTTAGGATAGGTTAGGTTAGGTTAGGTTAGGTTAGGTTAATAAAGGAAATAAACGTGTAGAAGTAACAAATAGAATCTAAAATCCAAAGGAATATCCAGAAAAACCAAAGAAAGAAGAAGAAAGATGAAATCAAACTGAATCTGTAGTAGAGAATGACGTATTATGTTGGCAAAAGAGGAGAGAGTGAATGGGAAAGAAGAACAAACGAAAAAACAATGCATTGATGACGTATTAAAAAAATAAAATAGTAAAAAGCGAAAAAAGATAGAGAGATCAGTTCAGAAAATTAAAATGACACTAAAAGAAACAACGAACGAAATATTTAATCTAGATATTTATTATTGTTTCTATTTATTGCAAAATATTTTTTATTACCTTTAAATCGATAAGTTTGTCGGATTTCAACTTCATCTTGTAATGGAGCATGTCCCTTTTTTTTCGTTTAGTAAAACTAACTTGATGTATCATATCGATCACTTTCTGGAAACAAAATAAAATCATTTCAAACTGCATTTAAGTAAAAAGAAGTTAAACGAACAGTGAGCACGTAAACAAACCAGAATTACAGTACGCACGGGAGAATCTCTTGTCGTAGGCGTGTTTACGTGCTCACTAAACTGCGCTCAACTCTTAACAAAGATAATTCAGAAACTAATATGGAATTAAAATGTTGCCACTAAATTAACATTTACTTTAGGGTGGTTATTAACAATTTCATCAGGTCAGGTCAGTTTAGGTTAGGTTAGGTTAGGTTAGGTTAGGTTAGGTTAGGTTAGGTTAGGTTAGGTTAGGTTTGGGTAGGTCAGTTTAGGTTAGGTTAGGTTAGGTTAGGTTAGGTTAGGTTAGGTTAGGTTAGGTTAGGTTAGGTTAGGTTAGGTTAGGTTAGGTTAGGTTAGGTTAGGTTAGGTCAGGTCAGGTTAGGTCAGGTTAGGTTAGGTTAGGTTTGGGTAGGTCAGTTTAGGTTAGGTTAGGTTAGGTTAGGTTAGGTTAGGTTAGGTTAGGTTAGGTTAGGTTAGGTTAGGTTAGGTTAGGTTAGGTTAGGTTAGGTCAGGTCAGGTTAGGTCAGGTTAGGTTAGGTTAGGTTTGGGTAGGTCAGTTTAGGTTAGGTTAGGTTAGGTTAGGTTAGGTTAGGTTAGGTTAGGTTAGGTTAGGTTAGGTTAGGTTAGGTTAGGTTAGGTTAGGTTAGGTTAGGGTAGGTTAGGTTAGGTTAGGTTAGGTTAGGTTAGGTTAGGTTAGGTTAGGTTAGGTTAGGTTAGGTTAGGTTAGGTTAGGTTAGGTTAGGTTAGGTTAGGTTAGGTTAGGTTAGGTTAGGTTAGGTTAGGTTAGGTTAGGTTAGGTTAGGTTTGGTTTGGTTTGGGTAGGTCTGTTCAGGTTAGGTTAGTACTTTTCACTTTACATACTTACCGTTGGAGTGGAACTGGAAAAGGCCATCTGAAGAACTCTGTGTTCGGATAAAGCGTTTCTTAATTTTTGCTTATCGCCGCCGCACGCATTGTCTAATTTCTTCCTATTTATATCGATTTCTGTTTGAAGGTTTTTCAGTTCTTTCGCCTGCCTTTTTTTAGCTATTGCGACGTCCATTTCCATAATTTTTTTGTCTCGCGCTATACGAAACAGAAATAAGCACCTTGGAATGAAAAGGTGAGTAAAAATTAACAAACAACAAAGCAAAAAGGTGTATTTTTACACGTTTCTCGGATCTAGATCTAAGATAGATCAGGTTTTTACTCTAAATCAAACACGAGATTCCCGCGCATTATCTGTTTATAGATTTCAAAGTAACGTACGATTTAGTAAATGTATCAGAAAATGATTATTGAAGGCGTAGAAACAGAAAAGTTTGGAATAATAGAAGAAATGGGACAAAGGGACCGGATCCAACAAGGACCAGGTGGTTGCTAGAAAAGAACAAACCAGGTGGTTGCTGGAAAGAACCAACCAGACGGTTGCTAGAAAAGAACCAACCAGTTGGTTGCTAGAAAAGAACCAACCAAGTAGTTGCTGGAAAGAGCCAACCAGGTGGTAGCTAGAAAAGAACCAACCAGGTGGTTGCTGGAAAGACACCAACTATGGCTCCGAAGGCACCTCTCCTAGTTTGGGGCAGTGGAGGACCCAAACTGCCAGAAATGTGGGAGGATGAAGAGACCTTCCTCCCTTAACTGGGCAACTGTGAGGTCTACGGGCATCGAGGAAAGAAATCTTTTGGTGTGGAACAGATGGAAGCTGATGATCTCATGGAAGGATATTCTAACCTTCATTGGAAGGTCTAGGCGTTTCGAGGAGGAGCAAAGGTGAGGAAGGGGAAGATTGGGGATGGCCAAAAGCCTCCCCGCCCTATTACACCGTTACCATTGGGAAGAAGAAAAGTAAATGAAGAAGAGGTAGAGTAGGGAGCAAACAACTCTAATTAGAGGCTCTGGAATTCTGTTACTTACTGTACAAATTAATGAGTCCCTTATATTGGGTGATTTTGTCTTTGGTGGTCCATTTGGCCGCCGTCATCCCGTGGAGCTTCACCTTATTGGCCGACAACATATTCGAGCTATTCATCTTAGATAATTTTTTCGAAAATATCTGCTAAAATAAAAAATATTTGTTAAGTGGCACCGTCTAAATCTGTCACCGTTTGCTTTCGAACTGACGGATTTCTTTGGCTTCCTTCACGTCGTTTCTTGGTAACTGAAAATTAACGTTCAATACGGCATGTCCCGGTATAATTTTCGGTTTAAGAGAGAAAAGAAGCCGAATTTGGTATTTGTTTTTTCGTAAATGTTATAATTTTCCGGAAAATTGGATTTTCCCCAATTTTCCCTCGAGAGAAATTTTTTTTTGGTCAACGGAACATTTCCATGAATTTCTCGATCTCGAAATGCCCCGAATTCAAAATTTCAGGAAAATCAAAAATTAAAAAATTTTCCATCGATTTTCATTCGAATGCAATTTTTTTTTCGAAATCCAAATTTGAATCGTCCGCCATTTTGTTATTATTTAAGATATGGCCGTTTTCTTGGTACGTTTCGATAGAGAATTGATTTGTCTTTAAATTGAATGTTGTTTCGTTGTTTCGATTTCAATGGTGTAGACGTGGGGATTTTTTAAATGAGCGAAAGTCCAAAAAAAAATTTTTCCGGATTTAAAATTTAATAACTTTGCCGGATATCAAATCGAAGAAAGCAAATTTTGATTTTTAGTTAGATTCATCTTTTGTCTTTCGAATGGTTTTTACTTCAACTCGATATCACGTATAGTTTTTGAGATATTTATTTTTAAATGTAGACGTGTTTTCAAATTTTTGAAAATTTTCGGATTTTTGCTCGAAAATGTGTGAAATTGAAATCATAGTAAAGATATGGAGAAAATATGGTTTTTCCACGTATTTTGACTTCCGGAATCGGAATTTGGCATTTGTTTTTTCATAAATGTTATAATTTTCCGGAAAATTGGTATATTCCGGAATTTTCCCCAATTTTGCCGTGAGAAAATTTTTTTTTGGTCAACTGACAAACTGTTTTATTTATAATTTATAACAAATTTTCCATATCTGAGGAAGACGATAGCTAAATTTATTTGAAGTAATTTCCACATAATATTAGAAATGTTATTAGTAGCGATAATACCTAACAAGTATAATTAATAACTAAAAAATAACTGATTATTTATGTATTCTTAAATTAGTATTTTTTTTTACATAATTTGTAGTGATATACCACGAATTGGCAAAAATATTAAGTTTAACGATTAAACTAAAATTACAAACAAAATTGTAGCTTTTAAAAACTAAAAATTGAAAAAATGATCTAATCTGGTCATAAACATTAAAGATAATGAAATCGTAAACGATATTTTTCAATTAATAACCACTAATTAAATAAAATATCCGTAACCAGCGACGTTTCTTTTAAATAATTAATTTAATTGGTTTAATTAGTGGCCGAGCGACATGAGCGCCCCTCAAGAGCATCATCCCCTTCGTAAGAACTGATTATCTTATTTTATTAATGAATATATTTATTAATGTTTATCGAGCACCCTTTTTGTTTAGCTTCGTTAAAGTGTAATTGTTCCTGCACTTGTTTCTATTAATTTCCGTGACAATATTAATATTTAGTTCCGGTGTGTTTTACGGTCTATCGATATACACTCTCGGCTTTAAAAAAAAGTCACGCGCGGTCGAATCTGGGAATATTGCGGGCCGCGTTCGGATGGGGAAAGTTGTCTAAAGCAGTCGCGGACGTGGGAGTTTTCTGGATTTTGGTCCCGCCGATCTGGAAAAAATTAAATCCGGGAACTTAAGGAGCTGCCGCATCGAAAATGTTCTGATCGAGTATTTGTGACATTTTTTTTTTAGATTAACAACTTTATTTTTAAACTCAAATTCTCGAATTGTTCGGCAAATAACGATTTTCTTTGTGTGATCGAATTTATTTATTTTCCCCGTCTCTAGTGCTTAACGAAAAAGCACCCCTTTCTTTTTTATTTTGATTTTCAATTGCTCGACGCACAATGTGACCGTTTCTGTTTTCCAAGTGTAACGAGTCTTTAAAAAAAAATTCTCGATAAAGAATGTCCCGGAATTCGAGCAATGTTTGAATTTTGTGTTGTTTGTTTCAAACAGAAAGAAAAGTACGATACACCCTGTATATTACGAAATAATTTTAAAATGTGAAACTTGACTCTATCTATCTATATCTAACTTTAGTGAAAAATAATAATTATTGAATTTAATGTAATGTCTAAATGAGGGCTTTTCTGGTCGATCAGATGTTCTTTAACTCTATTGTTAATAGTTCTAATTGTTGTCCCTACATATGCAGCACGGAAATCCGCACCGCTAATCTTTTATAATAAGCTTTTATTCAGTTTTTCTATTTTATCTATTTTGTAAAAAAGTAAACTTTTAGCCTCGTTGATTTTTAAATGAAATTTTAAGATGAGGGTTGAATTTTGAAACTAAAATAAATAAATTAAGGGCCAAATATTAACACTAGTTTTGACAGCGGGTACAGTTGAAAAAAAAAAAAAAATAAAAGAACGTTTAGAATAAAAAGAGTGCCCATTGTGGAGAAAAAATACAATTCGAAATATATTGTTTTTCTGTAAATAGTAACATACAGGGTGATGCATTAATGTAGCAAAGCTGGATTAGTTTGTTATTGTTGAAGTTACGAAAAAAAAGTATTTACAAAAAGTGTAGGCAGTTTTGAGATTCGCATTTTAAAATTAGTCCCAAATATTTGATACAGAGTGATCGAAAATCAGATGGCTGTAGATCCTGTATTAAACATAACAGACATACAGTGTGATGCATCGTTGAAATCAGCCCGGCGAGAGGTTTACAAAAATGTAAAAACATACGGGGTGTTTCCATCGAAAAAACATAACTTTGACACGTATCTTTTTTTTGGGACAACCTGTATAAGCGAAATTAATGTCAAATTACGGGTTTTTGAATATACACAAAAAAGTGTTTTTACAAATTTTTCGTCAAATGCACCGTTTCGGAGTTACGGACAGTCGCGTCCACAGTGACTCACCCTGTATATAAGTACATTTAATATTCGTTTCTTAATCTATGTTTCTCATAATCAGTATTTTTAAGGCTTTATCGATATTTTTTGACATTTTTCCGTATCATTTTTGAAATAAAATCGACATTTTATGAAAATATTTTAAATATTTTAAAAATCCACGTCGAAACTTTAAGAAAAATTTTAATTCAAAGTTTGAAATTTTATAAATTTTATTTTTAATTTCGAAAATTAATAAAAATCGAAATATTGAAACAAGATTTTGCAAAATTTTATATACGAAGTTGACATTTTATGAAAATCTTGTTTTTTAAGTTAAATTTTGGTTTTGTTGAAGAAATTTTTAAAACTTTGCTTTTGATACCGAAATTTTTGACTCGAAGTGGAAATTCTAAAAAATATTATTAACTTTGTTGAGGTTTATACGTATTTTCGTTTTTAAAAGCGATATTTAAACTTTGGTTTAAATATCGACCATTTAAAAAATAAATTTACAAAAAATCGAGAGAAAATTAGGTTTTTAAAGACCATATTTTGATTTTTTAGTCAACAGTTTTTGATTGAAAATTTATATTCTAAAAAATATTATTTTTAATATAAACATTCTATAAAAATCACGTTTTTGTAATCTTTTCTTAGAAAACTAATTGAAATGTTTTATTTTACAAGATTTTTTTTTATTGTTATTTTGTTGTACTATTTTAAACATTATTTTTCACATCATTTTGAAATGCAAAATATGATTTTCATGTAACTGTAAATCCTGTATTAAACATAATAAACATACAGTGTGATGCATCGTTGAAATCAGCCCGGCGAGAGGTTTACAAAAATGTAAAAACATACGGGGTGGTTCGATAAAAAAAAACATAACTTTAATACGTATCTTTTTTTTGGGACAACCTGTATAAGCGAAACTAATGTCAAATTACGGCTTTTTGAATATACACAAAAAAGTGCTATTACAAAATTTTCGTCAAACGCCCCGTTCCACGGCGACTCGCCCTGTATATGTTTTTAACCTCGCGTTAGTTAATTTTTTTTAAATTTACGAATTATAAAATCCGCGTTTTTGATTTTCAGGAGGACGCAAATACAACGAATCCTTATTTTGCGTCTAGACTTGCTCGGTCGTAAACAAAACGAAACATAAAAAAATAAAAAAATTGGGAATTCTCGTCAGAAGTGCGGCGCGAAATGTAATTCGCAATTAATAAAAAAATTCACGTTCGACGTTGTTGATTTCCCGCAAACACGCTTATTTTCAGTTTTATGTTCGTCGTTTTAGTTGCGCGCAAATCTTCGAACGGACCGGGAGCGGGATGCGCACGGAATTCCGCAACGTCCAGTATATAAACTTTAAATTTTTCTTTTTCAGTCGCTAAAGTGCGCTAAAATTATTTTTAGTGGAAACAAGTTCACCATAAATCCGGGTATGTGGATCATATTTACAGTGTTTATTAAATCCCGTTGTTGTTTACAAAAAGCAATATACAGGGTGACGAAATAATGTGGCGAATAATCGATTAGTCCGTTGTTATTGAAGTTAGAAAAAAAAATGTTTTTACAAAAAGTGTGGGCATTCTTAAGAATCGCATTTTAAAATTAGTCCCAAATATACAGCGTGTTAGGGAACACAGTGCCAGATAAAACATTTGTTTTTTTAAATGAAACACCCCGTATATTTTTATGTTTTTATATACCTCTCGCCGGGCTGATTTCAATGATGCATCACACTGTATGTTTATTATGTTTAATACAGGATCTACAGTTACATGAAAATCATATTTTGCATTTCAAAATGATGTGAAAAATAAAGTTTACAAAAAGTACAACAAAATAACAATAACAAAAAATCTTGTAAAATAAAACATTTTCTAAGAAAAGATTACAAAAACTTGATTTTTATAGAATGTTTATATTAAAACTAATATTTTTTAGAATATAAATTTTCAATCAAAAACTGTTGACTAAAAAATCAAAATATGGTCTTTAAAAACCTAATTTTCTCTCGATTTTTTTGTTAATTTTTTTTATAAATGGTCGATATTTAAACCAAAGTTTAAATATCGGTTTTAAAAACGAAAATACGTATAAACCTCAACAAAGTTAATAATATTTTTTAGAATTTCCACTTCGAGTCAAAAATTTCGGTATCAAAAGCAAAGTTTTAAAAATTTCTTCAACAAAACCAAATTTTAACTTAAAAAACAAGATTTTCATAAAATGTCAACTTCGTATATAAAATTTTGCAAAATCTTGTTTCAATATTTCGATTTTTATTAATTTTCGAAATTAAAAATAAAATTTATAAAATTTCAAACTTTGAATTAAAATTTTTCTTAAAGTTTCGACGTGGATTTTTAAAATATTTAAAATATTTTCATAAAATGTCGATTTTATTTCAAAAATGATACGGAAAAATGTCAAAAAATATCGATAAAGCCTTAAAAATACTGATTATGAGAAACATAGATTAAGAAACGAATATTAAATGTACTTATATACAGGGTGAGTCACTGTGGACGCGACTGTCCGTAACTCCGAAACGGTGCATTTGACGAAAAATTTGTAATAGCACTTTTTTGTGTATATTCAAAAAGCCGTAATTTGACACTAGTTTCGCTTATACAGGTTGTCCCAAAAAAAAGATACGTGTCAAAGTTATGTTTTTTCGATGGAAACACCCCGTATGTTTTTACATTTTTGTAAACCTCTCGCCGGGCTGATTTCAACGATGCATCACACTGTATGTCTGTTATGTTTAATACAGGATCTACAGCCATCTGATTTTCGATCACTCTGTATCAAATATTTTTTAATGCCGTAGCATAGAATTTGAAAAGTTAAAATAAAAACATGTAAACCGTTTTTATTGATTTTTAACGTTTTGGCTGGTACAGACAAAGAAATGTGGCACTGCGTTCCTGAACACCCCGTATATTTGGGACTAATTTTAAAATGCGAATCTCAAAACTGCCTACACTTTTTGTAAATACTTTTTTTTCGTAACTTCAACAATAACAAACTAATCCAGCTTTGCCACATTAATGCATCACCCTGTATGTTACTATTTACAGAAAAACAATATATTTCGAATTGTATTTTTTCTCCACAATGGGCACTCTTTTTATTCTAAACGTTCTTTTATTTTTTTTTTTTTTTCAACTGTACCCGCTGTCAAAACTAGTGTTAATATTTGGCCCTTAATTTATTTATTTTAGTTTCAAAATTCAACCCTCATCTTAAAATTTCATTTAAAAATCAACGAGGCTAAAAGTTTACTTTTTTACAAAATAGATAAAATAGAAAAACTGAATAAAAGCTTATTATAAAAGATTAGCGGTGCGGATTTCCGTGCTGCATATGTAGGGACAACAATTAGAACTATTAACAATAGAGTTAAAGAACATCTGATCGACCAGAAAAGCCCTCATTTAGACATTACATTAAATTCAATAATTATTATTTTTCACTAAAGTTAGATATAGATAGATAGAGTCAAGTTTCACATTTTAAAATTATTTCGTAATATACAGGGCGTCTCGTAAGGTCAAAGCATATCAGGATTCTTTTTTTTTTGTCAATCCTGCAATTTTTAATAAACACTCTTTAAACCTTTCCCACTTACCTTCTAAGTTTATCACATTTGTTGTGTGTTATAGTTTCTGATTTCTATTGCGTTGTCTTCTATATGTTTATTCTTTTCTTCTCTTTATTCCTTTTATTGGTCTATTTATTCTTTATATATTTCCTATATATTTGTTCGCAGTATTTATACTACTTACTTCATAGCTCTATTATAAATTAATAATATCAAAGTTTTCTTAAAACAACCGATACATTTAATAGCAGGGGTAGGCACCATCCCGGCTTCGTTAAAGGAATTTTCGTGTTACGACTGAATTTTAAATTTATTTAACATGGTATTTAAACAATAAAACATGGTGTCACTAAGAAACAACAGTGCTAAAACATTTAAATACACAGGATGATTTTAATTTGCCGATTCTATTTAAAGAAAGGGACGATTTACAAAGTTTAATTTTCTTTTAAATGACCAGTTCAATTTATTCTTTCCTCAGGAATAATTCCGGTATCGGTAAAAATTTCCCATGTCTAATTTTAGTTACTTTTATGTCTAGATATTGTCCTTGTATCAATCGTAAATACAAAACGGATAAATAAAAATATTTAAATTTCCTATAAGCAATAAACACAATTAACTATAAATAACGAATATGATCATTTTGTCATTATTTCCAATATAAATATACCTTTTATTTATACAAGGTGTCCAAAAAGGTAAACAATATTGTATTGTACAATATTAAATACAAAATGTATTCAGTCTATTAATGAAAATTACTCAATAATTTCCCAGGTTTTAGTATATTTTTTATCGGAAATTCTAATAGTACCAGTATAACAGCACGAATCTAATTATTTATAATTTTACCGACAAACATATCTAGATGCAATTAGAAAAAATGATTACCTATTAGATGTAATAAATAATTTTACCCATTAATACGTAAATGTAAATTTAATGAAACGTAATAAACAAAAATTGTTACACGGACTTTTTCTTTCAAATAATCTCGCAGGAAATTATCGAGGTGCGTAAGATCTGGCGATCTCGTAGGCCGTTCGGTACAGTCTCTACGGTCAATCTTTTGTTTCATTCAAACATTGCTCGAATTCCGGGACATTCTTTATCGAGAATTTTTTTTTAAAGACTCGTTACACTTGGAAAACAGAAACGGTCACATTGTGCGTCGAGCAATTGAAAATCAAAATAAAAAAAAAAGGGGTGCTTTTTTATTAAGAACAAGAGACGGGAAAAATAAATAAATTCGATCACACAAAGAAAATCGTTATTTGCCGAACAATTCGAGAATTTGAGTTTAAAAATAAAGTTGTTAATCTAAAAAAAAAATGTCACAAATACTCGATCAGAACATTTTCGATGCGGCAGCTCCTTAAGTTCCGGGATTTAATTTTTTCCAGATCGGCGGGACCAAAATCCAGAAAACTCCCACGTCCGCGACTGCTTTAGACAACTTTCCCCATCCGAACGCGGCCCGCAATATTCCCAGATTCGACCGCGCGTGACTTTTTTTTAAAGCCGAGAGTGTATATCGATAGACCGTAAAACACACCGGAACTAAAAATTAATATTGTCACGGAAATTAATAGAAACAAGTGCAGGAACAATTACACTTTAACGAAGCTAAACAAAAAGGGTGCTCGATAAACATTAATAAGTTATATTCATTAATAAAATAAGATAATCAGTTCTTACGAAGGGGATGATGCTCTTGAGGGGCGCTCATGTCGCTCGGCCACTAATTAAACCAATTAAATTAATTATTTAAAAGAAACGTCGCTGGTTACGGATATTTTATTTAATAAATGGTTATTATTTAACAATATCGTTTACGATGTCATTATCTTTAATGTTTATGACCAGATTAGATCATTTTTTCAATTTTTAGTTTTTAAAAGCTACAATTTTGTATGTAATTTTAGTATAATCGTTAAACTTAATATTTTTGCCAATTCGTGGTATATCACTACAAATTATATAAAAAAAAATACTAATTTAAGAATACATAAATAATCAGTTATTTTTTAGTTATTAATTATACTTGTTAGGTATTATCGTTACTAATAACATTTCTAATATTATGTGGAAATTACTTCAAATAAATTTAGCTAAGGGGATGATGCTCTTGAGGGGCGCTTATGTCGCTCGGCCACTAATTAAACCAATTAAATTATTTATTTAAAAGAAACGTCGCTGGTTACGGATATTTTATTTAATAAATGGTTATTATTTAACAACAATGTACACTATATTGATAAACAGTATATAATAATATAAATAATTTTAAAATGCGATGATACAACTTTTAGCTATTTCTCAAGATAACTGAAATATCAAACTTCGGAGTTACGAGTTGATCACCCCGTATAAATGATATGGAATATCGCCGAAGCCACTTTTACCTGTTTTTACCTGTTTTTACCTGTTTTTTTTTTATTCGAAGGTCTTCTTCAGGCAAAACGATTTGCGCAAACAACCCAAGAAGGTCGAGGCTCCTAATTAAGGAAACTTCAACCTTCGGAGGTCGCTCACTTATTTATTAACTTTTTTACGGTAATTACAACAAAAAGTTCTGAAATTGAATGAAAAATAAACAGGTAAATAACGTGGAAATGCTTAATTTGAAAAATATGACAACGTTTGTGATGCTTCTGAAGTATATTTGTGAAAATATCGTCGCTTTGGAATAAAAACGTATTCGAAGTCTCGCTGCAGTTATAAAGAAACTGGTTTAGGTTTTTGTTTTATTACACAAAAGAAAATCATCGTCTACAAGGGAACAAGTCGAACAACTTAAAGCGGATTCGATTGGAAATATAGAGGGTCATCTCGTCTCTTTATTCGCATTATAAATACATGTAGCGTTTTTAATTTTATTGTATGTTTTGTTGCCTAACTTAGTGCTCGTTTTGGTGATTTTGAGGATTGTGGGTTGGCCACACTGTCAACATTATTCCTCAGTTTGGTGATTTTAATAATAACGGGTTGGCCACACTGTCAACATTATTCTTCAGTTTGGTGATTTTAATAATAACGGGTTGGCCACACTGTCAACGACATTATTCTTCGTTTGGTGATTTTAATGATAACGGGTTGGCCACACTGTCAACATTATTCTTCAGTTTGGTGATTTTAAAAAGAAGGAGTTGGCCACACTGTCAACGACATTATTATTCGTGTGATTGTAATGGTTGCTCGAGTTGTGTTATTGAAAATACTGTTTGTTCCTTTTTAATAAACTAAAATATTTGAGAAAGTGTGTTTATTTGGAAAGGAAGAAGGCCATCGAGCACGACATATATAAAATTAAATTAATAATGTTAACCTGCAAGTACAGAGAGGCAACTAATGCTGTAACTACCATCTGTCAATATGACATGTGTGTATTTTTATGTGTATTGGGATGATGTCAAGAACTCAGTTAAAAATAGTTTAAGAGCGAAGAAATTTCATTTTCAAATGAAAATCACAAAAATAAAGCACTTATATTTTTTCAAAATCTTAATATTTTTGTGCAACCGACTTGATATTCCTGTTTTTAATCGAGTAAAATATTATTTTTCTGTCCGCATTAACTTGCGATGGGTTTTTTTTCGAAACGGTTTCAGGTATATGGTACCTGCGGTTACATTTTACCTTTGTTTACTTAATTTCTATGTCGAATCCGACCTTTTTCGATAACATTTTAAATTTTTTGCGTAGCAAACTGGTATCTCCCACTTTTTACCGAATTTTAGAGAGAATTCGGGATAAATAAGATTATTTAAAACCAGTGGAAACAGAAATAATCGCAGTTTGTCAGTTCCATTGTGAAATGTAAGTAAAGTTTAATGAAATATTTCATTTTATTTCCAAAGTCAGTTGGCAGTCATTGTTTAATAAAAAAAAATAAGATGTGAAAATTCTAGCTTTAGTATATATAGTTTAACAGTGCAATAAGTATTGTTGTCTACTTCTTTCATTTTATTTTGGTTCAACTCTTTAGAATTATTTACTCCAATACCATCTTATTTTTCATGCAATTTTTTTATAAATTATCACTAACATGTTTTTTTTTAACAGAAGCTCGTATTGTTCTTACTGCTGATTAGATGTACGTTTTTATTTTATCAAAAACAGTTGACATCAAATTTTTATTCTTGATGTATTATATAGTAAATTAAACAATAAAACTAAACAAAAATGAGTACCGAACTACTCGGAGTTTTGTGGGAGAATTAGACATTCCGGGGTTGCCAAATACGTTTAAAACGAATTTATTTTGGACTTATTATTAGACGTTTCGAAGTGCCATTTCTTCGTATTCCACATTTGACAACCGCTTGTTTCTCTTCTAATATTGCATTTTATTATTTCGTAAAATTTAATTACATTTCTAATTACCAAAAATATTGGTGACAACTCCAAATGCACGACTAAATTAGAATTTGGTAACAGTATTGGCAACGTTGCGAGTTTCTGTCTCTTAGCATGAGCGAAAATTGCAGAGCAGCCAACATAAATTCCGGTAACGTGATTGGTCGATAAAATCACTGCCCCACACTCTAAACCAATGGCGTTAAAATGTTGTATTTACGTTGGTAAACTGATCAAATGCTGCAGGATTTGTTTATACTTTTGGCCATTTTGGAAGTGGATGTGCAACCGTGTGCCGATATTTTAGTTTGAAAATTTCATTCATTTCTTTAAAATAATTATTTTAACATGAATTACACAGGTACAAAGTGGGTATATAGAGGGTGCAAAAACTAATAAATAGAATGTTTTGTATTACCAATTTTTTTCATTTAATTTTATTGATATTGATTATGTAGAAGATTTTAGCAAAGTTTTCTGATCCGATGTTACTGTCAAATGCATTTTAAATTATTAACTTTTATTTGATATGTGCAGTGGATCACTTTTCCTTTAAATCGTTCAAACCTGAGATTAAATTTAAATTTAAAGACTTCAAAAGATAGTTTTTGTACGATGCATGATCATTTTGAAGAATGGAAAAGCATATATTCGAAATATAGTTCGCAATATATACAAGAGTCGTTTGTTTTTTAAATTTTTGATAGGTTTTATTTGTTGTTGAGCTTCTAGTACCTACTTCAAGTTATCAAACTAAATCGAAGGCTCAAGATAACAATTACTAATTTGCTGGGAGAAGTGTAAAGTGTACTAAATACAACATTGAATTTTCGTTTCTCTTACAGAACCATGGACTACTATTTGGGCTACATCCTGAAGATTTTAGCAACAATTCTGGTTGCGATAAAGAATTACATAAGAACGGTAATTCTAGTTTGGCGGTTACCGGGACCTCCAGCTTTACCCATCATTGGAAATGTCTTAACGGTTAAGCACCACGAAGGTAGGACTCTATTTCAATAAACTAATTTATTACTTAATATCACTCATCAAATAAGAATTCGAAAATCATTTAATTAAACTAAGTTATGAGTCCTACTACTTAGGCAATTTACATTACATCAATTACGTCCATTAGATTTGTAATCGTCTCCTTAAATTATGCAACACGAATCACATCAGGTTTAAATTTCATTGAATGAAACAATTTATTTCATATATTTATCGAATCCGGGACTTCCACCTGAATCATATACAGGGAGTTTATTTTTTTTCTAGAATTAGTACACATGGGTACTTACGCGTCTAAACTGTTCGGGCCGTTTATTAGAATTTGGGTGTCGCTTCTCCCCACATTGGCGATATTCGAGCCGAGGCATCTTAAGATTATCTTATCGACGAACAAAAATAACGAAAAGGGATTTTTTTACAAAGCCCTACACAATTTCATTGGACAAGGCCTAATAACGAGCAATGGTAAGTTATTTTCTTACAATAAAATATTAAATACCTTCTTTATAATCAACGATACAGACAATTCGCAATTTACAAGGCTAGTTAAGCGATTCTTTATTGTACGAGTTATGAAATTATAAGTCGAGGCGAGTAACAGACGAGTTCGATAAACGCAGTTAAAGTGCTGTTTCTTTAAAGAATATTATTCGTGTTATCCGGAATATTGAATTTTTATTTTATATTATTCTAGGTTATCGGTGGAAGAAAAACCGCAAACTGATACAACCCTATTTCCACATAAACGTTTTGGAAAAATTTGTTGAAAATTTCGTCGAGTGTTCCCATCGATTCGTTGAAAAACTGGATGGACGGAAAACCGTAAAAATAACACCTTTCATAAACGAATGCATCTTAGATATTTTACACAGTAAGTATAATATATTTATACTCTAGTAAGTTTATTTTCTCTCTTGTTTGTTCGGTCTTTTATTTCCTGTTCGTGTTGTTCTTCTTTTCCAAATAAACACATTTTTTTAAATATTTTCTATTATTAGTAAGAAATAGTATTTTAATAAGATAAGTCAAGCAACCATTACAATCACACAAATAATAATGTCGTTGACAGTGTGGCCAACCCGTTATTTTTAAAACCACCAAACTGAGGAATAATGTTGACAGTGTGGCCAACCCACCATCCTCAAAATCACCAAACCGGCCATTGTCAAAATATGTGCAATGACCTCGTTTATAATAGTGAAAATAAATAAGTTTGTTAAACTTTAATATGCCGATCTAGTTCCAATTTTTTCTAATTCTTATTTATTTTGTTTCAGATTCAATATTGGGAGTTGCGCTCGATTTAGATTCGCCGTACAGAAAGTAAGCGAAAAACATTATTTCAATCCTCTTTGTTTATTTATTTCGTTTCGTTTCAGGGGAGAACTTCAAATTATCGAGCGATTCGTAAGGCCGTGGTTGATTTTGGAATCGATATACAATTGGACGTCTTCAGCTAATTCAGAAAAAGATCAGAAGCACAGCCTGGAGTCTTATACAAAACAAGTTAGTGATACCGGCGAAATTAATAATTAAAGGAATTTAACAGTATCGTTTCAGATCTTGATTAATAGAAAAAAGGAAACGAAAAAGTACGCGAAGACCTGTCTCTTGGATTATTTCATTGAAATAACCGAAAACAATACTCAATTTACTGAAGATGATTTGATAAGCGAGACGGTTACTTTTATGTTAGCCGTAAGTATTTTATTTTTCAAGCCACAAACATTAAACACTTGGACTAAAAGGAAATTACTTTTTACTTAAACTTTCAACAAATTCCAGTTTTGCCAAAAATCCCAATTAAGTCGGCACGCATGTTTTTCGTATGCCCAAAACTGAATGTAAATACTCTTCTTCTACTATTGATTAAAATTCGAAGAACTGCACGAAAGAAAAAAAGGGAAACACCCTGTACAAAGACGTATTAAAAAACAATAAGTTTACAAAACCTCGATTAAAATAAGGTCGTAGTACATTCTAGAAACTACGAGGAAGAGGAAAAAAAAATCAGTCGTTATGGGGCCGTCGATAAGAATAGGCGTTATGATAATAATTTATTTAGACTAGTGTTAATATATTATTGTTTAATCCTGACAGAAGCAAATACACATTATTAATATTTTTAGGGACAAGACTCAGTCGGTGGTACTTTAGCTTTCACTATTTTCTATATTGCGAAACATCCCGAGGTCCAAGAGAAAATATCCAAAGAAATCGGTGCTTATGACGTCGAGAGCAAGATTACGATAAAAGAGCTGAACGAGATGAAATATATGGAGCAAGTGATTAAAGAATCGATGAGACTGGCACCCATTGTCCCTATGATAAGTAGAGTTTTGACTGAAGACGTCAAACTGGGTTAGTAAACTTCTATATTTCTTCGAATACATTTTAAAGCAACATAAAATTTCCTTGTATTTGTAATCCATGAAAAAAAGTGTCGGTAACATCGTTAATCCTAATAACAATAACTTCAACCATACGACTAAATTACACAAACAATTCGTTTCTCCATTATCTTATCCTTCCCTTAAAACGTCCTCGTTTATATTTATTTCTTTTAAGGGTATTCTTTTTTATTTCAGATGACATAGTCGTTCCGGCCGGTACGAATTTATTTATAGCGCCTTTTATAACTCACCGACTGGAAAGTGTCTATCCGGATCCGTTGAAATTTGATCCGGATCGATTCGAAGAAAACAATTTGGAAAAACTTCACCCTTACGCTTATTTGCCGTTCAGCCTTGGACCGAGGAATTGTATAGGTGGGCGATACAAAAAAATATAGATATCCCGTATAAAAATGATATTTCGTATCGTAGATTGTCTTTATATTCATTTCATCGCAATTAACGGACGTGGTTTCGTGTTTTGTGTAGATTGTAATACTTGAAGACAAAAAAAATCGATTTTAACTGCATTTGTGGCGCTTCTTCTGTATTCCCGAGTAACAGTTTCAATTCCAACTTCATTTTAATATCTAAAAATAAATAATTAATTAAAAAAGCAATCAAAATTTTACTTGGCCAATCTTTGAACACTAATTTTAAGAATATCCAAAGAATTGTCCCGTTCTATTTTATCCTAAATCAACCAATAGTTCTTTAAATGTTGGGCAAAACAGAAGATCAATTCGTATTGGATTCAAAGAACATTTGGCTCATTTAAGAAATGGAAGAACTTAAAAATGTTGTGTTGTCGAACGCGCTCTTGCAAGTAAAATAACTTTAGGTATTTTGAAATAGGTACCTTTTTTAATGTATTTATGCAAACTTTTGATGTTTCAGGTTATAAATTTGCCATAATAGAACTGAAGACTTTGCTGTTTTATTTCTTAAAAAAGTACGAAATTCAGTTGCCCCCGGGTAAAGAAGAAATACATTTGACGTACAGAGCGACATTAAGAGCGAGCGGTGGAATTTGGATAACTTTAAGCCCTAGGAAGTAGCGTTATTGTAATATATAGTTTAAATAAATTTTATCATACTATCTATTGTTTAATTGTAACACCAAGCTTTAGGCAACACACACTATAGCCGAGCGTGTTCAGTATTGCCTACATTTTTGTTCGCGCATTCGAAATAATAAAACAAATTTGTTTAAAAAGTATTTAGATCATGAAACTCCTAAAATAGATGAAACCAATAATTTAGGGACCGTTTTCATTCCCAATAAAGTTAAAAAATGATTAGGGAATGATACGATGTATAAAAAATTTACAATTATAAAGCAAGATATAACAATTTTAATTTAAAACGTCGAAGAAAATTTAAAAATGTATAAAATACAACAAATAACAACATTGATTTTTTTTCTCATACATTTTAGATTTTTGAAAAAGTTACTGTTATTAATTTAATGTGGCTAAAGTCTGCAAGAAACAAGTAATTTTGATAAATTTGCTTCCTAAACCAAATCTGCTTTAAATTGAGAATTTATAATATAGAGTAACCCTAAAATAATGTATTACAATTTATGGTATTAACTTGCATAAAAACAGGCCCATTTCTGGAGTATATTTTGGGAAAGCCCATATCCTTTCGTATAAAACTTCTTTTAACTTTAGCCTACATTTCGCAGTTTGAAAATTCATCTGTTCATCCCTAAAAATAAAATTATAGCATTACATGATTTTTTTATGGTTTCATTTTTACCATTTCTATGTAGTACTATGTGTGTTTAAAATATTTTTTCTTCTTTTACTTCCAGTTTAATCTGAATGTTCTTATAGTCTTTATGGTCATTTTCATTCCTAATTACTAATTCTTCTCGTTTGATTTTAGTAATTTTATCGTTGATTAATGGGTTTTCTTCCTTGCTGTGAACTACTAAATGCCTACTTAACTTAATTTTTTCTCCGGTATGAATTAATGAATGATAATTTAAAGTATGTTTTTGAGAAAATGATTTTCCGCAAATTGGGCACTTGTGTTTTTTTTCACCGGTATGGACTAGTAAATGAGCGTTTAAACCGGTCTTAAAGGAAAACGTTTTGCCGCAAAACGAGCACGTATATTTTTTCTCGCCGGTATGCACTACTAAATGGTCCCTTAATTTGGAATTTGAGGAAAACGATTTTTCGCAATTCGAGCACTCGTATTTTTTGTCGCAACTGTGAACGGCCAAATGCGCATTTAAACTGGATTTGAACGAAAACGATCTTACGCAAATCGAGCACTTATATTTTTTTTCCTCAGTATGGACCGCTAAATGTTCATTCAAGTTGTATTTGGACGAAAACGATTTTTCGCAAAACGAACACTTTTTTTTTTTTTCTTTAGTATGAATCGCTAAATGCACGTTGAAATTGTTTTTTTGCGTAAACGTTTTTTCACAGATTGGGCATTTATATTTTTTTTCTCCAGTATGAACTGCTAAATGCGCATTCAAGTTGGATTTGAACGAAAACGATTTGCCACAAATCGAGCACTTAAATTTCCTTTCACCATTATGAACTGCCAAATGCACTTTTAAATTCGCTTTTCGAGCGAACGTTTTTTCACAAATTGTGCACTTATGTTTTCTTTCTCCAGTATGAACTATTAAATGATCCATTAAGGTGTATTTGGACGAAAATGATTTTTTGCAAAGCAAACATGTACGCTTTTTTCCGTTTTCATTTACTTCTTGTCTAATTTCAACGCTTTTATACTCATTAATTTGCATCATTTCATCTTCGTCCTTAATCATTACTTCTTCTTGTTTGATTTCAGTGATATAATTATGGTTGATTAACGGTTTTTCTTCGTAATTATTCATTATTTTTATTGTTAAAATTATTATTTATACAATTTAACCTTACTTTTTGATCTAGTATAAACAAAGAAAAATCTTCTTTTTCCGATTTAAGGCCTCCGCTACCGGAGTTATTCGGCCAATAAATAGAAATGAAAATATTTTCGCTCAAAGAGGGAGCTGCGACTAATTGTGCAATAATTAGAAGTGGAGGGGATCAGTTTAGTCTGGACTCAGCGTCGAGCTGCATTTCTTGTTTTTTTGTCATACCGGTGACCAATTAAAAGTGAAAATGTGAAAAAAAGTTTGTGCAACAAATAGACGTTAACATCTAAAACACATCTTTACGGCATTTTTATAATTCGTGTTATGCCAATGAAGTGGGTTCTAAATTACTATTTGGTTTTATTAATTAAAATTATTATTTCCATCTGTAAAATCTTGTTGAAACACGTTTGTTATTGCGTTAACGTTTTTTCGATTTTCCATTCAAAAAACGAAATAAATAATAGAAGTAACGCAAAACTGATTCCACGCAAAAAATAGTCCGGAGATATTTTTAAATACTTCCAACTCCAAATTTCAAAATATTTTGCTAAAATTATTATTCTTTTTAGTTCTTAATTGAAAATTTTCCAAAAAAACCGAAAATACAAGAAAATTACAGAATAAAAACTAAAAAATCGCATGTTAAAATTTATCAAAAACTGAAAAATAAATCGCAATAAATATTCGGCAAAAAATTTAAAATTCGCAAATTATTAAAAAGAAAAATGGGGAAATAATGTAATTATTTTTTAAATATAATAGTATTAAATAAAAATCTACAAGAGAAATAAGAACAATAAATAAATCAATAAAAAAGCTGAAAGAAAATTATACGTTGTTCTTAAAAATCGCAAAACGTTTAAAAAAATAGGAATAAATTAAAAAATCGCAAAAAAAATATTTAAAAAAAAGTCGGAAACTTATTTTTTCGTCATTATTTTTTTTTAATTTCGCCTTAGTTCTTTATTGAAAATTTTACAAAATTTTGTTTCTTGGTCAAGATTTTTCAACATTTTGTTTGATTATAAAAATATTCTTTTTAAGTTAAAATTTTACAAAATATAAACGTTTTGTAAAGTTGAAATTTTATAATATTTTTTATCAATGTCGACAATTTATAAAAATTTACATTTTTAAATAATGATTTTACGAAATTTATTATTTAAAGTTGACATTTTAATTTTTTTAAGTCAAATCTTATGTTTAAAAATTTAAAAATTTTAAAATATTGGTTTTAATATCGAAATTTTAGGTTCAAAAGAATTATTTAAACGACATTGTATATAAAATCTTATTATAAAAATCGAGATTTCATTAAACTTTGATTTCAATGTCGACAATTTATAAAAAAAAAATCACAAAATCGATAGAAAATTTGGTTTTTATGAAAATCTTATTATTTGATTAAAATTTTGGATTAAAAATGTACATTCAAAAAAAAATAACGACACCACAAAAAATATATTTTTGTAGGATTTCTCTAGAAAGAAAGTGTGATGTTGTATTTTGCAAAAATTTTTTCACCAAATAAAATGGAAAAACAAATAATTCTAAAAATTTATCCAGTGGCTTAGAAATTTTCTTCCCTGGCTAAAAATATTTATTTTTAAAAAAGTTGAAATTAATATTTTATTTTCGATGATATTATTATTAGCGCCTTTGAGCCATATAAAAATTGGATGCGCAGTGGCAAAATTAGTATTAATTTAGTCCGGAAAAACCGTTTATTATTTATTTATATTCTTATTAAACATTAAAAATTGGAAAAGATAAAGTTTAAAGTTAGTTTTTTACAATTTATGAATAATAAATTCTACATGTACATAAATTCGAATTTTAGATGGAGCGTTCGGTAAATAAAACAAATATGAAATATTGAATTGTTTTCATTTAGTCAAATATACAAACATAAATATTGGAGGGAATAACGGATCTTTCGTAACACAAAAATAAAACTTTGAGCCTAATCTCTAAAACGAAAATAAAGTGATTCAAGCCACTTATTTTGGTATAAATAAAATATGTACATACACATTATTAACAGTAATTTATATATAAACAATAAATCGAGTCGGAAAAAATACGCATTTTTAATTCGGCGAATTCCAAAAAGCCGCCGCCCTACGGAAACTTTCGCTTTTCTCTTTCCCTTTTTTATTTACACTGATCGCTTTTCCGGGAAAATCCGGCGTTAGATTTTTCGAAAATTCATTGTTTTCCTCTTTACCAACAATTTCCCGCGTTTTTTTTAAAAAACTCGGAGATGGGCTTCTGTATCCAACGGGCGGGGGCGGGGGCGAATTAATCGAACAACCCTTAATGTCCGAGTTCGACAATTTTCTAACGATGTTTTCCACTTTCGATTTGTGGCCGTTTTTCTCCGAATTATCGCCGTTTTTTTCGATTTTTATCGATGATTTTCGGGGCGGAATTATTTCGGGCGGTTTATTTTGGGGCTCGGGGGTGTCGAATTTTTTTATGGTCCCGGCGACGTTCCTGTACGTGAAAATTGGCGATTTTCTTACGCTGCTCGACGAAGCGGCCGGTCGACCTAAAAAACACAAAAAAATAAAAATAAAAAAAAAAATAAAAAAAAAAAAATAAAAAAAATAATTTTAAATTAAGTAGTTCCGATTAGGTTTTAAATATTACACAACACGCGAATATTTCAATTTAATTTTATTGTTTTTGTCAGTTGAAAAATCGGTGTGTATACAGGGTATTTCAGAATTCGGCGAATAGAGAAAAATATTTTAATGATAATTTTTTTTCAGAATCTTTTATCACAGGATAAATTTTCAAAATTGTTTTGTTTTTTAATTTCTCGTTTAAATTAATTTAGTGGAAAAATAAGTAACATTCGACGGGGACAAAATGAATAGTTTTCGGAAAAAATTAGAAATTTTAAGTCTAACGTTTAGATTTTATAGATTTTATTTTTAATGTCGACGATTTATAAAAAGTCTAATTTTTGAGAAAAAATTTTGTATTTGTAGATATTTTTAAAAAATCTCGTTTTTTAAAAAAAAAGTTTCGTTATTCAAGTGGAAGTTTTTAAAATATTGATTTTTATATCGAAATTTGGGATTAATAATTTAGATTCTAATAAAACATTATGTTTAATAAAAAATTAGAAGAAAATTAGATGGAAATATTAAAAGTAGTTAAATTAAAAAACTGAAAATACAACAAAATTACAGAGTAAAAACTAAAAAATCGCATGTTAAAATTTATCAAAAACTGAAAAATAAATCGCTAGAAATATTCGACAAAAAATTTAAAATTCGCATATTATTAAAAAAAAAATGGGGAAAATGTCATTATTTTTTAAATATAATATCAAATAAAAATCTACAAGAGAAATAAGAACAATAAATAAATGAAATTAAAGAAATTAAATAAAAAAGCTGAAAGAAACTTATATACTGTTTTTAAAAATCGCAAAACGTTTAAAAAAAAAATAGGAATAAATTAAAAATCTCAAGAAAAATATTAAAAAAAAATTGGAAACATTTTTATTCTTCATTATTTTTTTTTTGATTATAAAAATATTCTTTTTAAGTTAAAATTTTACAAGATACGAGTATAAAAATTTCGTAAAGTTAGAATTATATAATTTTTTTTTCCAATGTCGACAATTATTAAAAACTTATTTTTATTTATTTAAAGTTGACATTTTAATTTTTTTAAGTCAAATCTTATGTTTGTAGTTGAAATTTTAAAATATTGGTTTTAATATCGAAATTTTAGGTTCAAAAAAATTATTTAAACGACACTGTATATAAAATTTTATTATAAAAATCGAGATTTTATTAAATTTTGTTTACAATGTCGAGAATTTATAAAAAAATCACAAAATCGATAGAAAATTTGGTTTTTATGAAAATCTTATTATTTGATTAAAATTTTGGATTAAAAATGTACATTAAAAAAAAATATCTACACTATAAAAAATATATTTTTCGCTAGAAAGAAAATGTGATGTTTTACTTTGCAAAAATTTTTCCACCAAATGAATTGGAAAACAAAATAATTCTAAAAATTTAACCAGTGGCCAAGAAATTTTCTTCCCTAGCCAAAAATATTTATTTTCAAAAAAGTTACACAAAAAAAATTCTTAAAGATTTTTGAAAATCGTTACCTTGCATTAAAAGTCTTGTGTAATATTGGCTTTATATATTTTCTTTTCTTATTATTCTCGTAAAAAATTTACTGTGTGAATACTTTAAACGAGAAACATTATTAATACCCAAAAATTAAAACAATTCACTACTCGAATTGCAAATAGAAAGTTTCAAAAACAAATTGGATGCGCGGTGGCAAAATTAGTAGCAACTTAGTCCGGAAAAATCGTTTTTTATGTATTTGAATTCTTATTAAACATTAAAAATGGGAAAAAATAAAGTATAAAGTTAAAAACAAAAACGTTCTGTATCTAGAGATTTACACATTTTTCAAAATCGATTTCTGACTAACTTAAAAATAGAAAATTCTCTAATTAAAAAACATTCGTAGGTGACATTAGGTACCGTGTGAATATACTTTGAACGAAAAACGCTATTAATACCCAAAAATTAAAACAATTCACTACTCGAATTGCAAATAGAAACATTCAAAAACAAATTGGATGCGCGGTGGCAAAATTAGTAGCAACTTAGTCCTGAAAAATCGTTTGTTATGTATTAGAATATTCTTATTAAACAATAAAAATGGGAAAAAATAAAGTATAAAGTTAAAAACAAAAACGTTCTGTATCTAGAGATTTACACATTTTTCAAAATCGATTTCTGACTAACTTAAAAATAGAAAATTCTCTAATTAAAAAACATTCGTAGGTGACATTAGGTACCGTGTGAATATACTTTGAACGAAAAACGCTATTAATACCCAAAAATTAAAACAATTCACTACTCGAATTGCAAATAGAAACATTCAAAAACAAATTGGATGCGCGGTGGCAAAATTAGTAGCAACTTAGTCCGGAAAAATCGTTTTTTATGTATTTGAATTCTTATTAAACATTAAAAATGGGAAAAAATAAAGTATAAAGTTAAAAACAAAAACGTTCTGTATCTAGAGATTTACACATTTTTCAAAATCGATTTCTGACTAACTTCAAAATAGAAAATTCTCTAATTAAAAAACATTCGTAGGTGACATTAGGTACCGTGTGAATATACTTTGAACGAAAAACGCTATTAATACCCAAAAATTAAAACAATTCACTACTCGAATTGCAAATAGAAACATTCAAAAACAAATTGGATGCGCGGTGGCAAAATTAGTAGCAACTTAGTCCTGAAAAATCGTTTGTTATGTATTAGAATATTCTTATTAAACAATAAAAATGGGAAAAAATAAAGTATAAAGTTAAAAACAAAAACGTTCTGTATCTAGAGATTTACACATTTTTCAAAATCGATTTCTGACTAACTTCAAAATAGAAAATTCTCTAATTAAAAAACATTCGTAGGTGACATTAGGTACCGTGTGAATATACTTTGAACGAAAAACGCTATTAATACCCAAAAATTAAAACAATTCACTACTCGAATTGCAAATAGAAACATTCAAAAACAAATTGGATGCGCGGTGGCAAAATTAGTAGCAACTTAGTCCTGAAAAATCGTTTGTTATGTATTAGAATATTCTTATTAAACAATAAAAATGGGAAAAAATAAAGTATAAAGTTAAAAACAAAAACGTTCTGTATCTAGAGATTTACACATTTTTCAAAATCGATTTCTGACTAACTTAAAAATAGAAAATTCTCTAATTAAAAAACATTCGTAGGTGACATTAGGTACCGTGTGAATATACTTTGAACGAAAAACGCTATTAATACCCAAAAATTAAAACAATTCACTACTCGAATTGCAAATAGAAACATTCAAAAACAAATTGGATGCGCGGTGGCAAAATTAGTAGCAACTTAGTCCGGAAAAATCGTTTTTTATGTATTTGAATTCTTATTAAACATTAAAAATGGGAAAAAATAAAGTATAAAGTTAAAAACAAAAACGTTCTGTATCTAGAGATTTACACATTTTTCAAAATCGATTTCTGACTAACTTCAAAATAGAAAATTCTCTAATTAAAAAACATTCGTAGGTGACATTAGGTACCGTGTGAATATACTTTGAACGAAAAACGCTATTAATACCCAAAAATTAAAACAATTCACTACTCGAATTGCAAATAGAAACATTCAAAAACAAATTGGATGCGCGGTGGCAAAATTAGTAGCAACTTAGTCCTGAAAAATCGTTTGTTATGTATTAGAATATTCTTATTAAACAATAAAAATGGGAAAAAATAAAGTATAAAGTTAAAAACAAAAACGTTCTGTATCTAGAGATTTACACATTTTTCAAAATCGATTTCTGACTAACTTCAAAATAGAAAATTCTCTAATTAAAAAACATTCGTAGGTGACATTAGGTACCGTGTGAATATACTTTGAACGAAAAACGCTATTAATACCCAAAAATTAAAACAATTCACTACTCGAATTGCAAATAGAAACATTCAAAAACAAATTGGATGCGCGGTGGCAAAATTAGTAGCAACTTAGTCCTGAAAAATCGTTTGTTATGTATTAGAATATTCTTATTAAACAATAAAAATGGGAAAAAATAAAGTATAAAGTTAAAAACAAAAACGTTCTGTATCTAGAGATTTACACATTTTTCAAAATCGATTTCTGACTAACTTCAAAATAGAAAATTCTCTAATTAAAAAACATTCGTAGGTGACATTAGGTACCGTGTGAATATACTTTGAACGAAAAACGCTATTAATACCCAAAAATTAAAACAATTCACTACTCGAATTGCAAATAGAAACATTCAAAAACAAATTGGATGCGCGGTGGCAAAATTAGTAGCAACTTAGTCCTGAAAAATCGTTTGTTATGTATTAGAATATTCTTATTAAACAATAAAAATGGGAAAAAATAAAGTATAAAGTTAAAAACAAAAACGTTCTGTATCTAGAGATTTACACATTTTTCAAAATCGATTTCTGACTAACTTAAAAATAGAAAATTCTCTAATTAAAAAACATTCGTAGGTGACATTAGGTACCGTGTGAATATACTTTGAACGAAAAACGCTATTAATACCCAAAAATTAAAACAATTCACTACTCGAATTGCAAATAGAAACATTCAAAAACAAATTGGATGCGCGGTGGCAAAATTAGTAGCAACTTAGTCCTGAAAAATCGTTTGTTATGTATTAGAATATTCTTATTAAACAATAAAAATGGGAAAAAATAAAGTATAAAGTTAAAAAATAAAATAAAAACGTTCTATACCTCGAGATCTACAGATTTTTGAAAATCGTTACCCTGCATATAAAAAGTGCGTATTAAAAGTGTTGTGTAATATTGACCTTATTTTTTTTTTTTTTTTGTATGATAAAAACCCACAAATCAAAAAGCCCAACGACTCACCCTTAGTCAACCTGTCAATTTTGTCACTTAACTTCAATTTGTGCAGGGACGTCTCGTCAATTTTATCTGCATCAGCGACAATACCGTTATTTTCTTTGCTCGAACCCTTCGAGCGATTCCTGTGATTTTTGAAGCACAAAGTGGCGCTCGAATCGAACAATTTCTCCTCGTTCTCTTCGTTAACGGAGAAATTTTTACTCAAAAACCTCGAACAATCGCTTATTCCGCTATCGCTTCTTTCGCTGCACGCCCTCGTTCTCACCTCTTTACAATTCTCACCCTCTTTTACTACCCTTTTTAAAGATTCCCTGCACTCCCCTGCCGAGCTCGTCGTTATTAAACTATTATTGTACGATTTCAAATCGATTTCCTTCAATTTTTTAAATCTGTCCAATATCGTTCCGTAACTCGGCGGTTTCTCGTTACGACAATTCCCCGTTTCGGTGTACAAATCGCTCGCTTTGCTTCTCTCTTCGAGTTCGTTTAATCTGCTCGATATCCTTTCGTACGTTTCGTTGATTTTCAATAGATCATCCTCTTGTTTCCTGCGCGTTTCTTCTTCATCGTCATCGTCATCATCATCGATAACAACATCTTCCACATTTTCGTTCCTTTCGAAAACCGCGCCCTTTTCGTCGGTTTTTTCGACGGAAACGTGGGGGGGCGAACCCGGGGGGCGGGTTTCTTCGTTCACGCTCGACATTCGAGCCGCGGAGGGCGAGTTTCCGGATATCGAGGCCCTGGGGGTGGCGGGGGTGGAATTGGCCGAGTTTCGGCGGCTCGCCGACAACGTCGCCATTCGGCCGAGCGCTCGGATCGCGTTTCCGGTTTTCTAAGCAAAAAACAAACGAACGTGCGGGAAAAACAAAACAAAAAACAGAAAAAAAGAAGAAGAGGAAATGCGAGGTAAAAGAATCGGGATGTTAAGTTAAGTTAAGTTGAGGGTGAAACGGTGCTCGAATTTTTTTTTAATTGAAAATCGATGGAGGGGAGATTATGGAATTTAATTGTTTGAAAAAAAATATACAGTGCGGACTATTTGAAATATATTGTTTTTAAGCGGGATTAAAAGACATTTCGAAAATATCCTGGATACAGACCTGTTTTGAATTCCTTTAAAGCGGGATTTTATATTCGAAAAGGATTAAAAGCGCGATATATTTTTTTCGAAAAAAATCCTGAAACGGAATAATTTTTTTAAAGCAGGATTATGAATCTTTTTGAAAACGTTTTAAATCTTGGCCCGTTTTTTTAATTCTAAAATTCGTTAAAACCAGGATTAAAAACTATTCAAAAATATCCCGAAAACGGGCCAATTTTGAATTCATTTAAAGCGGGATTAAATTTTTTTTGAAAATATCCCTAATCGAGTATTTTTTTTTCAATTTTAAATTCATTAACAACAGGATTGTATTCTTTTCGAAAATAGTCTGAAACGAACCGATTTTCAATTTATTTAAAGCAAAATTTTATATTTGAAAAGGATTAAAAGCGGGATATATTTTTTTCGAAAAAAATCCTGAAACGAACTAATTTTTAATTTATTTAGAGCGGGATTAAAAAACGTTAAAAACATTCTAAATCTTGGCCCGTTTTTTTTTATTTCGAATTCGTTAAAACCAGAATTAAAAACTATTCAAAAATATCCCGAAACGGACTCATTTTGAATTAATTTAAAGGAAAATTATAAACATTTCGAAAATATCCTGAAAGATATCGATTTTTAAATTATTTAAAGCAGGATTTTAATTTCAAATTTAATAAAAACAGGATTATATTCTTTCCGATAATATTTTGAAACAAATCGATTTTTAAATAATAAAAAGTGAGATTAATAAAACGAATTATCCCATACACATCTACGCCACTGCATCTTTTCCAATTAAAAAAAATCACCAAAATCCAAATCTTTTACCTCAACACAATACCCAACTCTACAACAACAACTAAAGAAAAAAAATGGAAAAGTTAACAAAACAACCCCCCCCCCACTTTTTCCACTTTTTCTCGTTTCGTTTAGTGCTAATAAATAATTTTTTGTATTTGTGTAAAAAAAACAGTAAAACGCGCATGCAAACAAAAAAAAAAGCGTTACTTACTTGCCACTTGCGACGAATAATAAATTTCTTAAGTTTGTCCGTCGATAAAACTACGGTTTCCTGATGCGTTTCCGGATCGAGCCAAACGTGTTTAAGGCACTGTTCGGCGGACATACGGTCTCTATAAAAAAAAATATCGATTAAAAATGCACCCTACACCCTAAAAGATACGTATATCCGAAAAAACGACAATAAAATATTCAAAATAGCCAATTTAGAGAGTTTTTAGGGAAGTTCGAACTCGGAAAATGGCGAAATGAACCGCATCTTCAAAATACAAAATTCTCTAATTAAAAAACATTCGTAGGTGACATTAGGTACCGTGTGAATATACTTTGAACGAAAAACGCTATTAATACCCAAAAATTAAAACAATTCACTACTCGAATTGCAAATAGAAACATTCAAAAACAAATTGGATGCGCGGTGGCAAAATTAGTAGCAACTTAGTCCGGAAAAATCGTTTTTTATGTATTTGAATTCTTATTAAACATTAAAAATGGGAAAAAATAAAGTATAAAGTTAAAAACAAAAACGTTCTGTATCTAGAGATTTACACATTTTTCAAAATCGATTTCTGACTAACTTCAAAATAGAAAATTCTCTAATTAAAAAACATTCGTAGGTGACATTAGGTACCGTGTGAATATACTTTGAACGAAAAACGCTATTAATACCCAAAAATTAAAACAATTCACTACTCGAATTGCAAATAGAAAGTTTCAAAAACAAATTGGATGCGCGGTGGCAAAATTAGTAGCAACTTAGTCCGGAAAAATCGTTTATTATGTATTTGAATTCTTATTGAACATTAAAAATAAGAAATGGGAAAAAATAAAGTATAAAGTTAAAAACATATAAGTATGGTTGTGTCTATATACATATTTTTAATTACAGAATTTTATATTTTGAACCAGCAATTTTCTTCTCCTATTTCCCATGAAAAAATATAATCTTATAGACTTAATGCACCCATTTTCCTTTCGTTCAACACCAAATTTTTAAGGGCTAAACTTAATTTATGTGTACGTACTCTTTCCTTTTAATTAGTAAAGCTCCGATAAAATCCCTGGCGTTTTGTGAAACGGTATTAAACGCCTCGTCTTCGAAATCATAAACGGCTCGAGTAATATTCGCAAAAGTTTCCGTGTCGTTGTCACCCATAAACGGCGAAAGTCCGGATAATCTGAAAAAAAAAAAAAAAACGAAATAAAATCAACAGGATTTCGTTATTCGTAATTTAAATCAATTTAAAACGATTCATTTCCAAGATTTTGTTTAGTTAGGTTAGGTTTTAAGTTAGGTTAGGTTAGGTTTTAAGTTAGGTTAGGTTAGGTTAGGTTTTAAGTTAGGTTAGGTTAGGTTTTAAGTTAGGTTAGGTTAGGTTTTAAGTTAGGTTAGGTTAGGTTTTAAGTTAGGTTAGGTTAGGTTAGGTTAGGTTTTAAGTTAGGTTAGGTTAGGTTAGGTTTTAAGTTAGATTAGGTTAGGTTTTAAGTTAGGTTAGGTTAGGTTTTAAGTTAGGTTAGGTTAGGTTTTAAGTTAGGTTAGGTTAGGTTTGGTTAGGTTTTAAGTTAGGTTAGGTTAGGTTTTAAGTTAGGTTAGGTTAGGTTTTAAGTTAGGTTAGGTTAGGTTAGGTTTTAAGTTAGGTTAGGTTAGGTTTGGTTAGGTTAGGTTTTAAGTTAGGTTAGGTTAGGTTTTAAGTTAGGTTAGGTTAGGTTTTAAGTTAGGTTAGGTTAGGTTAGGTTTTAAGTTAGGTTAGGTTAGGTTTGGTTAGGTTAGGTTAGGTTAGGTTAGGTTTTAAGTTAGGTTAGGTTAGGTTTTAAGTTAAGTTAGGTTAGGTTTTAAGTTAGGTTAGGTTTTAAGTTAGGTTAGGTTAGGTTAGGTTTTAAGTTAGGTTAGGTTAGGTTAGGTTTTAAGTTAGGTTAGGTTAGGTTTTAAGTTAGGTTAGGTTAGGTTAGGTTTTAAGTTAGGTTAGGTTAGGTTTTAAGTTAGGTTAGGTTAGGTTTGGTTAGGTTTTAAGTTAGGTTAGGTTAGGTTTTAAGTTAGGTTAGGTTAGGTTTTAAGTTAGGTTAGGTTAGGTTAGGTTTTAAGTTAGGTTAGGTTAGGTTTGGTTAGGTTAGGTTAGGTTAGGTTAGGTTTTAAGTTAGGTTAGGTTAGGTTTTAAGTTAGGTTAGGTTTTAAGTTAGGTTAGGTTAGGTTAGGTTTTAAGTTAGGTTAGGTTAGGTTTTAAGTTAGGTTAGGTTAGGTTTTAAGTTAGGTTAGGTTAGGTTTTAAGTTAGGTTAGGTTAGGTTAGGTTTTAAGTTAGGTTAGGTTAGGTTTTAAGTTAGGTTAGGTTAGGTTTTAAGTTAGGTTAGGTTAGGTTTTAAGTTAGGTTAGGTTAGGTTAGGTTTTAAGTTAGGTTAGGTTAGGTTTTAAGTTAGGTTAGGTTAGGTTTTAAGTTAGGTTAGGTTTTAAGTTAGGTTAGGTTAGGTTAGGTTAGGTTAGGTTTTAAGTTAGGTTAGGTTTTAAGTTAGGTTAGGTTAGGTTTTAAGTTAGGTTAGGTTAGGTTTTAAGTTAGGTTAGGTTAGGTTTTAAGTTAGGTTAGGTTAGGTTTTAAGTTAGGTTAGGTTAGGTTAGGTTAGGTTAGGTTAGGTTAGGTTAGGTTAGGTTTGGGTAGATTAGTTTAGGTTTGAAAATTTTTTGGTGCTATTTTCGGGGCTTGTCAGGCCCCTTTTTTCTTCCTGTCCTGTGTCTTTTCCTGTCTTGTGTCTTTTCCTTCCAGCTTCCAATTCCCATATTGTTCAGATCACTTTCTACATGTTGCAACCAAGTTATCTTGGATCTTTCTTTTCTTCTCTTGCTGCACGGTTTCCATTGAATTTAGTATCTGCTCTTTTTAGAATCTGCTCTTTGATCTTTTTCTAACCCGTGTGCTAAATCTACGTTTGTTTGTTCTTCTCGTGTGTTCTCAGATCTTCTTGCTGTCTTTTGGACATTGTTAACGTTTCTGCTTCGTACATCATCATTAGCCTGATTTATGCTGTTTACTCCTTACCAGTTTTTTATCTGCTTCGAACGCTATTCCTTCTTTTATTTCCATTTTTCTGTCACCACATCGTTATTCCTCGGTATTTTTATTCCATCTACATTTTTCATAAGTGTACTACCCCAATATTCACATTTCTTCTTGTATCTCGTACATTAAACGTTAAAATCTTCACTTAAGCATAACAATAATAAGTCAATATTTAAGGAACAACCTCGGAATAAAGAATTAAAAAAATATATTAATCGACTTACAGAACGTAGCAAATCACCCCGATGGACCACATATCCGACTCGATGCCGATGGGTTCGTAGCCAATAATTTCCGGGGGTATAAACTCGGGCGTGCCGAACAGCACCCTGACGGGTTCCTTGGGATCCAATTTTTGCGCCAATCCGAAATCTATGATTTTGATTTCGTGCGACGTTCTCGTATGGCACATGATGTTTTCGGGTTTCAAATCCAAATGGACGATATTCAGGGTGTGCATGTAGGCGACGCCCTCGCAAAGTTGTCTCATAAATAAAATACAGTCTTTTTCGGTAAGCGTAAAATCATCGGCGACCACTCTTTCGAATAGTTCCCCTCCGGAAATACTAAAAAAGAAAACAAAATTATTAATCTTAAATGTTATAGGAACAAAAATGAAAACGCGCCCTAGCGGAAGATTTTCAAACTTAGGTTAACGATGATACGCTTAATATTCAAAACTTTACGTACGCGAGCGCCCTCTTCGGTACTTGAAATCAGAAATTAAAACTACACTACTGTATAGACAACCAACATTACTCTCGTGTACTACGGTTGTTGTATTTCCTTAAAGTTATAAATAAATAAACAAATTCAAAGTCTCCCCGTTTAAAATAATACGTTTTAATAAAATATTTAAATTTCCCAATTTGTTTGGATAATTGAATAAGAAATTCCAAAATTATGATAATAAATTCAAATAATAAATTTCAAAAATGGAATTAAAAATAAGAAAACAGGAAATTGGGAAAAAATTAGTAACTTAGGAAGATAAATGGAAAACGAATTAAAAACAAAATTGGAAGTGACAACAAAGAAGATGGATAAAAAATAAAATATATTTTATAATTTAGAAGTAGTAATAAAATAATAATAATGCATTTTCTTGTAAAAAGTTAATCACAAGTAATAGATTAGATATAGATTTTACATTAATTGGTAGTTTGGTACAAACCGAAATATAATATTTTCTAACAATGCCACAAATAAATTTTAATAATAATAAGCTTTGAAATTTCTTCGAAGGAAACACACGTTAATGCGATTAATAAAAACGCCGTTAAAGTGGCTTAAAAATTAAAAAAAAAAACATTTAAAACTTACTATTCCATGACCATTATCATGTCCCTGGGATTTTCGAACGCGGCGGCCAATTGTAAAAGTTTTTGGTGCCTGAGCAAATTCATGATGTCGATTTCGTCTTGTACCTTATCTCTATCTTTGGAAGTTCTGCACTTAATAAATTTGGCGGCGAGCTTTTGATTCGATCCTTTATCGACGACTTTATGTACTACGCCGAATCGTCCTTTTCCTAATTCTTCTAACACGTCGAAACGGGCCTTAAACTCCGGTCCCGGTTCCACCGACACGATCCTCGGCTCGAAACAGCTCGATTCGCCTGCAATCAAACAAAAAAAAACAAACGAAAATTACTCAGTTTAGTTTATTCGGAAGCACCTCCCGCCACCCTAAAATTTCCCCTCATTCTAGTAACATATAAAAGTAATGTCATCAGTACTAAGAAGAATTGGGACAACAAAACACAACACTACAGTGATACCAATAAAAAAACTAGTTGCTTTTGAATTGCCAACTTAATTCTATTGCCTTTCTTTCCCCTACAATAGATATTTCCTGATAAGAAAACATCGAGTCAATTATACTCAATCAAATTATCAAAGAGTGGTATTTTACCGAATTATAGATACTTAAAAAGCCGAAAATTTAAGAAGGAACATTCTTTTTGTAGCAAAAAGATAGAAGACTGCTGTTTAAGATTTAATCAAGAACTATAAAACCTCTACGATAGTTCACCAATATTTAGAGAATGTTTAAAAGAATAAGTTAACTTGGCAACGTTTTATTAAAATTCAAACGTCCATTTAAATTCAAACGTGTATATACTTACTTTTAGACAACCAACAATACATTAAGACATCTTGACTTTAATGCATTGTTAGCTAAAGAACTCCTAGACATACCATATGTGATTTTATTTATAATTAATTATGTTTCAAAAATGACCACCAACCTCTTCCAAACATTACTGATGTTTCCTAATAAAATAGACCCTTTCTGATAAGAAAATACCGGGTCAATTATACTCAGACGCACCTCCCACTACCCTAAAATTTCCCCACATTCTAGTAACATATAAAAGTAATGTCATCAGTACTAACAAGAACTGGGACAACAAAACACAACACAACAGCGATACCAACAAAAAAAGTAGTTACTTTTAAATTGCCAACTTAATTCTATTGCCTTTGTTTCCCCTACAATAACTATAGAGTGCGAGTGCGCGGGGGAATAATTCAAAACAGAATAGGTGCCCCTCGCATAGAGTTAAGGTGCCCCCCGCATAGAATTAAGGCGCCCCCACGCATAGAGTTAATGTGCCCCCACACACAGAGTTAAGGTGCCCCCTCGTATAGAGTTAAGACGCCCCCGCGCTAAAATTAATGCGCCCCTCTAGGGGGGGAGGCGCCCCACATTTCGAGAAACGCTCTTTTAACGCCCCATCTAAAAATCCTTCGTAATAACTTACTCTGTTCCTCCAATTGAACGATGTCGGATTCGAGGCTGGGTCGACTGTACCCGTGAACGTTGATCGCCCTCACCCTAAAGACGTACCGGCCCCCCGGCTGCAGCCCCCCGATGACGTAACTCAGGGAATGCCATTGGTCTATCGCCGTCGTCCAGATGTCGCTGCCGACCATCGAATACTCCACGGCGTACCCCTCCACTATTTTACCTCCATCGTAAGGGGAACTGCTCCAAGCCACGGTGACGCCCTCCAAGGAGGTCGATATACAAGGCGTTCCGCTCGGCGGGTCCGGCGGCCCTAAAAACAAGAACAAAAACCGTATAATTATATAAAAAGAGTAAGTGCCTAAGCCGTAATATTCTCCAGATTTATCACCTGCGACGACAGACTAAATAGATAGAATAAAGTAATAAACTAAAAGTATACTAAACATTAAAGTGACACATCGATAACTGAATAACGGAGCAGTTTTAATAATTTTTCGAGTTTAGTGTCAAAAAGTAGCACGATTGCGTTTTTTTCCAAGAAAGTTATCGGATCTTATTGAAAATTACCATATTCGGTACGTAATAAAAGATATCGTTTATACTCAGTGGTCACGCAATGTTATAATGAAAACCAGTCACTGTATCTTGTATCTTGTATCTTGTATCTTGCACCGTGTGATGATTTAGTTAACTACCGGAATGGAACTGAAAATCCGCGTACCACCACCGAAGGTTACATTGAAAATGTATACTTACAAATACTTTTAATAATAACAATATTAACATGTTTACGATGCAATCCTCTCAAATCAAATCTATAAATAACGCGAAGCGATATAAATAATCTAAGAATTATTCGCTTGCTCACATTCTACTTATTTTTATTTTAAGGGCAATGTACGTTTTTCGACAGCGTTTTTAAATTTTATTGTATGTTGTGTTGCCTACCTCACCGGCCGTTTTGGTGATTTTGAAGATAGTGGGTTGGCCGCACTGTCAACATTATTCTTCACTTTGGTGATTTTAAAAATAACGGGTTGGCCACACTGTCAACGACATTATTATTCGTGTGATTGTAATGGTTGCTAGAGGTATTGAATGAAAACGAATGTAATTCCGGTTGATTTTTCTAAAATGAGTACGTACCTTCGACGGCCAAAGAAGCGTAATTGGAATCTTGGCCGTGTACGTTTTCCACGGAAACGTCATATTTTCCGCTGTCGTCCGTCGTGATGTTTTGCAAAAGTAGACAGGAAACTCCGTCACCGGAAGTTATACTCGTACGTTCGTCGTTTTTCAGCTCTCGCCCCTGAAACAAAGCGACAATTAACGTTTATTAATCGTTTACAAATCATAGTTTTCATGTAAAATAAAAATTATTTTTTCGAGTCATTATTATAATCCGGAAGAAAAAAGAAAAAACATCTTCAATGTAAAATATAACAAACTGATAAATTGGAAAATGTAACAAAATAAAAATTTCTTGTATTGCGCTATTCACAAAATTCCTATTAAAAAAATCAAACGGTACAATTATCGGCTGTATAACGGTCCAGACTAAGCTACTCCCCTCCACTTCTAATTTTGCTACCGCGCATCCCATTTTGACGGGTCACTTCTCGATGGCTCTGGTGTAAGTTTATTGGAATTTTGAAATTATTGTTTTTAAATTATCATATAAAATATTATTTAATGCAACTTATTAATCCAATAAAACCAGTAAATGTAAATGTAAATATATTGTGCAATGTTTTATATTGTTACGAACTGCTGTAAAATGAGTTTTTTACAATTATAAACAATAAAATTGTTTCAGTGAAAAAACGAAAATAAGTTTAATTTTATAACGAGCTATTTGAATAACAAGAACATATTTTTACAATTGTAGATAAACAATGATTGGGAAACGGGTACCATTATCAACTCTAGCTCTGGATTTCTAAAAATGTGCGAGATGCGCCAAGTTAGTAAGAGAAAGTATTCGGCCGACAAAGACGGTAAGAATTTCTGAATTGTATTAAGTATTAATGTTTCAAATAATTTCTTTTTGCCAACATTAATACTGAAAAATACCTGGATTTATAGAAAATTTCCGAAGAAATCCGAAGTCTAGTCTATAGTACCACAGAGTACAAAAATTTGCTATGGTAATATTCCATAATAGAATTCTACAAATAGAATACGAAGTGACACGGAATCCCACCTCTGATCATTTTTGCCACCGCGCATCATTTCCCAAAATATATACAATTATATAGTTGATTGGTTTTCTTTGCGATTAATTTAACGTTTCTGTTCGCGAATTAATTAGTATGTAATTTACTAATTTTAAATATAAATACATAACATTTTCCCAACTTAATTGGTTAATTATTTGCCGCCATTAAAATGCTAGTGATATTTATTTTCTAAAATTGTTGAATATTTAACGAAATATGTATTGTGAAGTGTATACAATTGTTCTGTTTTAGGAAAAAATAATAAATATTCTTAGTTCAAATTTATGGGTAAATAATTGAGTGATATTCGTTTTTAAATTAACCCATAATTTCAAAGTAAAAAAAAACCAACTATTTTTCGTTAAATTTTAATAAAAAATGGAAAATTTTAGTTTTTTTTATCACGTTTTAATGAAATAAAACTTTTTCCTAGGAAAAACTGTATTTTTTTGTTAAATTTCTATAAAAATAATTTTTCTGGTACGACAAACTTTTATTAGACTTAAAAATTATTGAAAAAACTTTGAAACGTTCAAAAAGTATCCGAAATATCTTACAAATAAGATTTAACATGAATTCCCCTTAATTTATGTGTTTAATTTTGAAAATCACTTTCTGAATTTTTTTTTTAAATTTTAAAATTGAGAATCTATTACTGTGTTCACTTTTTAACGGTTTAAGCGCACTAAAGAGAAAATTTTTAATTGTTTTACATGAAAAAGAAGAGTCTTAATTGTTTTAATTGAAAGAGAAGAATCTTAATTATTTTAATTGAAAGAGAAAAGTTTTAATTGTTTTACATGAAAAAGAAGAGTCTTAATTGTTTTAATTGAAAGAGAAGAATCTTAATTATTTTAATTGAAAGAGAAAAGTTTTAATTGTTTTACATGAAAAAGAAGAGTCTTAATTGTTTTAATTGAAAGAGAAGAATCTTAATTATTTTAATTGAAAGAGAAAAGTTTTAATTGTTTTACATGAAAAAGAAGAGTCTTAATTGTTTTAATTGAAAGAGAAGAATCTTAATTATTTTAATTGAAAGAGAAAAGTTTTAATTGTTTTACATGAAAAAGAAGAGTCTTAATTGTTTTAATTGAAAGAGAAAAGTTTTAATTGTTTTACATGAAAAGGAAGAATCCTAATTGTTTTAATTGAAAGAGAAAAATTTTAATTGTTTTAATTGAAAGAGAAAATTTTTAATTGTTTTACATGAAAAAGAAGAGTCTTAATTGTTTTACATGAAAAAGAAGAGTCTTAATTGTTTTAATTGAAAGAGAAGAATCTTAATTGTTTTAATTGAAAGAGAAGAATCTTAATTGTTTTACATGAAAAAGAAGAGTCTTAATTGTTTTAATTGAAAGAGAAGAATCTTAATTGTTTTAATTGAAAGAGAAGAATCTTAATTGTTTTAATTGAAAGAGAAGAATCTTAAATGTTTTAATTGAAAGAGAAAAGTTTTAATTGTTTTACATGAAAAAGAAGAGTCTTAATTGTTTTAATTGAAAAAGAAGAGTCTTAATTGTTTTAATTGAAAGAGAAGAATCTTAAATGTTTTAATTGAAAGAGAAAAGTTTTAATTGTTTTACATGAAAAAGAAGAGTCTTAATTGTTTTAATTGAAAAAGAAGAGTCTTAATTGTTTTAATTGAAAGAGAAGAATCTTAATTGTTTTAATTGAAAGAGAAAAGTTTTAATTGTTTTAATTGAAAAAGAAGAGTCTTAATTGTTTTAATTGAAAGAGAAGAATCTTAATTGTTTTAATTGAAAGAGAAAAGTCTTAATTGTTTCACATGAAGTTGGCTACAGTGTCAGTTAAAAAACAAAACAAATAAAAAGTAGGAGATTTCACTTTTCCAACGTTACATAAAATTCATAAAGTTTAATGTTCATTTGTTTAGTAAAATTGAAATTAAAATTAGAACTAAAGATCCACGTTTTTTCGTAAGATTTTCAAGTAATTTAGGAGAGCAAATTGATATATTTTAGTTAATTTAGATTTATTAGCACAATATTTAGTTTAAAGATTAGATTTTATTGTTGAAGAAATGAGAACGTGGCCCGATTCACTTTATTTTAGAATTGAGAATGTTTCACTATATTCACTTTTTAACGGTTTAAACACGAAAAAGAAGAAATCTTCATTGTTTTACACGAAGTTGGCTACACTTTCAATTGTCAGTATTTTTTTGGACCAATGAGATTTTGACTCATTTTTGAGAAAAACGTATTTTTTTGAATTCACTTATTTTGATTAATTTGTTTGTTTCAATTAAATTTTATTTCATCATAAATGGGTTTTATTACAGAGCGGGGTGTGAAATACATACGGACGAGTATTATGGGTTGCCTATTAATAAGGCGCAAAGTAAAAATATTTAACAGTGTCAGTTAAAAAACAAGACAAATAAAAAGTAGGAGATTTGATATTATTTTTTTATCTACCAAATTTGATAAACAGCATTTGTAGAACAAATTCCAAATACAGTGTGTCTACTTAAGTTGGAACCATATGGAAAACTTTTTTATTATTCATTTTAGGAAAAAAAGTTATTCTTCATAAAAAGTTGTGCATTATCTAAAACCTAGAATACGGTCAGCAAATATCAAATTTTTTCAGTGGTATACGAGGTTTGTCAAAAAATAATAATAATTTTTCATTCTGATCAACTTTTTTTAGTGACATTTTTCGATATTGTCAAATTTAAAGGTACTTTACTCTTGAGCAAAATTTATATTTTTCGACAAACCTTGAATACGGTCCAACAAATTTTAAATCCGATGGTTGTATTTCAGGTTTTAGACCATGCAGAACTTTTTATAAAGAATAACTTTTTTTCATAAAACTAATAATAAAAAAGTTTTCCATACGGTTCCAACTAAAGTAGACACACTGTATATTCGAAATTTCGAATATTTTTAAACTTTCCCACACCACCGCGTTTATTATCACAAATTTTCGGAAATAAACAAAAATTTTCCTTCAATAATATCGACACTACAACAAATATTCATACTTTTTATTTATTTTTTTTATTTCAATCCGCTTCAATAATTTTTAAACAAAGTTTGACTTAAAAAGGAACCTAAAATACCAAAAAAAAAAAAAAAAAAAAAAATGAAGGCGGGGGCGCGAATTTCCGAAAATTTCAACTAAACCAATCGCCACATAAATACAACGATAAAATACGAAAAGTACAACTAATAAAAATCTAACAGATACACGTTTACCTTGGTTTTGCCCGTAAACATTTTTTCGAAAAACTCCACTGTCACATATATGGAAAATAAATTATTCACCGTTCAATATTTATCGACTCGACTAGATCGGCAAAACTGGCAAACTCACTTTCGAATAGACTCGAATCTTTTGTCTATCACATTTCAAAGGAAAATTAATGGCGTTTTAATATCCTAATTAGGCGGCGCATAGACGTAACCGAACGAAATTCCGTAGGGTATACATTTAATTTGATGAAAACAAATCGTTTCGGCGTTCCCTGCAAATTAATTTAATTCCTCGTGGGTTAATTGGATCGGTGAAATGGCCCGCTAGATCACCCGATTTTACCCCGTTTAGATTTATATTCGATATTCGAATTGAATGATAAAAATCGGAGAAATGGTTAGGAATTTGCGTTTATTATATATTTGAACTAATGTCGATTAATTAAATGTATAGGTTTAGTTAATATTCTTTAGTATTGTAAAAAAAATGAATTATTTTCGGTTGGAGTTCCGCCTATGTAGAATATCAGTTACTGATGTATCTTAATTAGATATTAATTTTCGACCTTTCACTGTTTTACGTTAATTAACGTCGGTATTCCGGGCCTAATGACCACAGAAGTTCGAGATTGAAAAAAAAATATTGTTGAAATTTTTTCTAAATCTTTACACACTTTAATAAAATTAACGACTAGTTTCTACTCCGGCCAGTCATCATCAGGTCTACAAAAGGGAAGTCATATAAAATTAACAAATATAACCAAACGATTATCTGCAAAAATACACAGGGTGTCCCATTTAAATTAAACAAGTTGAGGGTATTTGCGGTTAAACCGGGAAGTATATTATTAACAAAAAAAATGTACATTAGCTGCAAAATTTCGTTTTAAAGATATTTAATCGGTTTCATATTTTATCCGAACCCTGTATACTAGTTCGAGAGTTTTTTTTATATATCGTACACCGTGTATCTTGTAAGTAGGTATTTATTGCACCATACGGTATCTCCTTTTTAGAAATACGTACAATAGTATTGTTTATGTAAAAATGTCCGCTCCCATGGATTGAGTAAGCCAATGGAATTTTATTTAAATTTACAGATAACGTACAAAGATGAAAAAAAAAAAACAGATGATGATAACACGAAACAACAACGAAAAGTATCTCTTTTAAAAAGTTTTCCCGTATCGTCTTTAGCTTTTTAAAAAGCAAATAAACAATGCGCACATTTTTTAAGAATTCTAATTTTACACATTTTGCTTGAATGAAAATCGTTGGAAAATTTTTTAATTTTTAATTTTCCTGGAATTTTGAATCCGGGGCTTTACGAGGTCGAGAAATTCAAGGAAATGATCAGTTGATCGAAAAAAAAAAATATCTCTCATGAGAAAATTCCGGAAAAATTCAATTTTCCAGAAAATTATAACATTTACGGAAAAACAAATTCGAAATTTGGATTCCGGAGGTCAAAATATGTGGAAAAACATTATTTTTCTTATGCCTTTACTAAAAATCCAATTTTACACATTTTCGAGCAAAAATACGGAAATTTTCGAAAATTTGAAAACACGTCTACATTTAAAAATGAATAACTCAAAAACTGCACGAGATATCTAGTTCAAATAAAAACCAATCGAAAGAGAAAAGATGAATCTAACTAATAATCGAAATGCGTTTTCTTCGATTTAATATCCGGCAATGTTATTAAATTTTGAATCCGGAAAAAAATTTTTTTGGACCATCGCTCACTTAAAAAATCCCCACGTCTACACCATTGAAATCGAAACAACGAAACCACATTCAATTTTAAGACGAATCAATTATCTATCCATACATATTAAGAAAACGGCCATATCTTAAATAGTAACAAAATGGCGGACGATTCAAATTTGGATTTGGAAAAAAAATCGCGTTCGAAAGGGGGTACCATTGAATGAAAATCGTTGGAAAATTTTTTAATTTTTGATTGTCCTGAAATTTTGCATCCGAGGCATTTCGTGATCGAAAAATTCATGGAAATGTTCCGTTGATCTAAAAAAAAATTCTTTCATAGGAAAATTGGGGAAAATTCAGGAAAAATCCAATTTTCCAGAAATGTATAACATTTGTGAAAAAACAAATGCCAAATTCAGATTCCGGAAGTCAAAATACGTGGGAAAACCATATTTTTCTCATGTCTTTACTATAATTTCAATTTTACCCATTTTCGAACAAAAACCCGAAAATTTTCGAAAATTTAAAAACACGTCTACTTTTAAAATTTAATAACTCAAAAACTGTACGAGATATCAAGATCAAACAAAAACTATCGGAAAGACAAATGAAGAGACTATCTAAAAATCGAAATTTCTTTTCTTCGATTTAATATCCGGCAAAGTTATTAAATTTTAAATCCGGAAAATTTTCTTATTGGACTTTCGCTCACTTAAAAAATCCCCACATCTACACCATTGAAATCGAAACAACGAGAGCACCTTCATTTTAAAGACAAATAAATTCTCTATCGAAACGTACCAAAAACCCGGCCATATCTTAAATACTAACAAAATGGCGGACGATTCAAATTTGGATTTCGAAAAAAAAATCGCGTTCGAAAGGGTCCCCCCTTGAATGAAAATCGATGGAAAATTTTTTAATTTTTGATTGTCCTGAAATTTTGAATTCGGGGCTTTGCGAGGTCGAGAAATTCAAAGAAATGTTCCGTTGACCAAAAAAAAATTTCTCTCGAGGGAAAATTGGGGAAAAATCCAATTTTCCAGAAAATTATAACATTTACGGAAAAACAAATGCCAAATTCGAATTCCGGAGGTCAAAATACGTGGAAAAACCTTTACTAAAAATACAATTTTACACATTATCGAGCAAAAATCCGAAAATTCGTTTAATAAATTCTCCAATTTGTTAAACTCTCTACATTTATTTATTTATTAATTAAAAATTACAGTTACGTACACTAAGTTTAATCTAATAGAAAAAAAACCATAACTTTTATATAAAAAAATTCTCACGATAAACTACGATTTTCACTTTAACATTTTAAGCAAAAAACACACGATTAAAATTAAAATTATATCCATAAAAAAAAATTATATACAAATATAAAAAAAAAAACCGTAGGTAACAGTTTAATTTGCAGAATTAAAATATTTTCCTATATAGAATTTATTTGATCGATAAAATAAAATAAAATAAAATAAAATAAAATAAAATAATACGAGACTAGTAAAAAGGAACGTTCAGTGTAATGAACCGAACGTTGCTTCACATTGTTTATGATTTCACTAAACGGTATGTACGATCTGCGATGGTATAACTTTCTTTCTCCTCGGTTTCATCTAACGAAACGACCATATGGTTCGCGTTTCTGAACAAATACGCGTCACACCATGAAATTAAACCCACCGTTTCCCATATAAAATATACTAAACAAAATTATAATATTCGAAAATAAAGGTCAATTTAAATATTCTAGAACCGAAACCGTATTCGTTTATTTTCACATATTGTCACATATTGTCACACTAGAGTAACACTAGAGTCACATATTGTCACACTAGTCACGTATTGTCACATATTGTCACACCAGAGTCATCTATTGTCACACTAGAGTCACATATTGTCGCACTAGTCACATATTGTCACATACCGTCACATATTGTCACACCAGAGTCACATATTGTCACATATTGTCACACTAGAGTAACACTAGAGTCACATATTGTCACACTAGTCACATATTGTCACATATTGTCACACCAGAGTCATCTATTGTCACACTAGAGTCACATATTGTCGCACTAGTCACATATTGTCACATACCGTCACATATTGTCACACCAGAGTCACATATTGTCACATATTGTCACATATTGTCACATATTGTCACACTAGAGTAACACTAGAGTCACATATTGTCACACTAGTCACATATTGTCACATATTGTCACACCAGAGTCATCTATTGTCACACTAGAGTCACATATTGTCGCACTAGTCACATATTGTCACATACCGTCACATATTGTCACACCAGAGTCACATATTGTCACATATTGTCACACTAGAGTAACACTAGAGTCACATATTGTCACATATTGTCACACCAGAGTCATCTATTGTCACACTAGAGTCACATATTGTCGCACTAGTCACATATTGTCGCACTAGTCACATATTGTCACGCTAGAGTCACATATTGTCACACTAGAGCCGAAACAGTCATCATTTATTGTCACATACGAAAAGGGCGTTAGATTTAGTTTAGTTCAATAGTTCACGGACAACCAAAAACCCCCGCTACCAAATATTTATGTATACTTTATTGTAAATACAAAATAATAAAACGTCACTTTAAACGCCCTGTATTTCTCTTATTATAAACGTTTTATTAAAGGGCGTTAAAAGTGAAATTTTAATTTTAGTTTTTCACAATAACTTTAACGTTTTTTCACATGTATACACGCTAATAAAAAATAGAAAAGAAGAATCAATACTGGAAAAGAAAACGAAGAGCAGTTACAGAAAAAAAAATGATTCTAGTTTAGTTTAGTTGAGTTAAATACTTAAAAAGTGAATTGAAGATCACACATACTTTATTTGATTGATACGACAGCCCTTTATAACCCGTTTAATTAGCGTTTTTAAATTTTATTGTATGTTGTGTTGCCTACCTCAGCGGCCGGTTTAGTGATTTTGAAGATGGTGGGTTGGCCGCACTGTCAACGCCATTATTATTCGTGTGATTGTAATGGTTGCCCGAATTGTGTTATTAAAATATTGTTCCTTTTTACAACTCATTGAAAAACCCGGAGGAGCGATTTGAATTTAAGTTGGCAACATTGGCGACTCCTTATTGGTCAATGGGCAGCCAGTTTCACGCAGAACTAAATAATGTTGACATGTATACATAAATATTTGGTAGTGGGGGTTTTTCAGTATAATTTCGTACTTATTTCAATGCATTTCATAGTGGGCGCCACATACGTCACACTTTTTTCTGCTCAATACTATTTTTAGATAAAAGAATCGACTAAATATTTAAGTGCAAAGTCTCTCTATTTTAATTTTAATTAGGATTTCTCGAGCGTATAAACAAAAATATTTAGGTCAATGGAAATAAACAATATTTACATTTTAGGCGTTAATCGTGTCGGATTATTGTTGATAATTAAACATTTGTTTTCATTAGATCACGTTTAAAAGTTGATTAAAGGTTCAAGGTGAAGCGTAAACGAAAAACAGCGACGCGTTACGCTTTTAATAAACCGATCGTTTATTATTTAATTATTTAAAGTATTCTATAATAAAATTCATCATTTTCTCTCTTTAAATTAGTCAATAAAGAAAAGAAAACGTTTCTCCATGAATCAAAAATAAATGAAAGATTAAAATATACATATCTTGAATTTTAAATTAATTTCTCTAACCATGCATTTTCAAAATGTATACAGAGTGGACCGAAAGTTGCAAATGTGGCCTTTTGGTCCACTCTGTATATTTGGGAATAATGTTTTTTTTAAATATATTTGTTTTGTACGAAGTATATGTATGACGTCATTTTTAGTTATTTTTATAGTCAACGGAATAGCATAAAAAAAAACTAAAGGACGGGGGAAATTAGATTTTTAAAAGTTGGCAATACTTTACAACGTTGCCAAATGGATCTTGTAGAAATACTTGTCAAAATGGAGGTTCATTACTTTCATTTTCGATTTCAGTTTCGATTCAAAATTAATTCTTGATAATCTTGATAATTGCAAATCTCAAAACTAATTTCACATTTCCAACATAAAATAAGAATAATAATAAGTATAAGCAACTATTGAATAATGAAAATCGCATAAAGATTTCCACCCAAAATCGTTCGTTGCTTTTGTTTTGAAATATAAATACGGTCCGTTACTTTTTAATTTCGAAATTTCGGAACACGGCTCTGAAAACCGAACGCACTCATAGTTCGGTAACATTTCTAGTAACTTTTAGTTTTTCAAACCGAGACACGACAACGTCGCAATATACGTGTTGTGACGTCATTTCAACATTGACTTAATAAAACAAGGCGCTAAAATCTTTTTCGAAGAGGGGAAAAAGCAATTGTTTACGTTTTCGTAAAATATTTCTACGGATTAAATTTTAATCGGCACGAAATGTGAAATTTTAAACGCTTCGAACCCGGAATCGCGACGTTCGATTTCAAAATAAAATTCCTCGAAGTCAGTCACCCGACGAGTCGCTGCTTCTTAACGCCTAACCCCCCCCCCAAACAAGTATACAGGGTGAGGCGCGAAAAACAGGACCTATTGAAGGGGTTATTCGTTTAAAAAAATGCCCATTGTTCTAGTTGTACACGTACTAGGCTAAGGGTAATAATATACTGGGTGTTCCCATATCAGAAACGACGAAATTAAGCAAAAAAAATATGTTTTTCCTTCTCGAAAATCTATAAACCCGTTAATGACTTTTTCCCCTTTTGCCTTTTTTTTTTAGTCAATTTTACTTCCCATGTTTTCATTGGCCTTTCTTTTTAATTGCGAGGTTCTTCTTTGATTTAATTATCACATTTACATCATTAACGGGTTTATAGATTTTGAAAAAGGAGAAACATATTTTTTATAAATTATTGTAATTGGCGCAAAAAAAATTAATAAAATCGTACAATAATAACTCACGATTAAATAAAAAAATGTAGGAAGCCCAATATTTTCGTCTTAGAGATTAATTAAGAAGAAAATCATTAAAAAACATATCGATTTATGATCTTAAACATCGAAGTTTATTAATTTGTACGACCTTAAATATATCTGAACATTAAATACGTGGGCCGTATCTAAATTTCAATATATTTTTGAGAAGCGCGCTCGTGGGCGAACAACAAATTGACAAACTGAAAAACTTACCTTCCTTAATAATTTTAATATTGGTCGAGTCATGACAATTACCGATATATATATATATATATATACATACATAGAGACATTCCCACCTCCAAAATAGATACACAGTGATCTCATTCACCTCCGAAATTTCGTTGTGACTTCCGTTTACGGAGGTGACAAGGTTTCGCCATACTTTTCACATTTTATGTAAGTTTGGGTCTCTTAGATATTATCCCCAAAAATTTGTCTGGAGGCAATTTTGACCTCAAATATCAGCAAAACGGTCTTTTAGTTCGAGTATAGATCGCTGACGCTAGTGTCGCTCGAAACTCGGTAGCTACAATGCTATATTACCTCCTGTTTTCGAATGGTATATTGTTACCTCCGAAAAAGCGACAACATCGCTTGCACCTTGAAGTATAAACAATTTCAGATTAAATTCGTGTTTGATGAATTTATTGAAACGTTAAACATATTTCTTATTTATAGCAACTTACGATATAACTTTGTTTAAAATATAAATATTTTTTATTTTATTTAAAAAATACGGATAACACTAAATATATATGTACAAGAAAGTCAAAATACTTTTTTGTAAATTTATCCTAAAGAAATATTTAATTTAAATTAAAATATCTAATTTAAGTTATTTTAAATCCCTGTGTATAATGTATATAAGTCAAAAGTTAACACATTGACACCCTTAATAATTTTTCTACATAGGACACCTAAGATGTATAAAGTTTTTTCATACAAACACCCGACATTGTTGCCACTGTGTAATAGAAAAGATTTATATTCTATTGGAGAAATATTTATTGTCCAATGAAATAACGACGATATTCCGCACAGTGAATATTAGTGCTTCGTTTGTTATTTCCAATGAAGACAAAATTAATGAAAAATGCATGGCATTATCTCTTGCGAGACATTGACAGATTTCTTCACTCCAATAATAGGGTCCGTTTTGGAGTGAAGTCTCAAGGAATTAATGAAAATTGACAACAGAGTTAATGAGAGAAATCGAATGGTAAGCACCGGTCTGCAAAAATCGGGGGTGGTGGGAACCTCTAGGTGTATATGTGTGTGTGTGTGTATCTATTGTCCATTTAGTGACCAAACTGAAATTATATTATTCAGGTAAAATTAATCAATTAACATTTTAAACTAGTTTTCTAACAAGTGGATTATTATAATTTTAATTTTAAAATTTCAATATTTTTGTAATGCTTTATAAATTGCTAATAAATAATTTGGATTACCCCACATTTATTTATTATTTAATGTATAAATAGTTTTTTCAAAACTACCTACCAATTTTACTTTAAAAATAAAAATATAATTAAGAGAAAACAAAATTAATTTAGTGTATTATATAAATACAAAGAATAACCTGTAAATTGTTTTCTTTTTAAGGTCGGAATCCACATCGATGGGTATGTCGATTTGAGCGTCTAGACAATGTGTATAGTTACAACTGCGCGTACCTTACAAATGCAAGAACAGACTTCAAAAAAATATGCCCTGTGGGGTGCGAGATTAGTCAAGTTGGCGTTTCGGATGCCCCTAATCAACGATATGTGTCCGTGGAGTACCTGGTCAATTGCGGTTGCAGGAAAATTCGCAAAAGAAGAAGCTATGGTTTAAGTCTCTCAAAATTTGGAGATGAATTTCTAAGAGAAAGGTCTACCTGTACGGGATTTTCAAGAAATAGTATATAACAGGGGGCCCAACCTTTTTGGAAGCAAGAGCACAATTACATTTTTTTATTTTAATTCTTAATTTTTTTTATTTCATTTTGACCATTTTTAATTTTATTGTATAGTTTAAAATATTAATAAAAATTTATAAACAATTTTATTAACTTAATTTATTTCATAATACATGAAAAAATATTATTCCTTAATGAAAAGGTTGAGACTGTATTCCTTGATGTAATTTTTCAAAATTAGGACAGTAATTTGCACTGAAGAAAATGTGGCGTCACTTAACTAAGTCGATTCAAAAAATATTATAGTTTCACTGTACAATTTTATTAATATTGAATATTTATGTGCTCCAACTAATTTCCAAAATTCCTTCTCCATTTTAAAAACTTTTAAAGCGACCTCAATTCTCAATTCTACAATTAGCAGTCCTAAATTTTATAATTTGTCGGATAAAATTCATTTATTTGTGCACTTAAAGTAACAATGCCTACATTAATCATAGAATTTTGAATGAAAAATATAAATATAATTTCTGATAAATAGGAGCTAGAAAAGCTAAGTTACGTAGGCAATTAGGATCTGCATGTTCGTCATCCTATTAAAAATTATTATATAAAAATTAGAAGAGATGAAAAAAAAATAGTTTTAAATAACTGATTTTGAACTTGATTTATTTTTTCTTTCTGTATTAAGTACGACTCTTATTAATTATTGAACTAGAAAAACATAAAATTTAAATAATTTTTTTATGTATTGTTTTATATATACAGAGTGGACAAAAGTCTGGAAACGGCCAATTATCTCGTAAATTGCTAATCCGGATTCTACAAAATTTGGGATAAGCCTATTTTGGAATACGGAGATTTCATATCTGATATTTGCAATGTTGCTAGATTTGCCGTTTCTCTGATATTATTAGTCACTTAGGTTTTTTAAATACATCACCCTATATATGCAGTCATTTTTGGAATCTTCTCTTCAATACGAGTTCAACCATATGTAACACTTATGATTTTTATGTAGTCTAGAAGGTCTTGAATAAATAAAACAGAAGTCTGGCAACGCCTAATAAATTTTTTAATACCAACTATTTTCAGCTATCAAACGATTGAAATTGAAAGATTACAACATTTTTAAAATAATGATTACTTAATCAAGTATTCAAAATGTGGTCCATTTGTGAGTTGACAGTACCCGAATCGATGGTAGAATGTCACAAAAATGAAAGAACAATATAAGGTTTATTTAAATATTGTATAAAATATAGGCAGTTCCATTTAAATATAATTTGAGAAAATTTATGTTCCGAGTTTCGACTTACTCTGTATGCAATTTAAAAGTTCTATCAAAAAATTATAAAACAGCTGAAAGTACAGCACATACCTAAACTACTAATTGCACAAAAAATGGAAAAACTGATGTTCCTATTTAAATACGGGGCTGACTAATATACAACGATTATGATATAAAAGTGGTCATAACTTTTGAAACGTCCAGTATATATCTGACAAACTTTTACTTGGAGACCTAAAAAGCAGAATTCAAATAGTTAATGAAGAATGTATTTAAAACAATGTATGTTTAGGTTGGCCTGCAGCTACGAAACACTCTGTATAAGTGGAAGTAATTTTTTGTTGTAAAGTTTAATGCTCCCGACAAATTTGCTAGGCAAAATTTTTTTGGTTCCAATCTAATAAAGGAACTGTTGGACTTTTACACACTATTGGGACACCCTATATTTACATTAAATTGTAATCGGAAAAACTAAAAGTCAGTATTAATTTAGAAATATTTTTTCATTGAATTTTTAATTGCATATATTTATTTCAAGTAAACTTGAGTACTCTTTTTTTAAAATCTAAATTGAAAGTATTTTCTTAATGAACTGTTCTTCTACGCTCCCGAGAAATAATGAATTGTACATTTGTACAATACAATACAATACAATTTGTTAAATATTTCAAATATGAATGAAAATAATCTAATAAATTTTAAAATATTGAATAACAAAAAAACTAAAGTGGACAAAATTCTCCGAGCCAATATTGATGACCATTAATTGGTTACACACATCTGCATAAGTGATTATTTATGATCGGAGATAATATTCATAAATTTTTGTAAACGCACCGCTTTCTTGTCTATGTTTAATATTTGTACAAAATGCTTAGCACAATTCATTTATCAAAACCAAATATTATAAAATTATTTTCATTTTCATAATAGGCAAATCACTTAATATTTTTTTAATTGAAAGACCAAACTTTTTTACATTTTTAGATACTATATAGTCTCTAGGACATACCAACAAAATTTTATTTTTTATATCCTACCCCTTTCGGAGAAAAAAAATGACACAATTTGCTCTCTGATATTTAAACTTGGAATTTACAAAACTAAAAATGTAGAAAACCAAAAGACCAAAAACTTTTTAGAGCAAGTTTGAATTGTTTATTTTGTACAAGGTGGTCAAAAATTAATTTAATTTTCTCAAATTTTTCAAATGGAGCACACTCTATTACTAATATTTATCAGAGGATAGCGAATTTTATACACTTCGGTTTTCACTTTTCTGTACCTATCTGTCGTCGTTAAAAAGTAAATTCAAAAAAGGCATTTATCTGCAAAATGTCTAACTTTTTCTAGTTCAGTAGTAGATTATCCTTATGGCAAGTGACCCTCGTTTGAAAACTACTGAAAATACCTATTCAGTCATACTAATTTTGTTTGGATTTAGGCTGATTTTGATGGATAAATTAAATAAATACTAAAATTATAGTTTCGCATTGTACTCAAATTATAAGTTTTGCATATTAGAAGTTATAGAATAACGACAGAGGTTTGCCGGACCATGTTAAATGGATTACTAACGTAACATGTTAATTTCAATAATAATTTAATTTTTTTGAATATTAAGCAGTCGCATATCGTAAAGAAATAGAAAAACAGCTATCAGGTGAAAAAACTGATAGTCCGAGGCAATTACGTATTCAGATACATAATATAATATATAATACATAAATTAAATATAATGTATTTTTGTGTTTGATGATAAATTTCTTCCTTAAGCGAGTTAAGGTATTAGAGAATTAGAGAATAATTATAAAGAGAAATCGTGGACTGATTCCAATAATCTGTAAAAATTACTCTCTATTATGTTTCGCAAAGGATCTGCAACCACCATAAACCTATGGCTTTTTAAATTTAAACAACGATAGCAGCCAAATAATTGAAAGCCTTCAAAAACTATTACATGTCGCTATTCTAACATACCAGATCTATGCAGAGTCGAAAAAATTATACGCAGAAAACAAATATTTGATCATCATTATATATAAAATAAATGATCTTGCCACTATTTACAAAATTTGGACAAGGGCATATAAACCATTTTCTCGATTTTTAACCGTTTGACTATTGCAACGGCTTAGATTTAAGAAAATGTGATTTTTCTGCTGGATATAGATGCTTTACTTATACATCACTGAATGTAAAAGATTGTTAAAATCACCGAGAATATTTAAAAAATGTAAAAATATATCATTTATTATATTTTCTTTTTTTATCGTTTAAGATAAAATTATTATTGGACATTAGAACAAAATAATTTATATTTTTTGAAACAAGGTAAGCGAGCATATTTTTTAAAATATTATTTTTACTAAAATAAAGATAATTATGAAAAATGAATTTAATATTTACATTCAAAAAAACTGATATCCGTCCGGAAAAATAATGAAAGATTTTTTAAAGAAAAACAACATCAAAAAGACAATCCCTCTCTTAAGATCTAAAATACAGCTTTTAAATAAACTGCATTTTAAATCTTAATAAGATTAATTGATTTAGATTATTTAAAGTTTAAAGTTGTTTAAATTGTGAAATTTATAGAACTTAATTCTGAATTATGATTTTTTTTTAAATTTAATAAAAATATAGTGTTGTCAATAAAAATTGTTTTTCGGAGTTTTATTTTATTCTATTATAAACTTCTTTATAACACCAAATTATATCGATACATTAGTTTTGGAAATTTTTTAACGATCAATTAAGATACTCTATCCGTTTTCTTGAAAATGAAACTATAATTTTAACACTTGAAAATTGAATATTATTTATAATTCTAGGCATAGATAACTACAAACGAAAACTTTTTCGAATGAATTTACAATTCTTTATTATTCAATTAACAAGAAGTTATATTCTTGATTATCACGAACGAACTATCAATAAAAATATTTTTTATCATCACTGAACAGTGGCAACATTGTTGGAGGTATCTTAGACGCATCGATGACTCTATATATATGGTAACAAGGAGGCGGTTTTATATTTTCCATATTGAAAATATATATAATTTTATATATACTTTTTTTTTTCAAAAACAATACCCCTCTTAGGAGAAACATATTTTAAACGTTCCCCTAATTGTAAATATACCCTTAAATAGTAATTTAATTTATGCATTAACATGGAGGTCAGGTCGCCTCATTTATTACATGGAGGTAACAACTTAACAGCCATCAATATATATATATATATATATATATATACATACATAGAGACATTCCCACCTCCAAAATAGATACACAGTGATCTCATTCACCTCCGAAATTTCGTTGTGACTTCCGTTTACGGAGGTGACAAGGATTCGCCATACTTTTCACATTTTATGTAAGTTTGGGTCTCTTAGATATTATCCCCAAAAATTTGTCTGGAGGCAATTTTGACCTCAAATATCAGCAAAACGGTCTTTTAGTTCGAGTATAGATCGCTGACGCTAGTGTCGCTCGAAACTCGGTAGCTACAATGCTATATTACCTCCTGTTTTCGAATGGTATATTGTTACCTCCGAAAAAGCGACAACATCGCTTGCACCTTGAAGTATAAACAATTTCAGATTAAATTCGTATTTGATGAATTTATTGAAACGTTAAGCATATTTCTTATTTATAGCAACTTACGATATAACTTTGTTTAAAATATAAATATTTTTTATTTTATTTAAAAAATACGGATAACACTAAATATATATGTACAAGAAAGTCAAAATACTTTTTTGTAAATTTATCCTAAAGAAATATTTAATTTAAATTAAAATATCTAATTTAAGTTATTTTAAATCCCTGTGTATAATGTATATAAGTCAAAAGTTAACACATTGACACCCTTAATAATTTTTCTACATAGGACACCTAAGATGTATAAAGTTTTTTCATACAAACACCCGACATTGTTGCCACTGTGTAATAGAAAAGATTTATATTCTATTGGAGAAATATTTATTGTCCAATGAAATAACGACGATATTCCGCACAGTGAATATTAGTGCTTCGTTTGTTATTTCCAATGAAGACAAAATTAATGAAAAATGCATGGCATTATCTCTTGCGAGACATTGACAGATTTCTTCACTCCAATAATAGGGTCCGTTTTGGAGTGAAGTCTCAAGGAATTAATGAAAATTGACAACAGAGTTAATGAGAGAAATCGAATGGTAAGCACCGGTCTGCAAAAATCGGGGGTGGTGGGAACCTCTAGGTGTATATGTGTGTGTGTGTGTATCTATTGTCCATTTAGTGACCAAACTGACTGATGACCGGTACTGTCAATATGCTTTTTATTATTTTTGTAACACTTTTGGGTAGAAGCATGTGTAATGACCTTTTGCCGTGTACAGAGGGGGTGGGTGAAGCTGAAACAGCTTTAGCGGAAAGAATCCTAGGAAGAGCAACCCCTCCTGGATATAGGCTCATTGAACACAGCCCTCTTATTCAAACAGGTACGTAAATATTATGTAAATCATATTATTCAGGTAAAATTAATTAATTAACATTTTAAACTAGTTTTCTAACAAGTGGATTATTATAATTTTAATTTTAAAATTTCAATATTTTTGTAATGCTTTATAAATTGCTAATAAATAATTTGGATTACCCCACATTTATTTACTATTTAATGTATAAATAGTTTTTTCAAAACTACCTACCAATTTTACTTTAAAAATAAAAATATAATTAAGAGAAAACAAAATTAATTTAGTGTATTATATAAATACAAAGAATAACCTGTAAATTGTTTTCTTTTTAAGGTCGGAATCCACATCGATGGGTATGTCGATTTGAGCGTCTAGACAATGTGTATAGTTACAACTGCGCGTACCTTACAAATGCAAGAACAGACTTCAAAAAAATATGCCCTGTGGGGTGCGAGATTAGTCAAGTTGGCGTTTCGGATGCCCCTAATCAACGATATGTGTCCGTGGAGTACCTGGTCAATTGCGGTTGCAGGAAAATTCGCAAAAGAAGAAGCTATGGTTTAAGTCTCTCAAAATTTGGAGATGAATTTCTAAGAGAAAGGTCTACCTGTACGGGATTTTCAAGAAATAGTATATAACAGGGGGGGGCAACCTTTTTGGAAGCAAGAGCGCAATTACATTTTTTTGTTTTAATTCTTAATTTTTTTTTATTTCATTTTTACCATTATTACCATTTTTAATTTTATTGTATAGTTTAAAATATTAATAAAAATTTATAAACAATTTTATTAACTTAATTTATTTCATAATACATGAAAAAATATTATTCCTTAATGAAAAGGTTGAGACTGTATTCCTTGATGTAATTTTTCAAAATTAGGACAGTAATTTGCAATGAAGAAAATGTGGCGTCACTTAACTAAGTCGATTCAAAAAATATTATAGTTTCACTGTACAATTTTATTAATATTGAATATTTATGTGCTTCAACTAATTTCCAAAATTCCTTCTCCAGTTTAATAACTTTTAAAGGGACCTCATTTCTCAATTCTACAATTACCAGTCCTAAATTTTAGAATTTGTCGGATGAAATTAATTTATTTCTGCACTTAAAGTAACAATGCCTACACTATTCATAGAATTTTGAATGAAAAATATAAATATAATTTCTGATAAATAGGAGCTAGAAAAGCTCAGTTACGTAGGCAATTAGGATCTGCATGTTCGTCATCCTGTTAAAAATTATTATAAAAATAAGAAGAGATGAAAAAAAAAATAGCTTTAAATATCTGATTTTGAACTTGATTTATTTTTTCTTTCTGTATTAAATACGACTCTTATTAATTATTGAACTAGAAATACATAAAATTTAAATAATTTTTTTATGTATTGTTTTATATATACAGAGTGGACAAAAGTCTGGAAACGGCCAATTATCTCGTGAATTGCTAATCCGGTTTCTACAAAATTTGGGATAAGCCTATTTTGGAATACGGAGATTTCATATTTGACATTTGCAATGTTGCTAGAGTTACCGTTTCTCTGATATTATTAGTCACTTTGGTTTTTTAAATACATCACCGTGTATATTCAGTCATTTTGGAATCTTCTCTTCAATACGAATTCAACCAAATGTAACACTTATGATTTTATGTAATCTAGAAGGTCTTGAATAAATAAAACAGAAGTCTGGTAACGCCTAATAAATTTTTTCATACCAACTATTTTCAACTATCAAACGATTGAAATTGAAAGATGACATCATTTTTAAAATAATGATTACTTAATCAAGTATTCAAAATGTGCACCATTTGTGAGTTGGCAGTACCCGAATCTATGGTAGAATGCGTCTACCATATATGTATCTCCATTTATTTAAGATTATTATTGGTTATTATTGCAAGGCTTACTTGCTAAAAAAAGATAAATGAAAATGTTCTTACAAAATTGGAAATATCTCAAAAATAGTCACAAATAGGTATAGGGAATGGTTCACAAAAATGAAAGAACGATTTAAGGTTTATTTAAATATTGTATAAAATATATGCAGTTCCATTTAAATATAATTTGAGAAAATTTATGTTCCGAGTTTCGACTTACTCTGTATGCAATTTAAAAGTTCTATCAAAAAATTATAAAACAGCCTAAAGTACAGCACATACCTAAACTACTAATTGCACAAAACTTGGAAAAACAGATGTTCCTATTTAAATACGGGGCTGACCAATATACAACGATTATGATATAAAAGTGGTCATAACTTTTGAAACGTCCAGTATATATCTGACAAACTTTTACTCGGAGACCTAAAAAGTCACCAGAATTCAAATAGTTAATGAAGAATGTATTAAAAAAAATGTATATTTAGGTTGGCCTGCAGCTTCGAAACACTCTGTATAAGTGGAAGTAATTTTTTGTTGTAAAGCTTAATGCTCCCGACAATTTTGCTAGGCAAAATTTTTTTGGTTCCAATGTAATAAAGGAACTGTTGGACTTTTACACACTATTGTGACACCCTATATTTACATTAAATTGTAATTGGAAAAACTAAAAGTCAGTATTAATTTAAAAATATTTTTTCATTGACTTTTTAATTGCATATATTTATTTCAAGTAAACTTAAGTACTCTTTTTAAAATCTAAATTGAAAGTATTTTCTTAATGAACTGTTCTTCTACGCTCCCGAGAAATAATAGAAATAATGAATTGTACATTTGTACAATACAATACAATACAATTTGTTAAATATTTCAAATATGAATGAAAATAATCTAATAAATTTTAAAATATTGAATAACAAAAAAACTGAAGTGGACAAAATTCTCCGAGCCAATATTGATGACCATTAATTGGTTACACACATCTGCATAAGTGATTATTTATGATCGGAGATAATATTCATAAATTTTTGTAAACGCATCGCTTTCTTGTCTATGTTTAATATTTGCACAAAATGCTTAGCAGAATTCATTTTTCCATCTAGTTATATTTCATGATATTTAGTGTGGTGCGTGGTGCGTGGTGTATCTAATGGCTTCCAGGGGCATGTTGTTAGTGACATTAGCACTTAACCGTGGTAAGTACCATTATTACTTTATTCTGAGTACATATCTGAAACGGGAGCAGATATTAAACAAGCCATAATCCTTTCTATTAGGAAAGGTAACTTAGACTACGAACTCCAAAACCCGCTTAAGTTTAAGATAAAACTAATTCGAATTAAGTTAAGCCATTTTATTTTTGGTAAAACTTTCGAGATAATCACATCTTCTATCTACACATACACAGTCACCCACCTACAGACAGGCACATATTTTTCCCATCTTTTATCGTTTTAAATGTAACCCTTACTACTTCACTGATATGTAAGTTGTCACATTCAATTAATAACAATTTAAAATATTCTATATTTCAAGCAATCGTGGGTACTCAAGACACAGAAAATCGTTTAATAGAAAAAAATGACCAAGCGCAATATGGCACACAGACGAAAATTGTAAGTAAATTATATAAATAATGATTTTGAAACAAGCAGAAAGCAGAGCTATACCTACTTTTAGGAACCGATTAATCGCAGCGATATCTACGAATTTAATGATGATGAACATGAATTAATAGCAAATAAAAAATATGTATCTCTTAAACCAGTTCCACTTCCTCCATTTTCCCGCGGAAAACCATCCAGCGATAATTTTCCAGAATTATACTACGATAAAAATAATTCAGGTATATTATCTCCGATAGACTAAAATGATAATTGTAGAATCCAGCAAACTTCTGTCGTAATTTTATAACTTCTACTATGTTTTGCATAAGATTGATTTGAAGAATATCTGTCAATGGGGGTCAAAACCAAATATTCTATAATTATTTTCGTGTATACAGTAAAATAGGCAAATCACTTAATATTTTTTAATTGAATGACCAAACATTTTTTACATTTTAAGATACTATATAGTCTCTAGGACATACCCACAAATTTTATTTTTAATATCCTACCCCTTTCGGAGAAAAAAAATTACACAATTTGCTCTCTGATATTTAAACTTGGAATTTAAAAAACTAAAAATGTAGAAAACCAAAAGACCAAAGATTTTTTTAGAGAAAGTTTGAATTGTTTATTTTGTACAAGGTGGTCAAAAATTAATTTACTTTTTCAAAAATTTCCAGGAGTGTTTTCTCAAATTTTTTTCAAATGGAGCACCCTCTGTTACTACTATTCATCAGAGGATAGCGAATTTTATACACTTCGATTTTCACCTATACTTTTCTGTACCTTACTGTCGTCGTTAAAAAGTAAATTCAAAAAAGGCATTTATCTGCAAAATGTCTAACTTTTTCTAGTTCAGTAGTAGATTATCCTTATGGCAAGTGACCCTCGTTTGAAAGCTATTGAAAATACCTATTCAGTTATACTAATTTTGTTTGGATTAAGGCAGATTTTGATGGATAAACTAAATAAATACTAAAATTATAGTTTCGGTACTCAAATTATAAGTTTTGCATATTAGAAGTTATAGAATAACGACAGAGGTTTGCCGGACCATGTTAAATGGATTACTCACGTAACATGTTCATTTCAATAATAATTTAATTTTTTTGAATATTAAGCAGTCACATATCGTAAGGAAATAGAAAAACAGCTATCTGGTGAAAAAACTGATAGTCCGAGGCAATTAGGTATTCAGAAGGCAATTGTAAGTAAACCTTTTAAAACTTTTTTTTTAATTAGACAAAACATAGATACATTCTTTAAGGAATGGATTAATTCTAATGATCTCGATGCATTTCATTACGACGATGGACATGAATTGAGTGTAAATAAAGAATACGAAAATCTTGAACCTTTTCCACTTCCTTGTTCTTCTGAAACTCCCAGCTGCGGTCAGTCTTCAAAATTATGCAACGCAGAAAATAATTCAAGTAGTTTCGTGTCTACATCAGATCAAAATGGTGATTATAGAGATTTTGATTTTGAGCCGTGGAAAGACAGTGAAAGTTCTGAAGCAGAAGAAAACTTTTCCGAAACTAATGAATCAGTTGTTGTTATGCCCATCGAAGATATTGTTATTAATACAACGCCAAAAAAGAAACCAACGGTAGTATTAAATAATAATCTATATAAATATCAAAGATTTTAAAATAAAACTTCATCGAAAAGTTATATAAATTTCCTTTGTTTCAAAAATATAAAAAATGTATTTCTATAAATTGTTTTACAATAAAAAAAACTAAATTTTATATTTCCATATTGTTTGGCAATACTAATATTTTTTTATTTTTACATTCATAAATATCTAGTGTTTACATAATAGTATATTTTTTGTTACTTTTAAATCTTTACAATGCTCATAATTAACATTTATCCAATATTTATTTTAGAAAAATAAAAAAGAAGTTCAATGTAAATATTGCGAAATAGATGTCATTTCAAAAAATTTTGTGCGTCACCTTAAACGACATCATGAAAATGAAAAAGAAGTAGAGAATATATTAAAACATCCAAAAAATTCAAAAGAACGACGGCGCGCATTGGGCTTATTAAGAAACACTACAAATTTTGATTTATTTTTAACAGGCGTAGTAAGACCGATTCGACAACTACATAAAAATGAGAAAAATGAATATTTTCCATGTCATTATTGTAAAGGTTTATTTTTAAAACATTACTTGAAACGCCATGCAAAATATTGCAGTGTTAAGAAACAAAATCAGATTTCCCGGCCACAAAATGAAAAAGTTCATCACTTGGCTTGTTCTCAGACGGCCATTGCTTGTGCCATGGACCTCACGAATGTAATTTCAAAATTAGATGTAAAGATGAAGGTGAGTAAGAAAAGTATTACAAGCTGCATTAGCAGAATAAAAAAATATTTGAAGTTACGTATACGTGATACATAAATTAAAAATAATGTATTTTTGTATGTTTGATGATAAATTTCTTCCTTAGCGGTTAAGGTATTTAGAACATTTTTTAAACTATTATCTCGATTAATAAGCAGTGTGGAACAGCCAAATGTAATAAAATTATGTTTGTCCTTATTTCAAATCAAAATAAAAAATCAGCAAATATTTGATCATCTTGTATCAAATATTTATTTATGCCACTGAATAGAATTTGGAAAGTTAGGATCGGAATATGTTAGACATTTTTCTCGATTTTCAACCGTTTGCCTGCTACAGCTACCTAAATTAAAAAAATTACTATTCAGATGGCTCTAGTTTCTTTGCTACAGATAATAAATATCTGGGGATATACCTAACGCTGAAATTAGCTCATCGGCAAATTACAAAGCGATCATAAAATACATTGAAAAACAGAAAATACGGGCAAAATGAATTTTAATCTATTAGGCTCTTCAACACTGTATAAACGTTTTGTAGGTTTTTGATATAATGAAACCAGATCAAATTTCCCTTGACGCTAAAAAGGATTTACTGATTGCTCATATAGGAGAATCATATTTAAAAAAGCACAAGCGAGAACGTATGGTCTATGCGACAAGTAACAAAATGAGAGAACTTGCGCGATTACTAATTACATACCGTACCCTAACCAATAATGAAAATATGGAGTTAAAAGATATGATTCACCCTAAAAATTTTGATAATGTGATTCTAGCTACTAGAGAAATTGCTGGATATAACCCTGAAAAAAAAAGTTTTAAGGCACCAAGTTTAGCTATGCACATTGGCACTTCATTAAAAGATGTGTGTGATGAATGCATACATTTAATTTTAAGACAAAACAGAGGTTTTAGAACAAAATCTGTAAATGAACAAAGAGAATGGATACAAAATATAAAATTTTTTAAAGAATTGATACATTCTAGATGGAATATTGAATTAGCCTCTCTAGCGAATAAAGACTTATTAGAAAAACGGTGGAATAAACCTGTTTTGTTACCTCTTGTCAGTGATATAAAAATATTTCGGGAGGGAGTTACCAAAGTTGCAAATGAGTGTCAGCAAAATTTGGCTATAAATGAAAGAGACGAAAAGGCTTACAAATTATTGACGCAAAGTGCTTTGGCATTATTAATTTTATTTAATCGAAGAAGAATTGGAGACGTACAATATCTAAAAATAAAAGACTATCTAGATGATAAACGAACCAATATGAAAGATTTTGAAAATGCATTAACCGAAGCCGAAAAAATATTGACGATGAAATATAAACGAGTGATAAACAGTGGCAAAGGAAGTAGAGCGGTGGTTATTTTAGTACCAGAGTTTTTACAAAAAATTGTAGATTTACTATTAAAGTTACGACCAATGTACATACCACCAGAAAATGAATATGTTTTCGCAATACCTGGCAGCACCATAAAATGGGGTAAAGGTGATGTCGCAATTAAGACTCTTTGTAAAAAAATAAAACTAGAAAACCACGAAAACATTACTAGTAACAAATTAAGAAAGCAAATAGCCACAGTTATGCAAATACTTAATTTAAGTAAAGACGAGTCAAAACAATTTGCCAATTTTATGGGGCATACCCAGAAAACCCATGATGAGTTTTACGAGTATGTTGAAATTTAATTTTCTTTACTAAGTGTTAAAAAATATATTTAACTGTAGACAAAAATTTTGTTCATTTTAGTTTTTCATTATACTACATTATAATTGGACTATTTTATAGTTTATATTTTTCGAAAATACTGTAAAATTTTACTTATATTTTATTTTAGATTGCCTGTGGATATCTATCAGACAGCTAAAGTATCAAAATTGCTTTTAATGATGGAAAAAGGTTCTGTTCCATTAGAATACAAAGGAAAATCTTTGGCGGAAATAAATATTGATCCGAATTCCGAATTAGTCGAAGAAGAAAATGATAATGGTAGATCCTTACTTTAAAGTAAAATTAAAAAATGCTTTGTAGTATTTGCGGAGAAACATTTTTTTGTTATTTAATTATTCTAATATTCTTAGATGAAGGAGTAGTATTTTTGGAAAACAATAATTTTGAAAGTAGAGATATTACTAATGATTTGGATGACATTGATTTGGATCAACCCGAAAGCAAGGATGACTCTGAGATAATAGAAGGTAACTTTAAAAATACAGAGAGAATGTTTAAAAAATGTAAAAATATATCATTTATCATATTTTCTTTTTTTATCGTTTAAGATAAAAATATTATTGGACATTAGAACAAAATAATTTATATTTTTTGGTTTTAGATACGGATTTAACTTGTTTAGGTAGTTCGAAGCAATTAATGATTACTAAAGAAAAACATCTTCCTCAAAATGAAGAAAACTTTCAAACAGACTATATGAGTGATTCTCTAGATATAGATAGAGAAGAATTTGTAACGAAACAGAAACGAGTAAAGAAACAAGGTAAACGAACATATTTTTTAAAATATTATTTTTACTAAAATAAAGATAATTATTTATTTTAGGTTGGACAGATATAGAAATTCAGATGATAAAAAATGAATTTAATATTTACATTCAAAAAAACTCATATCCGTCCGGAAAAATAATGAAAGATTTTTTAAAGAAAAACAACATCAAAAAGACAATCCCTCTCTTAAGATCTAAAATTCAGCATTTAAATAAACTGCATTTTAAATCTTAATAACAGACTATATGAGTGATTCTCTAGATATAAATAGAGAAGAATTTGTAACGAAACAGAAACGAGTAAAGAAACAAGGTAAACGAACATATTTTTTAAAATATTATTTTTACTAAAATAAAGATAATTATTTATTTTAGGTTGGACAGATATAGAAATTCAGATGATAAACAATGAATTTAATATTTAATAAAAATAAATAATAAAAATTGTTTTTCGGAGTTTTATTTTATTCTATTATAAACTTCTTTATAACACCAAATTATATCGATACATTAGTTTTGGAAACGAAAACTTTTTCGAATGAATTTACAATTCTTTATTATTCGATTAACAAGAAGTTATATTCTTGATTATCACGAACTATCAATAAAAATATTTTTTATCATCACTGAACAGTGGCAACATTGTTGGAGGCATGTTAGACGCATCGATGACTCTATATATATGGTAACAAGGAGGCGGTTTTATATTTTCCATATTGAAAATATATATAATTTTATCTATACTTTTTTTTTTCAAAAACAATACCCCTCTTATGAGAAACATATTTTAAACTTTCCCCTAATTGTAAATATACCCTTAAATAGTAATTTAATTTATGCATTAACATGGAGGTCAGGTCGCCTCATTTATTACATGGAGGTAACAACTTAACAGCCATCAATATATATATATATATGTATATATATAATTTATTTTATTTAAAACGACTAATTTAGGCTCGCATGAGAAAAATTTATCGAGAAATGTAAATATTAAAAAACATATTAACAATTATTAATAACGTATAATGTTCTCGTTTCTCTCTCCACTTTCTTTTCGGGTGTCGGATTTTCTTTGTTTCCATCCTTTCCATGTTTGTCATCGTCTTCGTCTCTTTCAATTGCTTCTTTTTTCTAATTATCTACTGTTTGTTGTGTCGTTTTTTCGCCCCCTCTTCCTTTCTTCTTCTTTTTTCATGTATAATTAATATCAATATTATCGGAATCATAAAACGAGTATTACGACACACCCTGTATTATAATATTCAAGCTATAATAACTCTCATATCTTAGACAAATAATTATTATCTTATAAACGGCTAAGGTACATTTTTCTATTGTTCGTAATCGTTTAAATATTTATATTTTCACCGACGAATTTAACGTTTGTTCATTTTTGATTGATTTAATTTTTATAATTTTACATTTTAATCAAATCGCTTTGCGGTTTTTCTTAGTTTTATCGAACGAAAAATAGTTTTCTAGACCTGATGATGGCGACACAGCCGAAACGAGTTGTGTCCGAAAAGATTTATTGAAAAGTGGTTTGTTGTATTGTTTTTATGAATTCATTATACACACACAGGGTAACTTTCTTCAAATAATTATTAATAATATTATGAAATTGGAAAATTTAAATAAATAGGAAAATTCGTAAATTCAATTTCCATAAGTCGAATAGGTTTTCTATAATTTTTAATTCGCTCTAATTTTCTACAACATAATTTAGCGATTTCTAATATCTTGTTTTTGGAAATCTTCCATTGCAACACTAAATTTTTTTTTGTTCTTCAAATTTCTTATTTGATTTTTAATTTTCTACATTCCTTTGAATTCGTAGCTTTTCATTCTCGTTTATTTTCTCCCTTCTTTGATCTCGTTTTGTATTTTCATCATATAAATTTTTGCTAGATAAACAGTCTGCTGTTGTTTCTACTTGCCTTTAATGTTTTTTTAACTAACAAGTGTTCTATTAAGGCTTTTTTTAATTTTTTTCTCTCAACACATTCTATTTAAAATGAAAAATAATTCAATTTCCAAAAGTCGAGTTGGTATTTCACAATTTTTACTTCACTCTAATTTTCTACATGTTTTAGCGAATTCTAATATCTTGTTTTTGAAAATTTTCCATTGTACCACTACATCTTCTTTTGTTCTTCAAATTTCTTATTTGATTTTTAATTTTCTACATTCCTTTGAATTCGTAGCTTTTCATTCTCGTTTATTTTCTCCCTTCTTTGATCTCGTTTTGTATTTTCATCATATAAATTTTTGCTAGATAAACAGTCTGCTGTTGTTTCTACTTGCCTTTAATGTTTTTTTAACTAACAAGTGTTCTATTAAGGCTTTTTTTAATTTTTTTCTCTCAACACATTCTATTTAAAATGAAAAATAATTCAATTTCCAAAAGTCGAGTTGGTATTTCACAATTTTTACTTCACTCTAATTTTCTACATATTTTAGCGAATTCTAATATCTTGTTTTTGGAAATCTTCCATTGTACCACTTGATCATCTTTCTCCTTTTTTTCTTCAAATTTCTTATTTGATTTTTAATTTTCTACATTCCTTTGAATTCGTGGCTTTTCATTCTCGTTTATTTTCTCCCTTCTTTGATCTCGTTTTGTATTTTCATCATATATATTTTTGCCAGATAAACAGTCCGCGGCTGTTTCTCTTTGCCTTTATTGTTCTTTAACTAACCAGTATTCCATTAAGTATAGATTTTCTAAATCGAAAAAGGCTCACTTACCGCCTTAGTCCACCTGACCCTCGGCTCCGGGATACCCTTGTACGTGGCCTTGAGCAGCACCCTGTCCCCGACGAGGGCGGCGGTGTCCCGCGGCCCCCCGAGGAGCTCGGCTCGCGCTGCCTCCTCCATGGAGGCTCCGCCGGCACCCGGACTAGTCCCGCTCTTGACCGGATCGAAAATCGCGAGGTTCTTGGTGCGTAGCGCTACCGGCACCGCAGACGACAGACTGCCGCAGTCCAGGACCGAGACTGAGCACCGCGCCGGCCCGACTTCAGTCCGCCTCGCCCCCACGACTCCGAGACTCGTCACGTCACCGGCTTCTTCTACCTGGAACCGTACGAGAACTTAAAAGTACGATAAACGTATCTTGTTTAAAATTGAAACCGAAGTTGGACCGCTTGCTAGTTTTAAACGGAGCAACCGAAACAAGTAGGATTGTAAAATTAAGTGCGAAAATGAAACTTGAACCAAGAGAAACTCCGACGTGGGTTGGAAAAACGGAGCTGGTGGGTGGGTACAACCAACTTGGGTGAAGATTGCCCCGAACAAATGGGACTTATCAAAACTTCAGCCAAACAATTCCCTTCTACATTTGACTTCCAATAATAATGGAAGAGGCGAGTATGAAGGCAGGAATAAGGCTATTCGGTGGGCTCAAGGCCCGAAACCATGAGGACTGCGGAAAACCGCCCTTCAAAGGGGTAGAAAAAGGAATCACAAATAGTGGGGAGATACGAGATACGAGGAAAGAATCTGGGCCAAACGGGCAAATCAATGTAATATGAATTAAAGAAGACGGAAACATTTTGGACCCGCGATTTCACACTAAATAATAAATTAGCAGGAATTCTTAATAAACCTTTAACTAATTAAAGTTACACATTAAAATATTCAGTTAGGATTGATTAAAAACCATTTGGACCTACGGTTTCACACAAAATAATAAATTAGCAGGAATTCTCAATAAATCTTTAACTAATTAAAGTTACACATTAAAATATTCAGTTAGGATTGATTAAAAACCATTTGGACCTACGGTTTCACACAAAATAATAAATTAGCAGGAATTCTCAATAAATCTTTAACTAATTAAAGTTACACATTAAAATATTCAGTTAGGATTGATTAAAAACCATTTGGACCTACGGTTTCACACAAAATAATAAATTAGCAGGAATTCTCAATAAATTTTTAACTAATTAAAGAAGTTACACATTAAAATATTCAGTTAGGATTGATTAAAAACCATTTGGACCTACGGTTTCACACAAAATAATAAATTAGCAGGAATTCTCAATAAATCTTTAACTAATTAAAGAAGTTACACATTAAAATATTCAGTTAGGATTGATTAAAAACCATTTGGACCTACGGTTTCACACAAAATAATAAATTAGCAGGAATTCTCAATAAATCTTTAACTAATTAAAGTTACACATTAAAATATTCAGTTAGGATTGATTAAAAACCATTTGGACCTACGGTTTCACACAAAATAATAAATTAGCAGGAATTCTCAATAAATCTTTAACTAATTAAAGTTACACATTAAAATATTCAGTTAGGATTGATTAAAAACCATTTGGACCTACGGTTTCACACTAAATAATAAATTAGCAGGAATTCTCAATAAATCTTTAACTAATTAAAGAAGTTACACATTAAAATATTCAGTTAGGATTGATTAAAAACCATTTGGACCTACGGTTTCACACTAAATAATAAATTAGCAGGAATTCTCAATAAATCTTTAACTAATTAAAGTTACACATTAAAATATTCAGTTAGGATTGATTAAAAACCATTTGGACCTACGGTTTCACACAAAATAATAAATTAGCAGGAATTCTCAATAAATCTTTAACTAATTAAAGTTACACATTAAAATATTCAGTTAGGATTGATTAAAAACCATTTGGACCTACGGTTTCACACTAAATAATAAATTAGCAGGAATTCTCAATAAATCTTTAACTAATTAAAGAAGTTACACATTAAAATATTCAGTTAGGATTGATTAAAAACCATTTGGACCTACGGTTTCACACTAAATAATAAATTAGCAGGAATTCTCAATAAATCTTTAACTAATTAAAGTTACACATTAAAATATTCAGTTAGGATTGATTAAAAACCATTTGGACCTACGGTTTCACACTAAATAATAAATTAGCAGGAATTCTCAATAAATCTTTAACTAATTAAAGAAGTTACACATTAAAATATTCAGTTAGGATTGATTAAAAACCATTTGGACCTACGGTTTCACACTAAATAATAAATTAGCAGGAATTCTCAATAAATCTTTAACTAATTAAAGTTACACATTAAAATATTCAGTTAGGATTGATTAAAAACCATTTGGACCTACGGTTTCACACTAAATAATAAATTAGCAGGAATTCTCAATAAATCTTTAACTAATTAAAGTTACACATTAAAATATTCAGTTAGGATTGATTAAAAACCATTTGGACCTACGGTTTCACACTAAATAATAAATTAGCAGGAATTCTCAATAAATCTTTAACTAATTAAAGAAGTTACACATTAAAATATTCAGTTAGGATTGATTAAAAACCATTTGGACCTACGGTTTCACACAAAATAATAAATTAGCAGGAATTCTCAATAAATCTTTAACTAATTAAAGTTACACATTAAAATATTCAGTTAGGATTGATTAAAAACCATTTGGACCTACGGTTTCACACAAAATAATAAATTAGCAGGAATTCTCAATAAATCTTTAACTAATTAAAGTTACACATTAAAATATTCAGTTAGGATTGATTAAAAACCATTTGGACCTACGGTTTCACACTAAATAATAAATTAGCAGGAATTCTCAATAAATCTTTAACTAATTAAAGTTACACATTAAAATATTCAGTTAGGATTGATTAAAAACCATTTGGACCTACGGTTTCACACAAAATAATAAATTAGCAGGAATTCTCAATAAATCTTTAACTAATTAAAGAAGTTACACATTAAAATATTCAGTTAAGATTGATTAAAAACCATTTGGACCTACGGTTTCACACAAAATAATAAATTAGCAGGAATTCTCAATAAATCTTTAACTAATTAAAGTTACACATTAAAATATTCAGTTAGGATTGATTAAAAACCATTTGGACCTACGGTTTCACACTAAATAATAAATTAGCAGGAATTCTCAATAAATCTTTAACTAATTAAAGTTACACATTAAAATATTCAGTTAGGATTGATTAAAAACCATTTGGACCTACGGTTTCACACAAAATAATAAATTAGCAGGAATTCTCAATAAATCTTTAACTAATTAAAGTTACACATTAAAATATTCAGTTAGGATTGATTAAAAACCATTTGGACCTACGGTTTCACACTAAATAATAAATTAGCAGGAATTCTCAATAAATCTTTAACTAATTAAAGAAGTTACACATTAAAATATTCAGTTAGGATTGATTAAAAACCATTTGGACCTACGGTTTCACACTAAATAATAAATTAGCAGGAATTCTCAATAAATCTTTAACTAATTAAAGTTACACATTAAAATATTCAGTTAGGATTGATTAAAAACCATTTGGACCTACGGTTTCACACAAAATAATAAATTAGCAGGAATTCTCAATAAATCTTTAACTAATTAAAGTTACACATTAAAATATTCAGTTAGGATTGATTAAAAACCATTTGGACCTACGGTTTCACACTAAATAATAAATTAGCAGGAATTCTCAATAAATCTTTAACTAATTAAAGAAGTTACACATTAAAATATTCAGTTAGGATTGATTAAAAACCATTTGGACCTACGGTTTCACACTAAATAATAAATTAGCAGGAATTCTCAATAAATCTTTAACTAATTAAAGTTACACATTAAAATATTCAGTTAGGATTGATTAAAAACCATTTGGACCTACGGTTTCACACTAAATAATAAATTAGCAGGAATTCTCAATAAATCTTTAACTAATTAAAGAAGTTACACATTAAAATATTCAGTTAGGATTGATTAAAAACCATTTGGACCTACGGTTTCACACTAAATAATAAATTAGCAGGAATTCTCAATAAATCTTTAACTAATTAAAGTTACACATTAAAATATTCAGTTAGGATTGATTAAAAACCATTTGGACCTACGGTTTCACACTAAATAATAAATTAGCAGGAATTCTCAATAAATCTTTAACTAATTAAAGTTACACATTAAAATATTCAGTTAGGATTGATTAAAAACCATTTGGACCTACGGTTTCACACTAAATAATAAATTAGCAGGAATTCTCAATAAATCTTTAACTAATTAAAGAAGTTACACATTAAAATATTCAGTTAGGATTGATTAAAAACCATTTGGACCTACGGTTTCACACAAAATAATAAATTAGCAGGAATTCTCAATAAATCTTTAACTAATTAAAGTTACACATTAAAATATTCAGTTAGGATTGATTAAAAACCATTTGGACCTACGGTTTCACACAAAATAATAAATTAGCAGGAATTCTCAATAAATCTTTAACTAATTAAAGTTACACATTAAAATATTCAGTTAGGATTGATTAAAAACCATTTGGACCTACGGTTTCACACTAAATAATAAATTAGCAGGAATTCTCAATAAATCTTTAACTAATTAAAGTTACACATTAAAATATTCAGTTAGGATTGATTAAAAACCATTTGGACCTACGGTTTCACACAAAATAATAAATTAGCAGGAATTCTCAATAAATCTTTAACTAATTAAAGAAGTTACACATTAAAATATTCAGTTAAGATTGATTAAAAACCATTTGGACCTACGGTTTCACACAAAATAATAAATTAGCAGGAATTCTCAATAAATCTTTAACTAATTAAAGTTACACATTAAAATATTCAGTTAGGATTGATTAAAAACCATTTGGACCTACGGTTTCACACTAAATAATAAATTAGCAGGAATTCTCAATAAATCTTTAACTAATTAAAGTTACACATTAAAATATTCAGTTAGGATTGATTAAAAACCATTTGGACCTACGGTTTCACACAAAATAATAAATTAGCAGGAATTCTCAATAAATCTTTAACTAATTAAAGTTACACATTAAAATATTCAGTTAGGATTGATTAAAAACCATTTGGACCTACGGTTTCACACAAAATAATAAATTAGCAGGAATTCTCAATAAATCTTTAACTAATTAAAGAAGTTACACATTAAAATATTCAGTTAAGATTGATTAAAAACCATTTGGACCTACGGTTTCACACTAAATAATAAATTAGCAGGAATTCTCAATAAATCTTTAACTAATTAAAGAAGTTACACATTAAAATATTCAGTTAGGATTGATTAAAAACCATTTGGACCTACGGTTTCACACTAAATAATAAATTAGCAGGAATTCTCAATAAATCTTTAACTAATTAAAGTTACACATTAAAATATTCAGTTAGGATTGATTAAAAACCATTTGGACCTACGGTTTCACACTAAATAATAAATTAGCAGGAATTCTCAATAAATCTTTAACTAATTAAAGTTACACATTAAAATATTCAGTTAGGATTGATTAAAAACCATTTGGACCTACGGTTTCACACAAAATAATAAATTAGCAGGAATTCTCAATAAATCTTTAACTAATTAAAGAAGTTACACATTAAAATATTCAGTTAGGATTGATTAAAAACCATTTGGACCTACGGTTTCACACTAAATAATAAATTAGCAGGAATTCTCAATAAATCTTTAACTAATTAAAGAAGTTACACATTAAAATATTCAGTTAGGATTGATTAAAAACCATTTGGACCTACGGTTTCACACTAAATAATAAATTAGCAGGAATTCTCAATAAATCTTTAACTAATTAAAGAAGTTACACATTAAAATATTCAGTTAGGATTGATTAAAAACCATTTGGACCTACGGTTTCACACAAAATAATAAATTAGCAGGAATTCTCAATAAATCTTTAACTAATTAAAGAAGTTACACATTAAAATATTCAGTTAGGATTGATTAAAAACCATTTGGACCTACGGTTTCACACTAAATAATAAATTAGCAGGAATTCTCAATAAATCTTTAACTAATTAAAGAAGTTACACATTAAAATATTCAGTTAGGATTGATTAAAAACCATTTGGACCTACGGTTTCACACTAAATAATAAATTAGCAGGAATTCTCAATAAATCTTTAACTAATTAAAGAAGTTACACATTAAAATATTCAGTTAGGATTGATTAAAAACCATTTGGACCTACGGTTTCACACAAAATAATAAATTAGCAGGAATTCTCAATAAATCTTTAACTAATTAAAGAAGTTACACATTAAAATATTCAGTTAGGATTGATTAAAAACCATTTGGACCTACGGTTTCACACAAAATAATAAATTAGCAGGAATTCTCAATAAATCTTTAACTAATTAAAGTTACACATTAAAATATTCAGTTAGGATTGATTAAAAACCATTTGGACCTACGGTTTCACACTAAATAATAAATTAGCAGGAATTCTCAATAAATCTTTAACTAATTAAAGAAGTTACACATTAAAATATTCAGTTAGGATTGATTAAAAACCATTTGGACCTACGGTTTCACACAAAATAATAAATTAGCAGGAATTCTCAATAAATCTTTAACTAATTAAAGAAGTTACACATTAAAATATTCAGTTAGGATTGATTAAAAACCATTTGGACCTACGGTTTCACACAAAATAATAAATTAGCAGGAATTCTCAATAAATCTTTAACTAATTAAAGTTACACATTAAAATATTCAGTTAGGATTGATTAAAAACCATTTGGACCTACGGTTTCACACTAAATAATAAATTAGCAGGAATTCTCAATAAATCTTTAACTAATTAAAGAAGTTACACATTAAAATATTCAGTTAGGATTGATTAAAAACCATTTGGACCTACGGTTTCACACAAAATAATAAATTAGCAGGAATTCTCAATAAATCTTTAACTAATTAAAGTTACACATTAAAATATTCAGTTAGGATTGATTAAAAACCATTTGGACCTACGGTTTCACACAAAATAATAAATTAGCAGGAATTCTCAATAAATCTTTAACTAATTAAAGTTACACATTAAAATATTCAGTTAGGATTGATTAAAAACCATTTGGACCTACGGTTTCACACTAAATAATAAATTAGCAGGAATTCTCAATAAATCTTTAACTAATTAAAGAAGTTACACATTAAAATATTCAGTTAAGATTGATTAAAAACCATTTGGACCTACGGTTTCACACTAAATAATAAATTAGCAGGAATTCTCAATAAATCTTTAACTAATTAAAGAAGTTACACATTAAAATATTCAGTTAGGATTGATTAAAAACCATTTGGACCTACGGTTTCACACTAAATAATAAATTAGCAGGAATTCTCAATAAATCTTTAACTAATTAAAGTTACACATTAAAATATTCAGTTAGGATTGATTAAAAACCATTTGGACCTACGGTTTCACACTAAATAATAAATTAGCAGGAATTCTCAATAAATCTTTAACTAATTAAAGAAGTTACACATTAAAATATTCAGTTAGGATTGATTAAAAACCATTTGGACCTACGGTTTCACACTAAATAATAAATTAGCAGGAATTCTCAATAAATCTTTAACTAATTAAAGTTACACATTAAAATATTCAGTTAGGATTGATTAAAAACCATTTGGACCTACGGTTTCACACTAAATAATAAATTAGCAGGAATTCTCAATAAATCTTTAACTAATTAAAGAAGTTACACATTAAAATATTCAGTTAAGATTGATTAAAAACCATTTGGACCTACGGTTTCACACTAAATAATAAATTAGCAGGAATTCTCAATAAATCTTTAACTAATTAAAGAAGTTACACATTAAAATATTCAGTTAGGATTGATTAAAAACCATTTGGACCTACGGTTTCACACTAAATAATAAATTAGCAGGAATTCTCAATAAATCTTTAACTAATTAAAGTTACACATTAAAATATTCAGTTAGGATTGATTAAAAACCATTTGGACCTACGGTTTCACACAAAATAATAAATTAGCAGGAATTCTCAATAAATCTTTAACTAATTAAAGTTACACATTAAAATATTCAGTTAGGATTGATTAAAAACCATTTGGACCTACGGTTTCACACAAAATAATAAATTAGCAGGAATTCTCAATAAATCTTTAACTAATTAAAGTTACACATTAAAATATTCAGTTAGGATTGATTAAAAACCATTTGGACCTACGGTTTCACACTAAATAATAAATTAGCAGGAATTCTCAATAAATCTTTAACTAATTAAAGAAGTTACACATTAAAATATTCAGTTAGGATTGATTAAAAACCATTTGGACCTACGGTTTCACACTAAATAATAAATTAGCAGGAATTCTCAATAAATCTTTAACTAATTAAAGAAGTTACACATTAAAATATTCAGTTAGGATTGATTAAAAACCATTTGGACCTACGGTTTCACACAAAATAATAAATTAGCAGGAATTCTCAATAAATCTTTAACTAATTAAAGAAGTTACACATTAAAATATTCAGTTAGGATTGATTAAAAACCATTTGGACCTACGGTTTCACACTAAATAATAAATTAGCAGGAATTCTCAATAAATCTTTAACTAATTAAAGAAGTTACACATTAAAATATTCAGTTAGGATTGATTAAAAACCATTTGGACCTACGGTTTCACACAAAATAATAAATTAGCAGGAATTCTCAATAAATCTTTAACTAATTAAAGAAGTTACACATTAAAATATTCAGTTAGGATTGATTAAAAACCATTTGGACCTACGGTTTCACACTAAATAATAAATTAGCAGGAAGTCTCAATAAATCTTTAACTAATTAAAGAAGTTACACATTAAAATATTCAGTTAGGATTGATTAAAAACCATTTGGACCTACGGTTTCACACTAAATAATAAATTAGCAGGAATTCTCAATAAATCTTTAACTAATTAAAGAAGTTACACATTAAAATATTCAGTTAGGATTGATTAAAAACCATTTGGACCTACGGTTTCACACTAAATAATAAATTAGCAGGAATTCTCAATAAATCTTTAACTAATTAAAGTTACACATTAAAATATTCAGTTAGGATTGATTAAAAACCATTTGGACCTACGGTTTCACACAAAATAATAAATTAGCAGGAATTCTCAATAAATCTTTAACTAATTAAAGAAGTTACACATTAAAATATTCAGTTAGGATTGATTAAAAACCATTTGGACCTACGGTTTCACACAAAATAATAAATTAGCAGAAATTCTCAATAAATCTTTAACTAATTAAAGAAGTTACAGATTAAAATATTCAGTTAGGATTGATTAAAAAACTAAAATTTTAATTATGGAATTTATAAACTTGTTCGAATTAAATATTAGTCAAAATAACTGTTTTCGTTGGCAAATTTTATATTCAAAACGAACAATTATTTTCGAAAATCTCGAAAATTAATCGGCATTAAAAAAAAAGCTACAGATAATTCGGGATTAGCAAAAATTACAGCGTTTTTAAAATTCGATAATGGTATATGAATAAGGTAAACACTTCAGAACTATCTTAAAATTTCGAAAAGAGGAGTCACTAAATTTTTCCCTCCTGACTAAGGCACGCTCGAATAATCGCAAAATTAAAAAAATTCTCTTCCATCGAAAACAATGATTCACGAACGGTATTCAATAGAATTAAAAAAAAAAATCGACAAAATTATTTAATCGTAACAGTGGGCAATTTTTTTTTAATTTATTAGAGAACGCATAGGTTTGCATTTTTCTGCCTAGTACACTACTAGTGCTAGGCGCGTCACAAAAATAACCTTCTAGTTTCAGTTAAAAGCCATAAGGAAACCAAAGGCCGATACAATAAAAAAATAAACAGTGACGTACGTACGGAATGTTTCTAAAGGTGATCCACTATAACCCGAATCGAATAAATCATACAGAGTGATTTAACAATTGTATTATTATATCATTATTGTCTTTCTTTAAGCATTAAAATAAAAAAATAAGTATAAAAAAGATTATTCCATCTGTTACGTAGTGTTTTTAAATTTGAGTATGTTGTGTTGCCTATCTCTGACCAGTTTGGTGATTTTAAAAATAATGGGTTGGCCACACTGTCAACGACATTATTCTTCAGTTTGGTGATTTTAAAAATAACGGGTTGGCCACACTGTCAACATTATTCTTCAATTTGGGGATTTTACAAATAACAGTTTGGCCATATTGCCAACTTTATTCTTCGGTTTGGTGATTTTAAAAATTAGGGGTTGGCCACACTGTCAACGACATTATTCTTCTTGTCATTTTTCTAAATTGTTCTAATTTCCGCACATTCGACATTAATTTAATATTCTATAACCTTCATCCTAAACTTTAAACAACTGTTGTTATTATAAGTAGTGTTTTTTTTCCGTTAAGGCGATCATCGACCATAAAAACCAAAGAAGGTTTCGTCGGAAATAATAACGGCGCGATGTTTATGCACAACTCGCATATTGTTTATACTAAATTATAAACAATTTATTCGTAATGCGGTTCTCCGGACGGCCAAATTGAAAACTGTTTTTATGTTGTATATTTTATGTGGCACTTTTAACTTTTAATGGTGCATTTAGGATTTTGATTAAGTGGCGCCAATACATCCATTTCACTTATTAATTATTTGTTGCAAACGGGCATAAAAATGAAAATATCACCCTGTAAATGTAGTTATAATTTATCCGAAAAATATTCTTTAACAATTTCCTGGAATTGAAAACGGTATGAAACATTTCACGACTTAATCCCAACTTTTTCATTGAAATATTTACGGTTTATCAAAATCTACTAACGTTTATACAATTTTAGAATATTTTGCAGCTATAATAAAAATATTTGCTTCGAAAATCTAACGTAATGCACGACTGATATAAAATTCCATTTACAACAGATAATGAAACATTACAAATGAATAAAAAATAATTTATTTCGGTTTTTCCTGTGCAAATCTTTTATCTGATCGAATAAAATTTTACGAAGGTTGCTATTTATGTATCGAGAATAGAAGGAACAAACGAATGAATTTTATCAAAAATTAAGCTCTCTATCCACCACATTTATGCGTAAAAAGAGTAAAAGAATACGAATAAAATATCAAATTTTTACTTACCGGAAATTTTTCACCATGACAAACAATTTGACCGCCAAGCGAGCGTTTTCTCTTACTCGAGCCTTCAACTTTTACAACAAATTCTACATTTTTCCCTTCTGTAACTGCCTGTTGGAAATCCTCACAATCTCGCAAAATAGAACCATTCTTCATCCAAACCACGTCCAATGGCATTTTTCCAGTTGTTTCAAGTTCCAAACTAACTTTCTTCGTTTTAAGGTCTTTAGAATGAAGCTCCAAAGTATCTTCCTTTATTTCAAGGTCTTTAGGATCGAGCTCCAAAAGAACTTCCTTCGTTTCAAGGTCTTTAGGATCGAGCTCCAAAGGAACTTCCTTCGTTTCAAGGTCTTTAGGATCGAGCTCTAAAGGAACTTCCTTCGTTTCAAGGTCTTTAGGATCGAGCTCCAAAGGAACTTCCTTCGTTTCAAGGTCTTTAGGATCGAGCTCCAAAGGAACTTCCTTCGTTTCAAGGTCTTTAGGATCGAGCTCCAAAGGAACTTCCTTCGTTTCAAGGTCTTTAGGATCGAGCTCCAAAGGAACTTCCTTCGTTTCAAGGTCTTTAGGATCGAGCTCCAAAGGAACTTCCTTCGTTTCAAGGTCTTTAGGATCGAGCTCCAAAGGAACTTCCTTCGTTTCAAGGTCTTTAGGATCGAGCTCCAAAGGAACTTCCTTCGTTTCAAGGTCTTTAGGATCGAGCTCCAAAGGAACTTCCTTCGTTTCAAGGTCTTTAGGATCGAGCTCCAAAGGAACTTCCTTCGTTTCAAGGTCTTTAGGATCGAGCTCCAAAGTAATTTCCTTCGTTTCGAGGTCTTTAGGAAGACTTTTCGAAACACCAGGTGGCATCGTATTTAATTCTTCATAGCCTACTTGCCCGTCGCGATAAAGTTTATACTGGGAACCGAAACTAGGTCGAGAAATAGAGCAAAGGGCGGACCTGCTCCCCGACCAACTAAAATCTGTAGCCAAGCTTTTCGAATAATAAGCGGCCGGTTTAGGGGACAAACTTCTCGCCCTCAAACATCCAGCGGAAACCACCCTATGACCGATGACGTCCAACTTCGCCGACGTCTCAATTCTACCCACGTCGTTCTCCAATATAATTTTGTACACCCCCGAATCGCTGGGTATCACGTCGTTTATCTCCAACGTCCTTAAATCCTCCCGTTCCGTCGTCCGTAATCTGGCGGAGGGGATGATCGGCGCCCCGTCTTTCTCCCACGTGACCCAGGGATCCGGGTGTCCCGCCACCGCGCACTGGAACCGGACGCTCTCCCCTTGTTCCGCCACCCTGTTGTGGGGGTAAGCGTAGAACTTTGGAGGGGCGGGTCTCACCCTACTCGAATCGGCGCCGCCCCTTTCTCTGTAACCGGGAAGAGGAGAAAGGGTGGTTCCGGTCGACCTTGGTGTTCCGTAGAAATTGGGGGTGGAAGGGTGGTCCACGAACCCTGTCGGACGTTTCAGTTGTTGGGTTAGAATGTTCTCTTTTCCTTCCGGCACTGAAAAATAAAGAAATTTAATATTGGGGAAACATAAAAACGGTAATAAGAGCGAGTAAGATGAACGTCTTAAATAGAGCGGCATAAAAGAAAGGCGTACAAATGATTAGAAAGAAAAAATGAAAAGGGGGGAACAACTAAAAATACTTTTACTAGATTTAAGAGCGAAATTCGGCAAAAACAGCTGAAAAGCAATGCAAAAAATCGTATAAAGAGCCAGGAAAAGTAAAAAATATACACTTAATTCCAAATTTGACGTTTCTGTGAAATCAAATATTTCCTAATTTTAAAATTAACCCGTTGTTCTTCGATCAATTCTACTTTTTTCAGTAAAACGTAATTGTAGGTTAGAAATCTTCTATCACGTTTTTTAAAAACGGCCTTCTACCTCAAAGCCCGTACGATCCCGTAAAACAGTAAAACATAATTGTAGGTTAGAAATCTTCTATCACGTTTTTTAAAAACGGCCTTCTACCTCAAAGCCCGTACGATCCCGTAAAACAGTAAAACATAATTGTAGGTTAGAAATCTTCTATCACGTTTTTTAAAAACGGCCTTCTACCTCAAAGCCCGTACGATCCCGTAAAACAGTAAAACAGAATTGTAGGTTAGAAATCTTCTATCACGTTTTTTAAAAACGGCCTTCTACGTCAAAGCCCGTACGATCCCTTAACCTTCGGGAGAGCAGCCCTCGTACAAATAAAAAACGTAGATTTTTTCGCGTTTACGTTTACGTAACGATAAAATTCCTGAGCCGAAAGCGTAATGGGAAAAAATGCGCGCAGGCCGGCACTTACGGTCAACGATGAGGCAGGCGGATGTAAATGCTTTTCCTAGTTCGTTATACGCCACACAAGCGTACTCTCCTTCGTCCTCCGGGTACACCTCGTTTACGGACAATCTGGCCGTTTCTCCGTCGAACTCGGCGTTCAAGTCCTCTCCCAAGTGGATCAGCTGCAAATAAGAAGAAACTTCAAATATAAACGGTAACGTTGCAGTTGTACTTCCGGGAAAGGTGGTAGGAGTGGGGGGTTGAAATCTGGTATGTTAGGAGAGGGGCAAGAGCTGCCACTCTGTTCTGTCCTCAGGACAGCCATGTCTGAGCAACAGGTTCCCTCGTTAGTGAAGTTAAAGAGATTTTATTGTCTAAAATAGAGATTCGGTTTTAGAGATTGGGCGTTAGCTATATCATTACCTTTCCTGCTTTTTCCCAGCGGATTTCTGGAGCGGGAGTTGCAAAAACTTTGCATTCGAGCGTCGCCGAGTCACCGTCGCAGCAACGTATGTCGCTTAATTCTTTTACGATTTCGGGAATTGTCTGGACGTCCCTGAAATAAAAAAAAAGCGTTATTAGTAAAAAAATAGTTAAGTTAGAGAAGGTATTCCGTATGAGGCGTAAATCAAAGAAATCTCTAAATTTACACCACGGGAATTTTTAATTTAAACAGAGAACTAGTTTCGTCTGTGACCGGAGTCATCATCAGGGGATTTTCTCTTGATGCTTGTCGCCTTCCCTTTTTGTTAATCGCACAGGTCTCTTCCTTTAATATTGGTTGTAAGACTAGCAATACGTGGTTAAAATGTTTTATACAAAAATTAGGTTTAATTTTAAATGAACTAGATAAGATTCTTAAAGTTTCTGAGCTATTTCTATTAAACGAAAGTGGTATACTTGAGATTTAAAAAAAATTATCAAACGGTGGTATTTTACCGAATTATAGATACTTAAAAAGCTGAAAATTTAAGAAAGAACATTCTGTTTGTAGCAAAAAGATAGAAGACTGCTGTTTAAAATTTAATCAAGAACTATAAAACCTCGACGATAGTTCACCAATATTTGCAGTGAGAATTTTCAAAAGAATAAATTAACTTGGCAACGTTTTATTAAAATTCAAACGTCCATTTAAATTCAAACGTGTATATACTTACTTTTAGACAACCAACAATACATTAAGACATCTTGACTTTAATGCATTGTTAGCTAAAGAACTCCTAGACATACCATATGTGATTTTATTTATAATTAATTATGTTTCAAAATGACTACCAACCTCTTCCAAACATTACTGATGTCTCCTAATAAAATAGACCCTTTCTGATAAGAAAATACCGGGTCAATTATACTCAGACGCACCTCCCACTACCCTAAAATTTCCCCTCATTCTAGTAACATATAAAAGTAATGTCATCAGTACTAACAAGAACTGGGACAACAAAACACAACACAACAGTGATACCAATAAAAAAACTAGTTACTTTTAAATTGCCAACTTAATTCTATCTCTTTTCTTTCCCCTACAATGTTCTATTTAAATTTTTAGCTTTTTCATTATACCCAAAGAAACCAGAAATCAGCCCTTTTGAATTTTTATGTCAAACGATTCAAAACTGTCTGTAACGTAAGCAAGCTAAATTTAAAAAAAATCTTTCAGTGTTCGTTTACACATAGTTTTTTCAATATTTTTGGACGTACAGTTAATTTTTCTGCAGTTCACAAATTTTACTTACCCGATTTTCTTTTTTCCCATTGTTTCCTTTAAAGGTTTAGGATCTGCAAATTGAATAACTATTATTAAAATATTGTCTATTATTATTATTATTACTATGAGTAGTAAAATCAAATAATAAATATAAAAAAGGTTACTCCAACTATTACGTAGCGTTTTTAAATTTGAGTATGTTGTGTTGCCTATCTCTGACCAGTTTGGTGATTTTAAAAATAATGGGTTGGCCACACTGTCAACGACATTATTTTTAAGTTTGGTAATTTTAAAAATAACGGGTTGGCCACACTGTCAACATTATTTTTAAGTTTGGTGATTTTAAAAATAACGGGTTGGCCACACTGTCAACGACATTATTTTTAAGTTTGGTGATTTTAAAAATAACGGGTTGGCCACACTGTCAACATTATTTTTAAGTTTGGTGATTTTAAAAATAACGGGTTGGCCACACTGTCAACATTATTCTTCAGTTTGGTGATTTTAAAAATAACGCGTTGGCTACACTGTCAACATTATTTTTAAGTTTGGTGATTTTAAAAATAACGGGTTGGCCACACTGTCAACGACATTATTTTTAAGTTTGGTGATTTTAAAAATAACGGGTTGGCCACACTGTCAACATTATTTTTAAGTTTGGTGATTTTAAAAATAACGGGTTGGCCACACTGTCAACATTATTCTTCAGTTTGGTGATTTTAAAAATAACGCGTTGGCTACACTGTCAACGACATTATTCTTCAGTTTGGTGATTAAAAAAAAACGGGTTTTCAAACGGAATAAATTGAAATATTTTTCCTACATTGCTTTTTTGGTATAAATTCCATAAGAGTTCATATTCTAACGTTTGTTTTACATACCTTTAACTTTTATTTGTAACGATATAATTGCTTTGGCATCGCCGTGACAATTTTTCGCATAAACGGTGTACGTGCCCGTATAATCTATTTTGGTATTTGGAATTTCCAGTCTGTACTCAGGTCCGTCTTCCACTCGATGAAAATGGGCCGCGTCTCTGTAATAGTCGGCCTGAAAAAAAAAGTTCAGTGAAAAAATGTACAAAGTTGAATCTCCCGCAATTAATTTTAAATTCGTGGCAGTGTGACGTCACCACGTAGCAGTTGGCTAACCTGTATCTTTAGATTGATGTCATTATTTTGTATTCGATTAAGTTTTTCCTGTATATTTTATTAATTAAGAGTCCAATACGCAAAAATTTAACCTAAGTTTAATAATCTTCCGCTAGAGCGCGTTTTTTTTTTGGTGTCGCCAATTATTTCAGGCTAGCCAACTGTTTTGTGACGTCACGACTGGTCCTGGTCCATTTTTGTTTGAAGGACGGGACGGAGAGACACAGTTTTTTGTGGGGGTTTTCTTTGAAAGGACTTTTACTGCCCCATAATTACAACCCCGATAAATCCTTTATACGAAATTAACATTGAAAATATTGTTTAAACAGCTGCCGGTTATCGAGCTCAGATACGGCGTATCTGTGATTCACCGATGATAAAGTAGAACTGAAATTGACAATTTAAAACCTTTCTATATTTCTGTGTAAGGTTGGTTAGTCGAGTTTTGTTTTGGTTATTTTGTTTTTTGTATAATTCTTCCATTTATTTATTTCTACGTTTTTCTTTTATACCATTTATATGCTTCTTTTCTCAGCAGCGATTTTTACTCCTTCGTTCTGTTTTATCTTGGTATTTCTTTTGTATTCTGTTTTGTTTTTTTCTTTTACCAATTAATTTATATTTCCTTCGCGTTTATCCTTCTTTTATGTTTTCCTGTTAATGTTCATGTTTTATTGTTTTTTACTAGGGAAAATCTGATAATTTGATTTACTACTTTTGTTTTTATTTATTTACTTAAGTTTCTATTTTACCAGAAATTAATATTTCAGTGTGTTGAATATCTTGATTGCATTTTTAATTCTTCCGTTATTTTCTTTATTCTTCTATAAAAGTAACCGTTTATTTCTTCTATATTTTTCTTCCGATAAGCGTTATTATATGTTTTCCTTTTATCGTACTTTTTACTGTGATTATATTTTCATGTTAAATTTGATTTTATCTTTGGGAATATTTAAATTTTAATTCGGATTTTGTTCGTAATCAGCCATAAAAACTTTTCCTCCGTTACGTTTAAATTCTTCGTTTTTTTCTTTGGCTTCTTTAATTGCTTCGTCCAATTTTCTTTCGGTTCTTTGCTTTTTCTTCTCGCATTGTTCACATTTCCTATTTGCGTTGCTTCGATTATGTCAATGTCAATTGTGTCTTTATTTTCTCTTCTTTTTTCCGATCATTTTTAATAGCAAATTGCGCGTATTTTTGTTCTCATTTACCAGCGTTTCGTCTATATTTATAAAATTTCGTAATTCCTTTGTGCCTTCTTTTCCAATTTGTTTAATCGCTTCATCTGCGTTTCTTCTATTTCTGGTGTTTTTTCTATTCTTACTTTTTTTATCGTTTCTAACAATTCTTCTATTGTTAATTGAAGTATCATCTCTAAATTTATTAAATCTTTGTTTGTCATTGCAAAAATAGTAACATTAGCATTAAATCGCTGAGATTTTATGTAGTTTTTACGTTTGATACATTTTTTACTTAGAAAGATCCGTCGACAATAATTTATATATAATAATAAATAGATAATGTAAAATTCAAAAAAAGAAACAAAGAAATCGATCAAAATAATTTCTAAAATTAGTTAAAATCTGATTGGTCCAAAAATACTGACGATTAAAAAACGTAGCCGACTTCATGTAAAACAATTAAGTTTCTCCCTCTTTCGTGTTTGAGCCTTTAAAAGGTGAACATCGTAAAAAAATTGGAATTTTAAAATAAAGGGAATCAAGTCGAATCTTCATTTCTTTAAAAATAAAATAAATTGAAAAACTAGATACGGTGCCATTAAGTCTCGATCGCCCAAAATCTATCACAATTTCGGCGTGATTTAATGAATCACATTATAAATCTAAGTTACAGTGTGGCATCGTTACAACATTATTTCGTAAAAAAATCCAGTGCCTGCACAAAAAAGGTTCTAATATTGTTATTTTTGTAAAGAATCGGTTGCGTGCGCCGAAAGAATATTTTGCGACGAGCCACTGGAACCGAAACCGTTAATTCAACCTCTTCCACATGAATCATTTCACCCTCTACAAACTCGAATAAAATGATTAATGAACGGTCCTTTAATAATCATTAGCGTAACATCAGGGAACGCCGACGGGAAACGTTTAACAAAAATTTAGACGAAAACCCTCAGTCTTGTGGGGTTTCCAGAGGTACGTCTTTAATATCGTCGGTGCACCACAAACGATTATTGCCCCGTTTATGGCGTTAATAGAAGAACAAAATCATCCCTGGTTACCTTTAACAAAAGGATCTTATCAGATACGTCCAGGTTACAATAAATCTTCGATTCCAATCAAACCAGATCCCAGTACCACCAAAATGGAAGACTTATCCAACGTCTTTGCAAATAAACTGCAGTCGAATGAATTAGTTGATTGCGACTCTTTGTGGAGAGTAAATTACGATGGGGAAATGTGGGGGGACACCAAAACCCATGAGTATGTCGTGAATCGAACCATGCTAGAAGATTTGAGCAGTAGATTTATGACGAAAGTGGTAACAACCATAGAAAAAGCGTTAAAGAAACACTGACCAGAAGAACTGGTTGGATTGTCGATGGACATTTTCTCCATCATATTTATTTACGAATTAAATTATCTTTTTCTAGTTTCTAGTTCCAGTAAAATGGAAAACCACCTACAGTAGCTTAAAGTGATTGGGAGCCATGCACGACTAGAGCCATTTCATTGAAATTTCCTCTCGTAATAATAAAATGCAAGTGCTACGCCACTGAGGGACTCTTTAAGGCATGCGAGGATGACGTTGTAAAACGAATTGACATCCTTGCTGACATCAATTAACGATTTTTTTACGGCTTAATTAGAGGGATTCGCTCGAGGTCGTTCTTCTTCTTCTTCTTTGCGCCGCACCACCGTACAAATTTCGAAGGACCAGCTCTAATCTCGGTCCTTACTTCGGGCCGAAGCGATATTTTCACCACGGTCTTTTACAAAAACGAGGCGAATACGATTTCACCGAAATAATCGCTCGATTTGTGAAAACGAAAACAATACGTAAAAGAGCACGCGAACTTTTTGCGTTTTTTCTTAAATGTTCCGACTTCGTTATCCGACATTCTTTCATAATTGACTCGAATTTGTTACGGTGGTGTTATTACATTTATTCGATTTAGCTCGGGTGAAGTAGGTAGAATTAACGGTTTTTGTTCCACCAGCTCCTCGCAAAATATTCTTTCGATGAAACTGTCATGATGGGAAAAATGCTCATCAACAATCC
>OX638358.1:604738-684495 GCA_951812935.1 Hermaeophaga mercurialis | reverse complement strand
AGAATTAACGGTTTTTGTTCCACCAGCTCCTCGCAAAATATTCTTTCGATGAAACTGTCATGATGGGAAAAATGCTCATCAACAATCCAACCAGTTCTTCTGGTCTGCTCTTTCTGTGGTTAGATCCCCCCCTATGGGTTCGTTTTTTTCTTAGGTTCTTCTACATTTTGCAGCGTGTGACCTCGTTACCACTTCTGTAATAAATCTACTGCTCAAATCTTCTTCCATGGTTCGATTCACGACATACCCGTGGGTTTGGTGTCCCCCCACATTTCCCCATCGAAATTTACTCTCCACAAAGAGTCGCAATCAACTAATTCATTCGACTGCAGTTTATTTGCAAAGACGTTGGATAAGTCTTCCATTTTGGTGGTACTGGGATCTGGTTTGATTGGAATCGAAGATTTATTGTAACCTGGACGTATCTGATAAGATCCTTTTGTTAAAGGTAACCAGGGATGATTTTGTTCTTCTATTAACGCCATAAACGGGGCAATAATCGTTTGTGGTGCACCGACGATATTAAAGACGTACCTCTGGAAACCCCACAAGACTGAGGGTTTTCGTCTAAATTTTTGTTAAACGTTTCCCGTCGGCGTTCCCTGATGTTACGCTAATGATTATTAAAGGACCGTTCATTAATCATTTTATTCGAGTTTGTAGAGGGTGAAATGATTCATGTGGAAGAGGTTGAATTAACGGTTTCGGTTCCAGTGGCTCGTCGCAAAATATTCTTTCGGCGCACGCAACCGATTCTTTACAAAAATAACAATATTAGAACCTTTTTTGTGCAGGCACTGGATTTTTTTACGAAATAATGTTGTAACGATGCCACACTGTAACTTAGATTTATAATGTGATTCATTAAATCACGCCGAAATTGTGATAGATTTTGGGCGATCGAGACTTAATGGCACCGTATCTAGTTTTTCAATTTATTTTATTTTTAAAGAAATGAAGATTCGACTTGATTCCCTTTATTTTAAAATTCCAATTTTTTTACGATGTTCACCTTTTAAAGGCTCAAACACGAAAGAGGGAGAAACTTAATTGTTTTACATGAAGTCGGCTACGTTTTTTAATCGTCAGTATTTTTGGACCAATCAGATTTTAACTAATTTTAGAAATTATTTTGATCGATTTCTTTGTTTCTTTTTTTGAATTTTACATTATCTATTTATTATTATATATAAATTATTGTCGACGGATCTTTCTAAGTAAAAAATGTATCAAACGTAAAAACTACATAAAATCTCAGCGATTTAATGCTAATGTTACTATTTTTGCAATGACAAACAAAGATTTAATAAATTTAGAGATGATACTTCAATTAACAATAGAAGAATTGTTAGAAACGATAAAAAAAGTAAGAATAGAAAAAACACCAGAAATAGAAGAAACGCAGATGAAGCGATTAAACAAATTGGAAAAGAAGGCACAAAGGAATTACGAAATTTTATAAATATAGACGAAACGCTGGTAAATGAGAACAAAAATACGCGCAATTTGCTATTAAAAATGATCGGAAAAAAGAAGAGAAAATAAAGACACAATTGACATTGACATAATCGAAGCAACGCAAATAGGAAATGTGAACAATGCGAGAAGAAAAAGCAAAGAACCGAAAGAAAATTGGACGAAGCAATTAAAGAAGCCAAAGAAAAAAACGAAGAATTTAAACGTAACGGAGGAAAAGTTGTTATGGCTGATTACGAACAAAATCCGAATTAAAATTTAAATATTCCCAAAGATAAAATCAAATTTAACATGAAAATATAATCACAGTAAAAAGTACGATAAAAGGAAAACATATAATAACGCTTATCGGAAGAAAAATATAGAAGAAATAAACGGTTACTTTTATAGAAGAATAAAGAAAATAACGGAAGAATTAAAAATGCAATCAAGATATTCAACATACTGAAATTTTAATTTCTGATAAAAAAGAAACTTAAGTTTAAGTTAAGTTTAATCATTTACACAATAATTTCTACATATATATTTAGAATCTAGTTTGTCACACACACACACACACACACCTTTGTAACATCCTAAATTTAATACAGGAGGTTTTTATAAAACTGAGCACCAAATAAAAAGATGTAGTTCGCCTTTCAAACCCATGAAGTTAGAGTCAAAGTATAAACGTTCGAGATTCCGTTACTCCTCTCTCTTTAAAATTCCCCGATTTTATTTTCACGTTGAATAAGACGAACCGGCAAAAAAACCGATGACGTCTCTGTCCTAAGTAAAGAAGAAGATTTTCCATCGAGAACGAACACGTGAGTCATTGTACGACCTTCCACGAAATTATCTCTCGGATCTCGCTGGCGAATTTATTGTGAACAACTCTCTTGGCTCTCGGTCTTTCTCAAGACATTTACCTTTAAGCGCGTCTCGCTATTAAAAACCTTCAATACATTTATTATTTACCTAACACACCGCCACTGGCGTACGAACCATTCGTTTGTCGACAACAGAGAGAATAAAAAAACGATAATCGTGAAATTTCTGCAGTCGGGATCCGTAACGCTTTTACTTAGTTCGATTTTGGACAAATTCACTTTCGTTTTCAACGGAAAAAACAGCGTTTTGTTTAATTATTATTAAGTAAAACGTCACAGAAGAAAAACCGGAAAGATGACAAGAACAACGACGGAGAAACCGGATTTAAGCTATCAGGATATTGTTACACAAATTATTAATATTATCACTTTGTCCTTAGAAGGTGATCTAACGGGAGAGTTGTATCTGGAATTTGTGGAAGATACACTGTCGATCATTGTATTGGGAAACGAGGATCAATGGAATGGCCCGCGCGATCACCAGACCTTACTCCTTTAGATTTCTTCCTGTGGGGTTACTTAAACAGCAGAATTTATTCTACTCCACCAGCTTCACTCGAACTCGGCTAAGCTGCTGACTAAGTATGTCGGTGTTAGGGTACTAATAACTATTGTACTGCAATTAATGGCCTAGAAGCACACGCTACTTAAAAGTATCAGAAACTACAACGAAAGTAACCAGAGAGGGAAGAAAGAAAAAGCTTAATAACCTGTAGAGGTCAATATTGTAAACAATTAATTAGGTCGTTGTTCAATGGTAAAGATTAAATTTCAAACCTGTAACAACGTACAAATGTACGCCACTGGCGGAAGGTGATTGTTCGTAGTGCGCAACGGTTTCGACATACTCATTGGCTGGCGCCTATTTCTTCTATTGCTGCGGCAGTTTAAAAGGATACGTTTAGTTTATTAATTGCGCCGTTACCAGATAATCTAAGCCAATTTTCAACAATGGACAGTTACAGTCTAGAATCGTAAAATTAGAACCAGAACGAAACCCGTTTAGATTGCAAGGATTATTTTTATAATTTAATAGTTCAGTACAGTTGATTTAAAAATGTTTCGTTCACTTACCATCTGCATAGAGAGTACAATTAGTTAATCCCTCGTTAGGTGGTCGTTAATCCAAACAAATTAGTACAGGACGGTATTTAAACCCCTGATAATTTTATAAATTCCTGGCAGAGATTCAAGTACGACCCTGTAGTTCTTCTGAGAATTTACAAGATAAACTGTTTGTACTCTCTAAGCAGATGATGAGTCAACTCGACGAAATATCTTGAAATGAACTTTACACGGAAACGTTGTAATGTTACGACAATTAGAACTATTAGAACTATTAAAACTATTGGAACTATTAGAATAATTAGATCGATTAGAACTATTGCAACTATTGGAACTAATTAATGATGTTGTTTACGAAAATCAGCCATGCGTTTCGGAATTTTGAGTTATTGCCACTCGTCTTCTAATTTTATGCTTGTACAGAAGTAAAATTCGATCATTTTTGCTGTTCGCTCTGTCTTCAATTGTGATCTTTTCTTGGTTCTCCTTCCTCTTTCATTTGTTCTTTGTCGATTCTACGTTTTGTCTTCCATTGTGCTTATTTCTCGGTTCTCCTTCTGCTTTTTCCATTTGCTCCTTCTATTTCAATTAGAAATTTTAACATAAGGTACTGCGAACACTCACGAACTTACGGACATTAATACAACCTAATTTATAAAAATTATTTTAATCTAGATATTGTCTGGTGTATATTTAAACATTTAAAATAATATCGTGTTTATTATTTCAAATGAAGAAATTAAGGCAATTCGTTACCTTATTATGAAATAATTTTTTATTTGCATTTCAAGTACGAAATACCGTTAATTAGATTATTATTGAAAAAACAATTTCCATCTTAATTAACATTGAACTGTCAATTAAAATCGTTGTAAATAACGTACGGGGCTTCATTAGAAATCACTTAGTTAGTTTCTAACGGGTTATGACTGTTCAAGAGTTTCAATATAACCGTTGGATATATGTATTTGAATTATGTAATTAGGAATTAGCAATACCAGTTTTTTTTGTTGCTGCACCGCGAATTTAGTCAAAGTCAAAATAAAAACAACGACGGTGAAGTTAAAATATACAGAGTGGGCCATAGAAGAGGTTCCATCCTATTAGACATTTAAAATGAAACTACAACAACTTTTAGAATAAACAATAAAATCGTGTTGTGATTTGTTTTCTCAATTTTAGATCTGATGATGAACCGCGGAGGTCGAAACTAGTTGTCGATTTTAATAAAGGACTCATTTCTTGCTCAACACTCTTTCAAGTTCTTTATTGTTATCGCCGTCAAATGTTTAAAATCCTATATTTTCAATCAATTTTTTTATAATAGTAATATTAATGTGTTCTCTATTCAACTTGGCATTTCTAAATTTATTATGTATTTCCTTTCCTTACTTTAGTGATATTTTTTTAAGAGTTTAATCTTCCTCCCTAATTAATTGTTCACGTTTCCTAATTTATATCTCTATTGTTATTCATGTTGTTTATCACGTCTTGAGATTCCATATTGATTTCTTGTCAATTCTACGTTTTTTTTACCATTGTTCTCTTCTCTTGGTTCTCCTTCTTCTTACATTTGATTTTTGTCAATTCTACGTTTTTTCTTCCATTGTGCTCTTCTCTAGATTCTCCTCTTTCATTTGATTTTTGTCAATTCTATGTTTTATCTTCTATTGAGCTCTTCCTTGATTTTCCTTCTTCTTTCATTTGTTCTTTGTCAATTCTACGTTTTTTTTACCATTGTTCTCTTCTCTTGGTTCTCCTCTTTCATTTGATTTTTGTCAATTCTACGTTTTTTCTTCCATTGTGCTCTTCTCTAGATTCTCCTCTTTCATTTGATTTTTGTCAATTCTATGTTTTATCTTCTATTGAGCTCTTCCTTGATTTTCCTTCTTCTTTCATTTGTTCTTTGTCAATTCTACGTTTTTTTTACCATTGTTCTCTTCTCTTGGTTCTCCTCTTTCATTTGATTTTTGTCAATTCTACGTTTTTTCTTCCATTGTGCTCTTCTCTAGATTCTCCTCTTTCATTTGATTTTTGTCAATTCTACGTTTTTTCTTCCATTGTGCTCTTCTCTAGATTCTCCTCTTTCATTTGATTTTTGTCAATTCTATGCTTTATCTTCTATTGAGCTCTTCCTTGATTTTCCATTTTCTTTCATTTGTTCTTTGTCAATTCTATGTTTTTTCTTCCATTGTGCTCTTCTCTTGATTCTCCTCTTTCATTTGATTTTTGTCAATTCTACGTTTTTTCTTCTCTTCTCTTGGTTCTCCTTCTTCTTTCATTTGTTCCTTGTCAATTCTAAGTTTCGTCTTCCATTATACTCCTTTGTTGGTTTTCCATTTGTTCTTCTATTTCAATTAGAAATTTTAACAAAAGGTACTGCGAACAACAGTGCAAATTCTTCAGAAAGAAGAACCCGATTCTTTGGAGGAACATGACATAAAGAAACACCTAAAATATCCTCAATATACAGTATCGAATTAACAAATTTAATTATTTTAGATTACCTTTTAGACTAAATACCTACATAATAGTAGTTTTTTTAGAAAAGAAGATTCTAATGTTTGTGATGTGAAGTTGTTTACTGTTGTCAGTCTTTGAAAACGTCACAGTGTCGCAATGGAACTATTTTAGACAAAGAAGTTCAGGAAAGATTAACAAGACAGACTGAATTTTAGTTTATTGTAAACATTTGATCGTGAAAGTAATTCATTTTGTTATTTTTTTTTTAAATTAAATATCAGCGCTTGAGTCACTAAATCCCCGGCAGATGTTCAAGCACGACCCTGTAGTTCTTCTGAGAATTTACAAGATTAACTGTTTGTACTCTCTATGCAGATGATGAGTCAACTCGACGAAATATCTTGAAATGTTGCGTGTTATGACGGCCGGTGGTATTTCACCGCCGAGATCGAATTTAGTATGATCGATCATGTACAGAGAATTATATTGAACATTTTTTTTAGATGCGCGTGATGAATGGGGCCCGAGCGTCTTTTTAATTGAATCCGCCGCAGGGAAGCCGATATGCGAGATTGAATTAATTTGTTTCTTTTTTTTTTTTATTCGAGTCGCGTTGCCGACAAAAGCTCAACACTAATCTCGGCAATTTTCGTTTTATTAATTTTAACGTGTTCGTCTTCTCCACGCTTCATGCCTCTTAGAAGAATCTTCAAGCTAAAACTATAGCTTTGTGGAACATTAATTAATGCTACTTTCTTAATTATCGTTATTTCAAACTTGGGCGGTTGCGTAATTATAATTAAACTGTCCAACGATCTGTTGAACATTACATTAAATCAAAACGAAATGTGGTGAAGCTTTAATTTCCATTGAATCATCCCTTTACTTTTCAAATTATTCGTCTGGCCGTGGTTTCATTGCGACACTGTGACGTTTTCAAAGACTGACACAACAGTAAACAACTTCACATCACATACATTAGAATCTTCTTTTCTAATGTCTACATGTTTCGACTACTGTTATGTAGGTATTTAGTCTAAAATAATTAAATTTCCCAGGGATAATTTGTTTGTTCAATCCTGTATATTGAGGATATTTTTGGTCTCTAGGTTTCTTTATGTCATCTTCCTCCAAAGAATCGGGTTCTTCTTTCTGAAGAATTTGCACTGTTGTTCGCAGTACCTTTTGTTAAAATTTCTAATTGAAATAGAAGAACAAATGGAAAACCAACAAAGGAGTATAATGGAAGACGAAACTTAGAATTGACAAGGAACAAATGAAAGAAGAAGGAGAACCAAGAGAAGAGAAGAAAAAACGTAGAATTGACAAAAATCAAATGAAAGAGGAGAATCAAGAGAAGAGCACAATGGAAGAAAAAACATAGAATTGACAAAGAACAAATGAAAGAAAATGGAAAATCAAGGAAGAGCTCAATAGAAGATAAAGCATAGAATTGACAAAAATCAAATGAAAGAGGAGAATCTAGAGAAGAGCACAATGGAAGAAAAAACGTAGAATTGACAAGGAACAAATGAAAGAAGAAGGAGAACCAAGAGAAGAGAAAAAAAAACGTAGAATTGACAAAAATCAAATGAAAGAGGAGAATCAAGAGAAGAGCACAATGGAAGAAAAAACATAGAATTGACAAAGAACAAATGAAAGAAGAAGGAAAATCAAGGAAGAGCTCAATAGAAGATAAAACATAGAATTGACAAAAATCAAATGAAAGAGGAGAATCTAGAGAAGAGCACAATGGTAGAAAAAACGTAGAATTGACAAAAATCAAATGAAAGAGGAGAACCAACAGAAGAGCACAATGGAAGAAAAAACGTAGAATTGACAAAGAACAAATGAAAGAAGAAGGAAAATCAAGGAAGAGCTCAATAGAAGATAAAACATAGAATTGACAAAAATCAAATGAAAGAGGAGAATCTAGAGAAGAGCACAATGGTAGAAAAAACGTAGAATTGACAAAAATCAAATGAAAGAGGAGAACCAACAGAAGAGCACAATGGAAGAAAAAACGTAGAATTGACAAAGAACAAATGAAAGAAGAAGGAAAATCAAGGAAGAGCTCAATAGAAGATAAAACATAGAATTGACAAAAATCAAATGAAAGAGGAGAATCTAGAGAAGAGCACAATGGAAGAAAAAACGTAGAATTGACAAAAATCAAATGAAAGAGGAGAACCAACAGAAGAGCACAATGGAAGAAAAAACGTAGAATTGACAAAGAACAAATGAAAGAAGAAGGAAAATCAAGGAAGAGCTCAATAGAAGATAAAACATAGAATTGACAAAAATCAAATGAAAGAGGAGAATCTAGAGAAGAGCACAATGGAAGAAAAAACGTAGAATTGACAAAAATCAAATGAAAGAGGAGAACCAACAGAAGAGCACAATGGAAGAAAAAACGTAGAATTGACAAAGAACAAATGAAAGAAGAAGGAAAATCAAGGAAGAGCTCAATAGAAGATAAAACATAGAATTGACAAAAATCAAATGAAAGAGGAGAATCTAGAGAAGAGCACAATGGAAGAAAAAACGTAGAATTGACAAAAATCAAATGAAAGAGGAGAACCAACAGAAGAGCACAATGGAAGAAAAAACGTAGAATTGACAAAGAACAAATGAAAGAAGAAGGAAAATCAAGGAAGAGCTCAATAGAAGATAAAACATAGAATTGACAAAAATCAAATGAAAGAGGAGAATCTAGAGAAGAGCACAATGGAAGAAAAAACGTAGAATTGACAAAAATCAAATGAAAGAGGAGAATCTAGAGAAGAGCACAATGGAAGAAAAAACGTAGAATTGACAAAGAACAAATGAAAGAAGAAGGAAAATCAAGGAAGAGCTCAATAGAAGATAAAACATAGAATTGACAAAAATCAAATGAAAGAGGAGAATCTAGAGAAGAGCACAATGGAAGAAAAAACGTAGAATTGACAAAGAACAAATGAAAGAAGAAGGAGAACCAAGAGAAGAGAACAATGGTAGAAAAAACGTAGAATTGACAAAAATCAAATGAAAGAGGAGAACCAACAGAAGAGCACAATGGAAGAAAAAACGTTGAATTGATAAAAAACTAATGAAAGAAAAAGAAGAACCACCAAGAGAAGAGCACAATGGAAGAAAAAACGTAGAATTGACAAAGAACAAATGAAAGAAGAAGGAAAATCAAGAAAAGAGCACACAATTGAAGACAGAGCGAACAGCAAAAATGATCGAATTTTACTTCTGTACAAGCATAAAAGTAAATGATTTTCTTAAACAACATCATGAAGTAGTTCCAATAGTTCTAATAGTTCCAATAGTTCCAATAGTTCTAATAGTTCCAATGGTTCTAAACGATCTAATTGTTTTAATAGTTCCAAAAAAGAAGAAAATAAAATTATCAACTTACACATTAAATAACTAATATACTCAATAGCAGGGATAGGAACTATCAACTTGTTAAATAAATAGTAAATATTATAATTTGGAAAATGAAAAATAAGTTTTACGTACAGGGCGATATTTGACTAAATCCCTGTACATACCATAGTAATAATATTAAATAGAAGAAAATGGGAAATTGAGTCGAAAAGAAAGTAAAAATGGGTGTCAAAATTGGTATTACAAGAACGAAACATGAGAAACGTATTAGATTAAAAAAACGTACATTTAAAAAAAATTCTTACAACTGATTTTTATTCGATTTGATCTACAAGAGTAGCGCATTCTGCAGTGAGACTGGATCGATCTATCAACTTCCAATAACAATTACATTCTAAACATGGTCAAATAAAAGAAAATCGCCGAACCGCGAATTTCTATAAACACTTGTATTTCTTTATGGAGAAACGAGTAAAAGAAAATAAACAATTAACCTGTTTAATCGAGTATTTATTATTCGGCAACACCTACACCGCAACTGGTCGCAAATCGTACAGACGGCACCGTTAGTTTCGATTTACGGCCAATTTTATTATCCTCTTATTTAGCTTTCTTGATAATATGTGGCTGCTTTTATTAATAAAATAATAAGAACAAGCTCGCCCATATTCGGTGCAATAATTGCCGTACAAAAAGTGAAATTCATTTGCAGTTTGGAGACACAAAAATGTGAAAGTTAAAAATCATTTCGAAAATATCACCTACGACCTTTCCACATTTTTTACGGATAACCAAACAATTTCGGATATTTAAATTTACCGCGTTACATTATTATATAAAATATTTAAAGCGTTATTAGTTTAATTTTTCCGTATTTTGTCGTAACATTACAACGTTTCCGTGTAAAGTTCATTTCAAGATATTTCGTCGAGTTGACTCATCATCTGCTTAGAGAGTACAAACAGTAAATCCCTCGGTAGGGGTGGTACAGGGTGGTATTTAAACCCCTGATAACTGTATAAATTCCCGGCAGACATTCAAGCACGACCCTGTAGTTCTTCTGAGAATTTACAAGATAAACTGTTTGTACTCTCGAAGAAGATGATGAGTCAACTCGACGAAATATCTTGAAATTAATTTTACACGGAAATGTTGTAATGTTACGACAATTAGAACTATTGGAACGACTAGAACTATTAAAACTATTGGAACTATTAGAACAATTAGAACTATTGGACCTATTGGAACTATTAGAACGATTAGAACTATTGGAACTATTAGAACTATTAGAACGATTAGAACTATTGGACCTATTGGAACTATTAGAACGATTAGAACTATTGGACCTATTGGAACTATTAGAACGATTAGAACTATTGGAACTATTAGAACTATTAGAACGATTAGAACTATTGGAACTATTAGAACGATTAGAACTATTGGAACTATTGGAACTATAGGAACTATTAGAATGATTAGAACTATTAGAACTAATTCATGATGTTGTTTACGAAAATCAGCCATGCGTTTTGGAATTCTATCGTACATACCGTTTAGTGAAATCATAAACAATGTGAAGCAACGTTCGGTTCATTACACCGAACGTTCCTTTTTACTAGTCTCGGATTATTTTATTTTATTTTATTTTATTTTATTTTATCGATCGAATAAATTCTATACTAAATTCTATATAGGAAAATATTTTAATTCTGGAAATTAAACTGTTGCCTACGGTTTTTTATATTTGTATATAATTTTTTAATGGATATCATTTTAATTTTAATCGTGTGTTAGTATTTTTTTTTTGCTTAAAATGTTAAAGTGATAATCATAGTTTATCGTGAGAATTTTTTTATATAAAAGTTATGGTTTTTTTCTATTAAATTAAACTTAGTGTACGTAACTGTAATTTTTAATTAATAAATAAATAAATATAATACGGTTTTTCCACATATTTTGACCTCCGGAATTCGAATTTGGCATTTGTTTTTCCGTAAATGTTATATTTTTCCCGAAAATTGGATTTTTCCCCAATTTTCCTTCGAGAGAAATTTTTTTCTGGTCAACGGAACATTTCTTTGAATTTCTCGACCTCCAAAATTCCCGGATGCAAAATTTCAGGAAAATCAAAAATTATAAAAATTTCCGTCGATTTTCGAACGCGATTTTTTTTTCCAAATCCAAATTTGAATCGTCCGCCATTTTGTTATTATTTAAGATATGGCCGTTTTTTTAATATGTATGGATAGAGAATTTATTTGTCTTTAAAATGAAGGTAGTTTCGTTTTACCGATTTCAATGGTGTAGACGTGGGGATTTTTTAAGTGAGCGATGGTCCAAAAAAATATTTTTCCGAATTTAAAACTTAATAACTTTGCCGGATATTAAATCGAAGAAAAGAAATTTCGATTTTTAGATAGTTTCTTCATTTGTCTTTCCGATAGTTTTTGTTTGATTTTGATATCTCGTATAGTTTTTAAGTTATTAAATTTTAAATGTAGACGTGATTTCAAATTTTCGAAAATTTTTGGATTTTTGCTCGAAAATGGGTAAAATTGAAATTATAGTAAAGACATGAGAAAAATATGGTTTTCTTACGTATTTTGATCTCCGGAATCCAAATTTGGCATTTGTTTTTCCGTAAATATTATAATTTTCCGAAAAATTGATATATTCCGGAATTTTCCTCAATTTTCCTATGAAAGAATTTTTTTTAGATCAACGGAACATTTCCATGAATTTCTCGATCTCGAAAGGCCCCGAATACAAAATTTCAGGAAAATCAAAAATTATAAAAATTTCAATCGATTTTCATTCAAGGGGAGACCCTTTCGAACGCGATTTTTTTTTCCAAATCCAAATTTGAATCGTCCGCCATTTTGTTATTATTTAAGATATGGCCGTTTTTTTAGTATGTATAGATAGAGAATTGATTTGTCTTTAAAATGAAGGTGGTTTCGTTGTTTCGATTTCAATGGCGTAGACGTGGGGATTTTTCAAGTGAGAGAAAGTAAAAAAAAAATTTTTTTCGAATTTAAAATTTAATAACTTTGCCGGATATTAAATCGAAGAAAAGAAATTTTGATTTTTAGATAGTCCCTTCATTTGTCTCTCCTATAGTTTTTGTTTGATTTCTCGTTTGATATCTCGTATAGTTTTTGAGTTATTCATTTTTAAAAGTAGACGTGTTTTTAAATTTTTGAAAATTTTCGGATTTTTGCTCGATAATGTGTAAAATTGTATTTTTAGTAAAGGCATGAGAAAAATACGGTTTTCCCACGTATTTTGACTTCCGGAATCTGAATTTGGCATTTGTTTTTCCGTAAATGTTATAATTTTCCGTTGCTGTAGGATTATTTTGAAACTGAAATTGAAAATGAAGTAATACGTGGTTAAAAACAATTTTTTGAAAAATTAAATATCAGCGCTTGAACATCACTGGTCACTAAATCCCCGGCAGACATTCAAGTACGACCCTGTAGTTCTTCTAAGAATTTACAAGATTAACTGTTTGTACTCTCGAAGCAGATGATGAGTCAACTCGACGAAATATCTTGAAATTAACTTTACACGGAAATATTGTAATATTGCGACAATTACAACTATTGGAACTATTAAAACAATTAGAACGATTAGAACTAGTGGAACTAATTCATGATGTTGTTTACGAAAATCAGCCATGCGTTTTGGAATTCTGAGTTATTGCCACTCGTCATTTACTTTTATGCTTGTACAGAAATAAAATTCGATCATTTTTGCTGTTCGCTCTGTCTTCAATTGTGATCTTTTCTTGGTTCTCCTTCCTCTTTCATTTGTTCTTTGTCGATTCTACGTTTTGTCTTCCATTGTGCTTATTTCTCGGTTCTCCTTCTGCTTTTTCCATTTGCTCCTTCTATTTCAATTAGAAATTTTAACATAAGGTACTGCGAACACTCACGAACTTACGGACATTAATACAACCTAATTTATAAAAATTATTTTAATCTAGATATTGTCTGGTGTATATTTAACCATTTAACAAACAATAAAATGAGAAGAATAATAGAGATAACAATAAAAACAATGAAAAAAGTGAATGTGCAAAGAAAAATCACAAAAACACGTACAGGTACGACGATTCCAGCAATTGTAATTGAGATGTAGAAATTAAAGAGAAGCTACTAACAGGTAACATAAATAAGAGCAACAAGAACACAAAGAAGTATCCCCAATCGACCCAAATGCTGGAAACAATAGTACCATTAACGAATTGGTAAACGAAGGTGGACCAGAACTGAAGAAAATCGATCCTAAAAAAGAAATAGCTCTTCCAGACCCGAACATAAGATTTTGTCTAAAGAATCGAATTGGAACGTACGAAAAAAGAAATCTTGGAGAATATCGAACTGGGTTTAAGAAGAAGAGCACAGCAACTGACCAAATTTTCCCTTTAGACCAGATGAAGATGCATCAATATATCCAACGTTAAAGTGGATGCATACCAAGAGGTTTTAACAAGATCGGAATGCTCATCGTTTCTTTCGACATCGAAGGCATCATCACAACTGAATGGTTGCCTGAAGGTCAAACGGTTAACCAGACCTAATACAAAAAAAGTCCTAATCGAGTTGAGGGAAAAAGTAAAGAAAGAAGAAGACTTGTGAAGAACCATTCACCATAATCACCAGATTTGGCTCCATATAACTTTTATCTATGAATGAAGGGAACGCATTTTCAGTTTGTGGAAGAGGTGAAAGCAAAAACGGTAGAATTGTTGAAGGAGGTGACAGCTGAAGACCTGCTTGGAACAATGGAAGGCAGCGGCAGGGGAGGGAAGTATAATGAAGGGGTTAAAAGTAATTGTTCGCAATAAATCACATTCTGGTACTGTTTAAATGTGTCATACAAATAGTTGCGCGAATCTATTGACAAAGGTTTTTTCTATTTTCTTTCTTTTGTCATCTTCTGTTTGCTCTTCTTTCCTACACCCCCCCCCCTCCTGCAATTCTCGGATGTTTTTGACTTTTTTGGTATGATACTGCACAATTTCTTGGTTTTATTTTATTCTAATGTTGTCACACCTTGTACGTAGATAACATTTACCAGATTAAAGGAATATGTAGGTTAATAAAAGTTCCATGAACGTAGGAACATAAAATTTTTTCGGGACACTCTACCCAAGTTCTTTTTAGATTTAGGCTTTGTTTAATTATAATTTTTCCGTTTCGATTTTCGATCGTATTATTTAAATAATCTCTAATTTAATTATCGCCTTCAGTAATAAGATTTTTCGCTACCCACTCGCGTAAACACGGATCCATTAAAATATATTTTATACGGCCGGTTAATAAATTTGTTTGTTAATAAACACGGTCAATTAACCGGTATAAAATGATTCTATTATAATTCAATGAGAAATAGTGGGCGATAATGGATTTAAATTGCTCTTAACTATTTCAAAATGTCAATAATGTATATAAACAACGAACAAGTTACTAATTTTAATTAATGTTGACTGTTTTAATTATTTCAATTTATGAATGGAGGTTTTCCAACACTTTATTATATAGTTAAAACGTTGAAAAGTTCAAATTTAATTCATTTACTGCATTTTCTATCAATTGTCATCTTTTAGTTTATTTAATCCTTTCACATATTCCTCATAGTTCAATTTATCCTTCTATTTATACTTTTTGTTTTCTATACATATCTTTGATGTTATTCTTTTCCTTGATTTTTGTTTTCTTATAAAGTTTCACATCTATATTATTATTATTATCATCTATTTCTTCAATCTTCGTTTTCTTGTTTTGCACAATTATTTTATCCCTTTTTTTTTCTAATAGCTTTATACTTTTGATAAGAATTTTCCGACCATAGAAACAATTAAGTTCTTCTTGTGTTCTTTCTTCTTTTTTTTATGGTTTCTTTGTTAATTGGTTCCCGGTGATCGTTACAGAAATATTCCGTTATGGTGATCACCTCAAGTATTTTGAACAAGGGCTGAAATTATTGAACTGGACTTTAAATTACTGCTCCGCTCGCCAGATTTGGCCCCTTTGGACTTCAGAATATTACCATATTAAAAAAAAAGTAGATTCTGGCATGAAATACCACATTTTTTTCTCTTTTAGACCGGACATTCTTCATCCAATCTTCGCGATTTTATAATTTGTATCATACGCAACTGTTTTTCCTCTAATTCTGTTACATTTTCGTAGAATTCTTGTTTTTAATCTACAATAATTTGTAGATCTAACACCCTGATTTAGGCAACACATACTGCAGCCCAGTGTATTCTGTGTTGCCTATATAGCGACTAAGGTTAATTTTATATAAAATTTATGTAGTCCCCGTATATAGGCAACACTTACTGCAGCCCGGTGTGTTCCGTGTTGCCTAGATATAGCGAATAAAGTAAATTTTATATAAAATTTGTGTAGTCCCCATATATAGGCAACAGATACTGCAGCCCGGTGTGTTCTGTGTTGCCTATATATAGCGACTAAGGTAAATTTTATATAAAATTTATGTAGTCCCCGTATATAGGCAACACTTACTGCAGCCCGGTGTGTTCTGTGTTGCCTATATATAGCGAATAAATTAAATTTTATATAAAATTTCCACTTAAAGCAACGTTACAACATTATTCATAAGGAACTTACCTTCAAAAAATCTCTCAACCATACAACTTCAGGTTTGGGATCACCGATTACTTCGCATAAAATAACAACGTTATCTCCCTCGAAGGCTTCAAACGATCTCGGTTTCTTCAAAAACCGCGGCTCCTTGGAATACCTACAACAAAAAAATCGATTTCGTCTCATAAAATTTCGATTTTGACAAACGGGGTACGGGGCAACTCGACTACTAAACGTAGCCAACAGCGAAACCAATTCTATGGGGTTACATGAAACAAAAACGATTTGGTGTTGTTATTTATGTATTGAGAACTGGTAACAACAGCTAATCGGCAGTTTTGGGGTTTCAATGTGAAGAAAAGCCAACAAAAGTAAAAGTTACTCGTTCTCGAAGTGTTTAGAAGCAAATGGTGGCGTGTTTCTTCACGAAAACCGGTCATGTGGCAACTGCAGCTCTCGAAAATAAAAAGATCGTTAATTCAACGTGGTACTCGACCATTTGGTTGCCAGAACTTTTCGGTAAATTGAGAGAAACCAATACAAAACGCTGAATAGTTTTGCATGACGACAATGTGAGCTCACACACATCAAGAGAAACAAGTGAGTATTTGGACACACAAAAGATCGAATTGATGGGTGATCCGCCTTACAGCCCCGACTTGGCACCTAGTGACTTCTTATTATATAAATAGCAACCCTCGTATTACATTAGGGTGGTTTTACTCACGGTATATCGGATCGAACGGTATCATTTCTGTCTTCGTTAACCGCCCTTTCTGTTACTTCAACCCTCGCGCTGTTTTCCGCCCTTCCAACTTCGTTACTGACCACGCACGTGTACGTTCCGGAATCTTTCGTCGAAATTTTACCAATTGACAGCTCCAATATTCCGTCGTAGCTCAAATTCATGCCGAAACGACGAGACGATCTTAATCGAACCTACAAAATAAAAAAATATCGATAATATTTGAACAAATTGCTCGTTGTGCAAAACCTTTTTCTTTAAAATGTGATACTCTACCGAACAATACCGTACTTTTGAAGGGATAATCGATTGATTTGTACGTACCCCGTCTTTGAACCAGGCCAGTCCAACCCCCGGAAAACCCTCTATTCTCGCTGTGAATCTTAATTCTCCACCTTCTTTGATTTTCGCTTCGGAGGGCGTCAAACCGTTGAGGAAAACTGGTGGAATGTAGTCTTTGATTCCCTTATCGACGACTAAATTGCATCTGGACGATACGGAACCGTGATGATTCTCAGCGGAAATACTGTAGATCCCGGAATCGTCCAAGTGAGTTTTCGTTATTTCCAACGTGTGGAAATTGTCGTCGGCGAAAAACGCATGGCGATCTAAAAAAAATATTTTCGTATAATAATCGCGTGGTGATTTTAAAAATAACGGGTTGGCCACACTGTCAACATTATTCTTCAGTTTGGTGATTTTAATAATAACGGGTTGGCCTCACTGTCAACGACATTATTATTCGTGTGATTGTAATGGTTGCTCGAGTTATTTTATTAAAATACTATTTATACTAATAATAGAAAATATTTAAAAAAAATGTGTTTACTTGGAAAGTAAGAAAGCTATCGAGTACGACCGAAGAACATCTAATTTTTTTCTACTCCTTTTCCGATTACTTTTTAAAGTTTGTTCTTAAAACATTATACTAAATTTAGTTAGTGACTCCTATTTTGTTTCTATCAGTGTACATCTTGCAAAACATAGATAAATATATATACACGTACCATCTGCGAAAATGTCCTGACCATTTTTGTACCATTTGACAGCCGGTGCTGGAAAACCGATTATTTGGCACGTCAATCTAACCGGATAACTCATCTCGACTCTTCGATCACGGAGTCTCATTGTAAATTGCGGTGGAAGCGGATCAGAACTGTTAAAATTGGAAACGCCACTGAAAAAAACAAACGGAGATATTAAAGAGGTACAACAAAGGCAACGGTAAAACTTACAGCCTTAATCTGGTATCGGCGTTCAAAAGTTTGGGATCTTTAACTACGGAGAGCCTGGCGAAAGTGATCACCCGACCAATTTTGTTCGTGGCTTCGCACATAAAACGCCCGGAATCAGAATTTTGAATGTTTCCGATCCGGAGGGAGCAGACGTCGCCTCGTTGCGAAATTTCGTAGCGTCGATCGTCTTCCGTAAATATTTCTCGGGAATCTTTTATCCAACGAATGGTCGGAACTGGTTCCCCTTGTACCTGCAAGTATTAGTTTAGATAAACTAAGTAATTAATTCCATTTGGAAAACAATTGAATTATTTAATAGAACACCTCACGATTTTGATAGATTTTGGACAAAAATTTTGATGGCAGACACAACAATATTTTAGACAATTGAAGAAACAAGGTGATGGTGTTGACAATGGAGATGCAGAATATAAACGGAAGTTGTCACAGTTTTAGACTGGCCTGCATGTTCACCAGAACTAAATCCTATTGAACAGTTGTGGGATCAGCTTAAAAGAAGTGTTAGAGCTTGCCGAAACAATCCAGGAAATATCGCACAGCTTATTTATGCAGATTTAGCAGAATGGGAAAACGTACCCCAAGAAAATGTTGGCACTTTAATAAGAATCACCCCAACCCGAATAGAAGCTTGCACAAGGGCTGGAGGTATTTACACTTACTTCGCATTCCAAAGTAACTTCGGATCCCAGTAGAGCCTTCCGTTGTCCCTGCAATATTCTTACGAATTCAGGTAAACTGGTCGGTTTGCCCAAGGTCATCGCCCCGCTTTGTCTGCTTTCGCCCCATCCGTACCTGTTCCTGGGCGTAACTCGGAACTGGTACTCCACGTCCGGCTCTAAATTGAACACATCGAAAGAGTTGAGGGGGGTGACGCCGATTTCGCGCCACCTCGCCCCCTCGGATCCCCTGGCCCACGTTTCCACCCGATACGCCAACACTGGAACCGTGGTTTTTTGTACAGGTTTTTGCCACGCCAGACAGAGCCAGTTCCTGCCCGATTCGATGACGAATGGTTCGCCGGGAATCGGTCCTGGAACATCTACGAAATCAAAATTATTTATTTAATAGTACAAATCAAAGGAAATAAGTTTTTCCTGTTAAATAAAAATGTTAAACCAACACAAAACACAAAAAATAATTGAGTGCATTCCCGAAATTGTCTGTATAAGTTTGGAAAAAATGTGAGAATTAAACTTGGAAAATGTGTTGCTTATTCCTTTACCTTGACGGTCAACGAGGTAATTTAAAAAATCTGAAATAACGCCATTTCTGCTGCTCCATCTACTCCTGAGCGCCGTCAAAGATAATTCACAAAGGTTTAGAGTCTCGTCAAAGAAATATTTAATGCGCATCCTACGAAATTGCAACCGGATTTTTTTTTATATTAGTAGAATTAATTTTGGATTTTGTTTCGAATTGTTTCTAATTGTGTTTGCGGCGACACGAATTTCGGTGCACTGGCTAAAATTAAATTGTAGGTGAATTTTGGCAGGTATGCAAAACTATACATTTTAACGGGATCGTTAAGGTTAAAATATTTACTTGGTGATACTGTTCGAAAAAGATGAGAGTGATTGAAGAGTCGAATTAATAATGATGCATTTCGTTATGTTTATTCATTTATCCCGTTTTGAAATATTCCCTGGGTGATGTATACCCCGCGCTCTCCCACTTTTCGGTTATTGTAGGGGAAAGAAATTAAGTTGGCAATTTAAAAGTAACTAGTTTTTTTTGTTGGTATCACTGTTACGTTTTATTGTCCCAGTTCTTGTTAGTACTGATGACATTACTTTTATATGTTACTAGAATGAGGGGAAATTTTAGGGTAGTGGGAGGGGTGCATGAGAAAGTTTTTTTATTGGCATCACTGTTGTGTTTTGTTAGTAACATTACGAAGCTTGTGCAAACATATTTTTCTGTTCCGGCTAAGAAAGGTTGGTAGCACTTTACATACAAATATTATGTGGTTCCCACAAGTTTTAAAAGTTGTTGGTTGCCTCTTATTTTGTTTTGAGCAAACAATTCTGACTAATCTAACTTTGATTGTTGACAATTTATAATTAATAATGGATTTATTGGACAATGATTTTTGGATGGATGATGATTTTGTTTATAATGGTGATTTAGAAGGAATTGATATAATGCAAAAAATAAAAAATGATCAAAGAAACTGTGGAAAATTTTGATGAACTGGAATATATTGAACATTTTAGTTTAAATAAACGCGTTGCAAATAGAACCGCAGAATAATTTTAAGGAAATGATTTGGTTAAAAGACAATCGTGAAGTAATGATAAAATAAGTGTCGAAGATCAAGTTTTGATATTTCTTTGGTTCGCCGGAACAGTTTATTTAGGGTTTCAAGGAGATTCATTTATTTTTTGAGTAACAAGTAATATTTAACATCAAAATTATAGTAGTTTCTAACCAAACTTTTGCGAAAAAATTCCCGCTTGAATGAAGGAGTTAAGCAACACAACAAAATCTCATTGGTTCAAAAAATACTGACAATTGAAAATGTAGCCAACTTCATGTAAAACAATTAAGACTCTTCTCTTTCGTGCTTAAGCCGTTAAAAAGTTCTCAATTCTAAAATAAAGTGAATACTCGTATGTATGTCACACACCACGCTCTAATTGAACCCGTTATAATAATATAATTTAATTGAAACAAACCAATCAATCAAATTAAGCAAATTCAAAAAAATACTGACAATTCAAAATGTAGCCAACTTCATGTAAAACAATTAAGAATTTTCTCTTTCATGTAAAACAATTAAGACTGTTTCTCTTTCGTGCTTAAACCTCTGAACAGTAAACAAGTAAAAAATTCTCAATTCTAAAATAAAGTGAATCTTTAAACTAAATACAGTGTTAGCAAAATATCAATATATCAATATTTTAGTGTATATCACTCGCATTCTAAAATCTAAAATTATTTTGCAAAAAACCCAGTGGCGTGTATAAAAATATCAAATATATCTTATTGTAAAAATGGTTTGCGTGTACCGATAAAAGTGATATTGTACAACGAACTAGTTCGAATAAAAACATACGATTTCTTTTTTGGACGGGCACAAACATATGACTTGACTTACCAGCGTCTCTGTATATATCGTGGTAAGAGTGCGTTTCCGAACCAAATTGATTTCTGTTGGGTGTCAACGATCTCGCTCGATCCCTTAATTTGACGGTGAAAAACGCCCTGTCGCACCCGTATCGGTTTCTAGCCAAAACGCAATAAGTACCAGCGTCGTCGGCCGTTATTCTCTTTAAAGTCAACCTCATGTAATCGTCTGATTTCTCTTTGTAAGACCGCCCGCCGGTCGTGATATCTCTAAGCCCCTTCGTCCAAGTAACTGAAAAACGCAAACATGTATTCTCCAAATAGAACAGAAGTAGTATAACAAAGCCGCATCTGTTCAAGGCCGCGTGCTCAAGGTCAAGGCCGCGGGTTCGAGTTCAAGGCCACGTGGTCGGTGGTGTTGCCATGTTTCAAGGTCACCGGTGGTGCCGTGTTTCGAGGACACGAGCACGTTCAAGGCCACGCTCTTATCTCGCTTCCTGGCTTAGAAGCGGCTTTGTTATACTACTAACGGATCTGGTTTACCTGTAGGTCTCGGATCGCCGGCCAATCTGAAGGAGACGACGATGTCGTCTCCTTCGCGGAGGCTCAAATCCCCCTCAGGTCTGGACAAGAACGTGGCGGGACGTCCGTGAGGCACACCCGGCCGGACTATTTGAACGAAAGCGGACGTTTCGACCGGTCCTCCTCGGGGGTACGTTGCTTTGCAAACGTATCTGCCCGCTTCCGCGTCCGTGATATTCGGAATCACCAGAGTGTGAACGTCTCTATCACTGAACGTCGTATGCCGCGACGAAACTCTCGGCAATCGTACGCTTTCTCTGTACCAAGCTACGTTCAACGGACTACCTTTCATTTCGACTTGCAGCGCCATCGTACCGCCCGAAGGAACGGAAGCGTCGGTCATGATCCCGGTACGTTCCGGTTTGTATTTCCTTCTGCCGTCGGACTTGAAGTCGTAGGAGAGCTGATCGCTCCACAAGCCGTGCTCCAATCTGCAGGAGTAACGTCCGGCGTCCGCGCGGGCCGGATCCCTCACGGTCAGTCTGCAAACTCCGTCCGCGTAAGTTTGGCCGTATCGGTCCGACGGACTCAGTTCCTGACCGTCGCGGTACCACCGTATACGGGGCGTCGCCCGGCTTTTCACTCTGCACTCGAAATTTAGTTCGTTGGTGGACGGTTCGTAGTGATCCGTTATGGTTCTGGTGAAGGTGGGGGGGCTCGGTTCTGATCCGCTTCGCTCGGAAATCTCTAGGTAAGCGAAACTGGCTGTTCGGCCGTGTTCGTTCGCCGCCACGCAGCAATATTCTCCGGTGTGGTTCGGGTTTACGTCGCGCAACTCCAAACTCGCTACGTTGTTGGTAAAAGTGGCGATACCTTCGATGGGTTCTTCGTTTTTCAACCAAGAGATTTGTACGGTCGGATCCGGAACTATGGTGCAGGTTAGTTGAACGTCGGAACCCACGGTCGCCGTGGTACTTTTCAGGCCGGTACTGAAGAACGGTTTTCTGCCCGCGTATTTGGGTCCATGGTAAACTGGCGGTTTGTACCCGTCCATATGGTCGGTGACGTTGCGTGTTGTATCCGTAATTCTGGGTTTGTTAGTTTGTCTAAAATCGTCTTTTATTTGGTCTTGTATTGCAACGTCGTATTTCTGCTCGTCTACTTTAAATTCTTCGTTTAGTCTCGATTTACGCTCTTCTTTATGCGTAATTTCTATTTCTTTTAACTTTTTGTTTTCGTCTTCTTTCCTTTTATATTCTTCTTTTTGTCTCTGAGAAATTTCCTCTTTTCCAAGCTCTACTTTTTTAATACCTTCTTCCCATTTTTCCTTATCAAGTTTTTCTTCATCTAATTTTCTACTTTTACTTTCTTTCTCGTTTTGTCGAATTTCTTTACAAAGTTCCTCTTTTTCTTGTTCTACTTCTTTTGATTTCGTTACTAATTCTATATTATTTTTATGCTCATCTTTCTCTTTTTCATTAGGAATTTTATCTTTCCCAATTTTTTTCGTTTTACTTTCTTCGTCTTTCTTCTTTTGTTTAACTTTAACTTTTTCTTCTACATCCTTTTTATCTTTCTGTTTAAGCTCATCTACTTCTTTTTTACGAAATTCCTCGTTTTGCTCGCCGAGCAGCACCTCATTTTTCTTTTCAAGTGCTTCTTGATCTTTTGTTTTTATTTCTTCTTCTTTTTGTCCTTCAAGTGCCTTCTTTTTCTTTTCATTTTCTATTTCTTCAAGTGCCTTTTGTTCTTTTTGGTTTTCGACTTCTAATTGTTTTAATGTTGCCACTTTTTTTTCTTTTTTCTTACGATTTACTACCTCATCCAATTCTTTCTTTTTCCTTTTTTCCTCTTTCTCTTTTTCCTTTCTCTCATGTTCTCCTTTCTGTTTAAGTTCCTCTTGTTCTTTCTTAAGAAGTTCCTCTTTTTCGAGTTCTAATTTTGCTTTTACTTCTTTTTCCATTTGCTGAAGAAGCTCTTCTTCTTTTTGTTTTTCAAGCGCCTCATTTTTCTTACGAAGTTCCTCCTCCTTCTGTTTAAGTTCCTTCTCTTCTTTTCTTTTCATTTCTTCTTCCTTTTGTTCTTCAAGCACCTTCTTTTTCTTTTCATTTTCTATTTCTTCTAGTGCCTTTTTTTCTTTTTCGATTTCCAATTGTTTCATTTTCGCCTCTTCCTTTTCATTTTTCTTGCGATTTTCTTCCTCTTTCAACTCCTTCTTTTTCCTTTTTTCCTCTTTCTCTTTTGCCTTTCTTTCATGTTCCTCTTTCTGTTTAAGTTCCTCTTGTTCTTTCTTAAGAAGTTCCTCTTTTTCGAGTTCTAATTTTGCTTTTACTTCTTTTTCCCTTTGCTGAAGAAGCGCTTCTTCCTCTTTTTGTTTATCAAGTTCCTCTTCTTTCTGTTTAACTTCTTCCTCTTTTTTTCTTTTCAGTTCTTCTTTTTGTTCTTCCAGCGCCTTCTTTTTCTTTTCATTTTCTATTTCTTCAAGTGCCTTTTGTTCTTTTTCGATTTCCAATTGTTTTATTTTCGCCTCTTCCTTTTCTTTTTTCTTGCGATTTTCTTCCTCTTTCAACTCCTTCTTCTTCCTTTGTTCCTCTTTCTCTTTTTCCTTTCTCTCATGTTCTTCTTTCTGTTTAAGTTCCTCTTGTTCTTTCTTAAGAAGTTCCTCTTTTTCAAGTTCTAACTTTGCTTTTACTTCTTTTTCTTTTTGCTGAAGAAGCTCTTCTTCTTTTTGTTTATCAAGTGCTTCGTTTTTCATACGAAGCTCCTCCTCCTTCTGTTTAAGTTCTTCCTCTTCTTTTCTTTTCATTTCTTCTTCTTTTTGTTCTTCAAGTGCCTTTTGTTCTTTTTCTTTTTCGATTTCCAATTGTTTCATTTTCGCCTCTTCCTTTTCATTTTTCTTGCGATTTTCTTCCTCTTTCAACTCCTTCTTTTTCCCTTTTTCCTCTTTCTCTTTTGCCTTTCTTTCATGTTCCTCTTTCTGTTTAAGTTCCTCTTGTTCTTTCTTAAGAAGTTCCTCTTTTTCGAGTTCTAATTTTGCTTTTACTTCTTTTTCTATTTGCTGAAGAAGCTCTTCTTCTTTTTGTTTATCAAGTGCCTCTTTTTGCTTACGGAGCTCCTCCTCCTTCTGTTTAAGTTCCTCCTCTTCTTTTCTTTTCATTTCTTCTTCTTTTTGTTCTTCTAGTGTCTTTCTTTTCTTTTCATTTTCTCTTTCTTCAAGTGCCTTTTGTTCCTTTTCTTTTTCGATTTCTAATTTTTTTATTTTTGCCTCTTCTTTTTCTTTACGAAGTTTCTCTTTTTCTTTTTTCTTGTGAGTTACTTCCTCCTCCAATTCTTTCTTTTTCCTTTTTTCCTCTGTCTCTTTTTCCTTTCTTTCATTTCCTTCTTTCTCTTTAAGTTCTTCTTGTTCTTTCTTAAGAAGTTCCTCTTTTTCAAGCTCTAATTTTGCATTCATTTCTTTTTCCTTTTGCTGAAGAAGCGCTTCTTCATCTTTTTTCTTGTCAAGTTCCTCGTTTTTCTTACGAAGCTCCTCCTCCTTTTCTTTAAGTTCCTTCTCTTCTTTCCTTTTCATTTCTTCCTTTTGTTCTTTAAGCGCCTTCTTTTTCTTTCCTTTATCTATTTCTTCAAGTGCCTTGTGTTCTTTTTCTTTTTCAATCTCTAATTGTTTTGTTTTTGTCTCTTCTTTTTCTTTTTTATTGCGAGTTTCTTCCTCCAATTCTTTCTTTTTCCTTCTTTCCTCTTTATCTTTTTCCTTTCTTTCATGTTCTTCTTTCTGTTTAATTTCCTCTTGTTCTTTCTTAAAAAGTTCCTCTTTTTCAAGTTCTAATTTTGCTTTTACTTCTTTTTCTTTTTGTTGAAGAAGCTCTTCTTCTTTTTGTTTATCAAGTGCCTCGTTTTGCTTACGGAGCTCCTCCTCCTTCTGTTTAAGTTCTTCCTCTTCTTTTCTTTTCATTTCTTCTTCTTTTTGTTCTTCAAGTGCCTTTTGTTCTTTTTCTTTTTCGATTTCCAATTGTTTCATTTTCGCCTCTTCCTTTTCATTTTTCTTGCGATTTTCTTCCTCTTTCAACTCCTTCTTTTTCCCTTTTTCCTCTTTCTCTTTTGCCTTTCTTTCATGTTCCTCTTTCTGTTTAAGTTCCTCTTGTTCTTTCTTAAGAAGTTCCTCTTTTTCGAGTTCTAATTTTGCTTTTACTTCTTTTTCTATTTGCTGAAGAAGCTCTTCTTCTTTTTGTTTATCAAGTGCCTCTTTTTGCTTACGGAGCTCCTCCTCCTTCTGTTTAAGTTCCTCCTCTTCTTTTCTTTTCATTTCTTCTTCTTTTTGTTCTTCTAGTGTCTTTCTTTTCTTTTCATTTTCTCTTTCTTCAAGTGCCTTTTGTTCCTTTTCTTTTTCGATTTCTAATTTTTTTATTTTTGCCTCTTCTTTTTCTTTACGAAGTTTCTCTTTTTCTTTTTTCTTGTGAGTTACTTCCTCCTCCAATTCTTTCTTTTTCCTTTTTTCCTCTGTCTCTTTTTCCTTTCTTTCATTTCCTTCTTTCTCTTTAAGTTCTTCTTGTTCTTTCTTAAGAAGTTCCTCTTTTTCAAGCTCTAATTTTGCATTCATTTCTTTTTCCTTTTGCTGAAGAAGCGCTTCTTCATCTTTTTTCTTGTCAAGTTCCTCGTTTTTCTTACGAAGCTCCTCCTCCTTTTCTTTAAGTTCCTTCTCTTCTTTCCTTTTCATTTCTTCCTTTTGTTCTTTAAGCGCCTTCTTTTTCTTTCCTTTATCTATTTCTTCAAGTGCCTTGTGTTCTTTTTCTTTTTCAATCTCTAATTGTTTTGTTTTTGTCTCTTCTTTTTCTTTTTTATTGCGAGTTTCTTCCTCCAATTCTTTCTTTTTCCTTCTTTCCTCTTTATCTTTTTCCTTTCTTTCATGTTCTTCTTTCTGTTTAATTTCCTCTTGTTCTTTCTTAAAAAGTTCCTCTTTTTCAAGTTCTAATTTTGCTTTTACTTCTTTTTCTTTTTGTTGAAGAAGCTCTTCTTCTTTTTGTTTATCAAGTGCCTCGTTTTGCTTACGGAGCTCCTCCTTCTTCTGTTTAAGTTCTTCCTCTTCTTTTCTTTTCATTTCTTCTTCTTCATTTGGTTCTTCAAGCGCCTTCTTTTTCTTTTCATTTTCTATTTCTTCAAGTGCCTTTTGTTCTTTTTCGATTTCCAATTGTTTTATTTTCGCCTCTTCCTTTTCTTTTTTCTTGCGATTTTCTTCCTCTTTCAACTCCTTCTTTTTCCTTTTTTCCTCTTTCTCTTTTTCTTTTCTTTCATGTTCTTCTTTTTGTTTAAGTTTCTCTTGTTCTTTCTTAAGAAGTTCCTCTTTTTCAAGTTCTAATTTTGCTTTAACTTCTTTTTCTTTTTGCTGAAGAAGCTCTTCTTCTTTTTGTTTATCAAGTGCCTCATTTTTCTTACGAAGCTCCTCCTCCTTCTGTTTAAGTTCTTCCTCCTCTTTCCTTTTCATTTCTTCTTCTTTTTGTTCTTCAAGCGCCTTCTTTTTCTTTTCATTTTCTATTTCTTCAAGTGCCTTTTGTTCTTTTTCTTTTTCGATTTCCAATTGTTTTATTTTTGCCTCTTCTTTTTCTTTTTTCTTGAGATTTTCTTCCTCTTTCAACTTTTTCTTCTTCTTTTTTTCCTCTTTCTCTTTTTCCTTTCTTTTATGTTCTTCTTTCTGTTTAAGTTCCTCTTCTTCTTTCTTAAGAAGGTCCTCTTTTTCAAGTTCTAATTTTGCTTTTACTTCTTTTTCCATTTGTTGAAGAAGCTCTTCTTCTTTTTGTTTATCAAGTGCTTCGTTTTTCATACGAAGCTCCTCTTCTTTCTGTTTAAGTTCTTCCTCTTCTTTCCTTTTCATTTCTTCTTCTTCTTTTGGTTCTTCAAGCACCTTCTTTTTCTTTTCATTTTCTATTTCTTCTAGTGCCTCTTGTTCTTTTTCTTTTTCAATTGCAAGTTGTTTTATTTTTGCTTCTTCATTATCTTTTTTCGTATCAAACTTGTTCTCGTCTAATTGTTCCTTTGCCTGTTCATCATCTTTCTCCTTAATTTCCTTCTTTTCATCACTAGTCTTTCCTTCTTCTTGATGTTCCATTTCTTTCTTATTAAGTTCGTTTTCCTCTTTTTTCTCTTCTTCTTTCTGCATTACTTCTACGTTTTCCTTCTCCTTCTCCTCATCTGTGAGCTCACCTTTTCTTTGTTCAAGTTCTTCTTTCTCATCTACATTTTTATCGACTTCCTCCTCTTTTTTCTCCATAAGATCATTTTGTAGTTCTTCTTTTTCTTCGAATATTTTCAGAAGGTTAATAACATCGGTCTTTAATATTTCAAGCGCTGTTCTAACAGGTTCAAACAAATCGTAATTCACAGTAGCATCAACTGTTAGCTCAATGTTAGATCTTAATTCCTCCAGATGATACATCAATGGCGATTTATCCTTTTCAACGCAATTCATCAAACTTATATTTAATTTCCTGGAACTAATGAATCGTTCCGGAAGATCATCGTTATCGACATTTATTGCTTTTTGTTGGTCCGCTAAAGTTTCTTGGACAATCCTTAAGCTGCTCACCAGTGGTTTAAGTTGGCTGGTTCGATCGTCGGTGATGGTTGACGTGAGCTCAGCTGCAGATTTTTTGAGCTCTTTGATAAACAAGAAGTCTCTCCGTCGTTCGAGGATTCGTTTATTTAAACTAGTTTCTAGTTTGTCCAAATCTTCAATGAATAGATTTAAAGACTGGTTTATTATCTCCATTTTTTCGTTGAGTGCTAAAGTCGCGGAAGCGTCTTCAGCTGCTGATTTCGTTGAACGGAGCAACAGTTTCAATTCTTTATCGAAGATTTCTGCGTCGTCCAAGAAGAAGTTTAAGCTTGCAAAAGCGTCTCCGATACTGTTCAATTTGTTTACGTATTCTTCAGCAAAATCGTTGTTGTAAACTATTTCTTTCGATAAATCTATGTTGGTCATCAGGAGTTTCAACGGTTCGTACAAATCACTAATTACTTCTTCTTTGAGCGCAGCACTCAAACTTTCTGCTGAGCTCAGAAGGTTGTTCAGTACTTTGTAGTCTCGTCTACATTTGTTGGCTTCGTTCAAAATGTTTTGTAAATGTTTCGTGGTGTCTTCGAAGAATTCAGTTACCTCTACTTTCTTTAGCTTAACAGTAACTTCTGGTGAACTTAAACCTTCTACAACTGCCTTTAGAGTATCTGTAATTGCTGGAAGTTCTACTTGGAGTATATCAGCGTCTGTCATTATTGCGTTGATGTAATTTATTGTTTTGGACAGTTTGGTCAGAGGTGCTTCTATCAGAGGCGTTAAAGAATTTATGTCAGATTCTGGTGACCATTTTGTTTTGCTGAGATAATCGATTATATTGGTCATGGGGGTTTCCAAGTTGATTATTGCAGACACTACATCAAGCGGATTGGACAAGACTTGACTATCTGTCTTTAGAGCATCAACTTCTTTTTTAATTGAAAGGAACGGTTCTAAACATCTCAGTACTTTAACTTCGTCTTCAGCATCTATTTTTTCCTCAAATTCTTGTATGGTACTCCCAATATTCGTTAAGGGTTTTAGTAAGTGCTCATCAAAGGCGTTTTCAGTACAAACCAGTTCTTTAACGATTCCGATTTGATGGTTGAGTTTCTTAAACGATTTCTTTAAGTTTTCGCACTCCCCTATTTCCCCTTTATTTGTTGTGGAACCAAATTTCACCAATTCGATTAGTGCGTCTTCTAAAGGTGCGACCAAATGTTCCAGTTCCGTTAATATCGGTGCGGGAATATTTGGAATTTCATAAATTGTAGATTGCGAAATGGTGCTTAAATTTTCGTCGAAGTGCGTTACAGCTTGCTTCAATTTCTTTATGGGGGTGATGAATTTGGCGGTTTTCGATAATTTTTTGTTAATAAAATTTAGTTCTTCTATTATCTGACCAACTGGTACTTTAACGTCTTTAATTGTATCGGTGTCCTGCCTTTTGCATAATTCGCCTTTAATTGCAGTGTAATATTCTTCTATTTTTTCAAATATACTTTCAGTTTCTTTCTTTAAATCTGCGATAACAATATTTTTGATTTCGTTTTCTAAACACTGCTTCGATTTTTGAAGATTTTCTAATAATTTAACGTTCTTTTCTTTAGCGTTAATAATATTGGTAATGACATCAATTGATTTTAGTACTTCCTCTAAGGACTCTTCTCCTTTTTTATCCAAACCGTTATTATTAATAACCTCGATTAATTTAAAGAGGGATTCGTGAATTGTGGAAAACGTTTTAAGATTATCGTCATTGAATTGATTTTCCAAACAAATATCTTTATAAAACTGGTGTAATCTGCATAGAGTTATTTTATCTTCACTAATTTTCGTTAAAGTATTCATTATTGCTGATATGTTATCTGATAAATTGTTTAACTTCAATTCCATATAATTTAAAGGAGCTATAACTGTTTCCCGGAAACATTTCATTAAAGTATTTAATATTCTATTAAAATCTGTTGATAATGCAACAGTTTTAATGTAATTGTCTTGAATTCCAAGTGAAGATACCAGTGATGGACATAATTGAGCCAAATTGTCAAATATTTGAACAGTGTCTAAAAGTGTTTTAACAAGATCACTATCAACAAATAACGGTTTTTCTAATTGAAATTTGGTTTCAAGGATTGATAAAGTTTCTATGACGCAACGAAAATCAGTAACTGCTTCTCTAAATAATATTGGACTATCCTCTATCATTTCTAGATGAGTTTTAAATTTGCTTATGGAATTGCACAAGTTTGAAACTATTTCTTTATTTAATTCTTGAGAATCTTTTATTAGACCGGCATCTTTTCTTTCTTTAGGAATTTCTGAGGGTTCTTCTAATGGTTTCTCTTCGGGGATTTGACACACCTTTTGAGAAATTTCTTCAAGAGTAGCTGCAAGTGCTTTTAGAGGAATTTCCGATAGTTGTAATTTCTGAGACACTGGAACTATTTCGAGAATAATATGCTCCAACTTTTCTTTTACTGCTAACACGGCATTCTTTAATTCGGTTTTTTGTTGTTCAAGAATTTCTGGTTTCTTCAAGGCTTCATTGGTTTGGACAATAACAGCAGTTAATCGTTCCAAGTCTTCTTTAATGCTTGCACATTTTTTAACCGCTTCTTCATTTGTATCTTCCAAAGCAGAACTATCTCCACTTTCAATGTTCTCTAATGTCTGCGCAAGATCAGATAAGGAAGAGGCAATTTCGACAAAAGACAAAACACCTTTCTGAGCTATCTCCGGATTTTCATCTATATTAGCTTTTAGAAGAGTCACTTCCTCCTTCAACATTTGTACAGGTTGCAGAATATCTTTAATTAGGCCGGTATCTTTTCTTTCTTTTGCAATTTCTGAGGGTTCTTCTAATGGTTTCTCTTCAGGAACTTCACACACTTTTTGGGAAATTTCTTCGAGAGTAGCTGCAAGTGCTTTTAGAGGAATCTCCGATAGTTGTAGTTTCTGAGACACTGGAACTATTTCGAGAATAACATGCTCCAACTTTTCTTTTACTGCTAACACGGCATTCTTTAATTCGGTTTCTTGTTGTTCAAGGATTTCTGGTTTCTTCAAGGCCTCATTGGTTTGGACAATAACAGCTGTTAATCGTTCCAAGTCTTCTTTAATGTTTGAACATTTCTTGACGGCTTCTTCATTGGTATCTTCCAAAGCAGAACTATCTCCACTTTCAATGTTCTCTAATGTCTGCGCAAGATCAGATAAGGAAGAAGCAATTTCGACAATAGACAAAACACCTTTCTGAGCTATCTCCGGATTGGCATCTACATTAGCTTTGAGAAGAGTCACTTCTTCTTTCAACATTTGTACAGGTTGTAGAATATCTTTAATTAAACCTGTATCTTTTCTTTCTTTAGGAATTTCTGTGGGTTCTTCTAATGGTTTCTCTTCAGGAACTTCACATACCTGTTGAGAAATTTCTTCGAGAGTAGCTGCAAGTGCTTTTAGAGGAATCTCCGATAATTGCAGTTTCTGAGACACTGGAACTATTTCGAGAATAACATGCTCCAACTTTTCTTTCACTGCTACCACCGCATTCTTTAATTCGGTTTTTTGTTGTTCAAGGATTTCTGGTTTGTTCAAGGCTTCATTGGTTTTAACAATAACAGCAGTTAATCGTTCCAAGTCTTCTTTAATGCTTGCACATTTCTTAACGTCTTCTTCATTTGTATCTTCCAAAGCAGAACTGTCTCCACTTTCAATGTTCTCTAATGTCTGCGCAAGATCAGATAAGGAAGAAGCAATTTCGACAATAGACAAAACACCTTTCTGAGCTATCTCCGGATTGGCATCTACATTAGCTTTGAGAAGAGTCACTTCTTCTTTCAACATTTGAACAGGTTGCAGAATATCTTTGATTAAACCCGTATCTTTTCTTTCTTTTGTAATTTCTGATGGTTCTTCTAATGGTTTCCCTTCAGGAAGTTCACACACTTTTTGGGAAATTTCTTCGAGAGTAGCTGCAAGTGCTTTTAGAGGAATCTCCGATAGTTGTAGTTTCTGAGACACTGGAACTATTTCTAGAACAACTTGCTCCAACTTTTCTTTTACTGCTAACACGGCATTCTTTAATTGAGTTTCTTGTTGTTCAAGGATTTCTGGTTTGTTCAAGGCTTCATTGGTTTTAACAATAACAGCAGTTAATCGTTCCAAGTCTTCTTTAATGCTTGCACATTTCTTAACCGCTTCTTCTTTTGTATCTTCCAAAGCAGAACTGTCTCCACTTTCAATGTTCTCTAATGTCTGCGCAAGATCAGATAAGGAAGAAGCAATTTCAACAATAGACAAAACACCTTTCTGAGCTATCTCCGGATTGGCATCTACATTAGCTTTGAGAAGAGTCACTTCTTCTTTCAACATTTGAACAGGTTGCAGAATATCTTTGATTAAACCCGTATCTTTTCTTTCTTTTGTAATTTCTGATGGTTCTTCTAATGGTTTCCCTTCAGGAAGTTCACACACTTTTTGGGAAATTTCTTCGAGAGTAGCTGCAAGTGCTTTTAGAGGAATCTCCGATAGTTGTAGTTTCTGAGACACTGGAACTATTTCTAGAACAACTTGCTCCAACTTTTCTTTTACTGCTAACACGGCATTCTTTAATTGAGTTTTTTGTTGTTCAAGGATTTCTGGTTTGTTCAAGGCTTCATTGGTTTTAACAATAACAGCAGTTAATCGTTCCAAGTCTTCTTTAATGCTTGCACATTTCTTAACCGCTTCTTCTTTTGTATCTTCCAAAGCAGAACTGTCTCCACTTTCAATGTTCTCTAATGTCTGCGCAAGATCAGATAAGGAAGAAGCAATTTCGACAATAGACAAAACACCTTTCTGAGGTATGTTCGAATTGGCATCTACATTAGCTTTTAGAAGAGCCACTTCTTCTTTCAACATTTGAACAGGTTGCAGAATATCTTTGATTAAACCCGTATCTTTTCTTTCTTTTGTAATTTCTGATGGTTCTTCTAATGGTTTCCCTTCAGGAAGTTCACACACTTTTTGGGAAATTTCTTCGAGAGTAGCTGCAAGTGCTTTTAGAGGAATCTCCGATAGTTGTAGTTTCTGAGACACTGGAACTATTTCTAGAACAACTTGCTCCAACTTTTCTTTTACTGCTAACACGGCATTCTTTAATTGAGTTTTTTGTTGTTCAAGGATTTCTGGTTTGTTCAAGGCTTCATTGGTTTTAACAATAACAGCAGTTAATCGTTCCAAGTTTTCTTTAATGCTTGCACATTTCTTAACGTCTTCTTCATTGGTATCTTCCAAAGCAGAACTGTCTCCACTTTCAATATTCTCTAATGTCTGTGCAAGATCAGATAAGGAAGAGGCAATTTCGACAATAGACAAAACACCTTTCTGAGCTATCTCCGGATTGGCATCTACATTAGCTTTGAGAAGAGTCACTTCTTCTTTCAACATTTGTACAGGTTGTAGAATATCTTTAATTAAACCTGTATCTTTTCTTTCTTTAGGAATTTCTGTGGGTTCTTCTAATGGTTTCTCTTCTGGAACTTCAGAAACCTTTTGAGAAATTTCTTCGAGAGTAGCTGCAAGTGCTTTTAGAGGAATTTCCGATAGTTGTAATTTCTGAGACACTGGAACAATTTCGGAGACAACTTGTTCCAACTTTTCTTTCACTGCTACCACCGCATTCTTTAATTCGGTTTTTTGTTGTTCAAGGATTTCTGGTTTCTTCAAGGCCTCATTGGTTTGGACAATAACAGCTGTTAATCGTTCCAAGTCTTCTTTAATGCTTGCACATTTCTTAACCGCTTCTTCTTTTGTATCTTCCAAAGCAGAACTGTCTCCACTTTCAATGTTCTCTAATGTCTGCGCAAGATCAGATAAGGAAGAGGCAATTTCGACGAAAGACAAAACACCTTTCTGAGGTATGTTCCAATTGGCATCTACATTAGCTTTTAGAAGAGTCACTTCTTCTTTCAACATTTGAACAGGTTGCAGAATATCTTTGATTAAACCCGTATCTTTTCTTTCTTTTGTAATTTCTGATGGTTCTTCTAAAGATTTCCCTTCAGGAACTTCACACACTTTTTGGGAAATTTCTTCGAGAGTAGCTGCAAGTGCTTTTAGAGGAATCTCCGATAGTTGTAGTTTCTGAGACACTGGAACTATTTCTAGAACAACTTGCTCCAACTTTTCTTTTACTGCTAACACGGCATTCTTTAATTCAGTTTTTTGTTGTTCGAGGATTTCTGGTTTCTTCAAAGCCTCATTGGTTTTGATAATAACAGCAGTTAATTGTTCCAAATCTTCTTTAATACTTGCACATTTTTTAACCGCTTCTTCATTTGTATCTTCCAAAGCAGAACTGTCTCCACTTTCAATATTCTCTAATGTCTGCTCAAGATCAGATAAGGAAGAAGCAATTTCGACAATAGACAAAACACCTTTCTGAGCTATCTCCGGATTGGCATCTACATTAGCTTTGAGAAGAGTCACTTCTTCTTTCAACATTTGTACAGGTTGTAGAATATCTTTAATTAAACCTGTATCTTTTCTTTCTTTAGGAATTTCTGTGGGTTCTTCTAATGGTTTCTCTTCTGGAACTTCAGAAACCTTTTGAGAAATTTCTTCGAGAGTAGCTGCAAGTGCTTTTAGAGGAATTTCCGATAGTTGTAATTTCTGAGACACTGGAACAATTTCGGAGACAACTTGTTCCAACTTTTCTTTCACTGCTACCACCGCATTCTTTAATTCGGTTTTTTGTTGTTCAAGGATTTCTGGTTTCTTCAAGGCCTCATTGGTTTGGACAATAACAGCTGTTAATCGTTCTAAGTCTTCTTTAATGCTTGCACATTTCTTAACCGCTTCTTCTTTTGTATCTTCCAAAGCAGAACTGTCTCCACTTTCAATGTTCTCTAATGTCTGCGCAAGATCAGATAAGGAAGAGGCAATTTCGACGAAAGACAAAACACCTTTCTGAGGTATGTTCCAATTGGCATCTACATTAGCTTTTAGAAGAGTCACTTCTTCTTTCAACATTTGAACAGGTTGCAGAATATCTTTGATTAAACCCGTATCTTTTCTTTCTTTTGTAATTTCTGATGGTTCTTCTAAAGGTTTCCCTTCAGGAAGTTCACACACTTTTTGGGAAATTTCTTCGAGAGTAGCTGCAAGTGCTTTTAGAGGAATCTCCGATAGTTGTAGTTTCTGAGACACTGGAACTATTTCTAGAACAACTTGCTCCAACTTTTCTTTTACTGCTAACACGGCATTCTTTAATTGAGTTTTTTGTTGTTCAAGGATTTCTGGTTTGTTCAAGGCTTCATTGGTTTTAACAATAACAGCAGTTAATCGTTCCAAGTTTTCTTTAATGCTTGCACATTTCTTAACGTCTTCTTCATTGGTATCTTCCAAAGCAGAACTGTCTCCACTTTCAATATTCTCTAATGTCTGTGCAAGATCAGATAAGGAAGAGGCAATTTCGACAATAGACAAAACACCTTTCTGAGGTATGTTCCAATTGGCATCTACATTAGCTTTGAGAAGAGTCACTTCTTCTTTCAACATTTGTACTGGTTGTAGAATATCTTTAATTAGTCCGGTATCTTTTCTTTCTTTAGGAATTTCTGAGGGTTCTTCTAAAGTTTTCTCTTCAGGAACTTCACACACTTTTTGGGAAATTTCTTCGAGAGTAGCTGCAAGTGCTTTTAGAGGAATCTCCGATAGTTGTAGTTTCTGAGACACTGGAACAATTTCGGAGACACCTTGTTCCAACTCTTCTTTCATTGCTACCACCGCATTCTTTAATTCGGTTTTTTGTTGTTCAAGGATTTCTGGTTTCTTCAAGGCCTCATTGGTTTGGACAATAACAGCTGTTAATCGTTCCAAGTCTTCTTTAATGCTTGCACATTTCTTAACCGCTTCTTCTTTTGTATATTCCAAAGCAGAACTGTCTCCAGTTTCAATGTTCTCTAATGTCTGCGCAAGATCAGATAAGGAAGAGGCAATTTCCACGATAGACAAAACACCTTTCTGAGCTATCTCCGGATTTGCATCTACATTAGCTTTAAGAAGAGTCACTTTTTCTTTCAACATTTGAACAGGTTGTAAAATACCTTTGATCAGACCCGCATCTTTCCTTTCTTCTGCAACTTCCGCTCCTTTTTCTTGTGTCTTTTCTTCTGAAATTTTACATATTTTCCGAGATATTTTCTCAAATTTAACATTAATTGCTTCAAAAGACATTTGCGTTGAAGTCTCTTGAAGTACTTCATCCAGCTTACATTTGAAAGTCATTACAGCATTTTTCACTTTTCGGGTTTGCTCTTCAAATATTGTTGGTCTCTCTAAGTTTTCATTTATTTTTGCCGCTATTACTGTTAGGTGTTCTAGTTCCTCTTTAACATTAACATATTTTTGCTTGAATTCTGATTGGACGTCTTCCAAACTAAGTTCACCGCTTTGTTCGATGTTCTTTAGAGACTCAGATAAATCATAAAGAGAAGGGAGTAGTTCAATAATCAGTAACGGATCTTCTTGACTATTTGCTACATTGTCTTTTAGTAGTGTCACTTCTTCTATTAACATTTGCAGTGGTTGGAAAATTTCTTTGATAAGTGATAAGGCGGGCACTTTTTCTTTTTCCTCGGAAATCTGTCGTAGAATATATCGGATTCTATCGCATAATAATATCAAACCGGAATTAAAATTGCAACTATAAATTATCGTTTGATTCAAGTTAAGTAAGAGCTGACTTAAAATTCGCCTGATTTTTAAATTTTCTTTATCGGTTTTCTCGGAAATTCTAAGTTTTTCGTTGCTGTTCCGTACCAATTTAGACAAAATCAATAACGAGTTCGACATTTCGTCAATATTTTCGATAAACTCTACCGGAAATTCACGAGTAGATTCAATTTGTCCTGCCAGATTGAAAAGCGGTCCAATAAGTTCAGTAATCAGCGACAAAATATTTTTTTCCTCGATCGGGGCAGTACCTTGAAGATTGATATTTAACGTTTCTAATTCGTTGCGCAGTATTACAACCGTTTCGTAAAACTCTTTTATATTATCAGCTATATTTTCTGTGATCATCAGATTTTCTTCGATATCTTCAGTTGTTGTTAGTAATGCGTTTAAGGGTTTTTCTAATAAAATCTTCAGTTGAGTTTGTGGTGCTGACTGAGCAATATTTACAGCTTCAATGATATTCTTCTTAGCTTCCCTTAGAGCTTCCTTTCCAATGTCGTGGAGTACGGGTTTTTGAAGAGATTGTTGCATTAACACAACTACAACAGATAACTTTTCCAAGCACAGTGTTGTACAAGAAATACATTTAACCACTTTGTTTTCTATTGGAAACTCTTCCAATTTTCCGACCGCTTCTTCGATAGAATTTACTATTTCTAGTAAATCCAGTGCGGATATTAATGCGACGTTCGGCGGTGGTGTTTCTTCTATAATTGCTACTTGTAAATTCACAAGATCTTCTTTGATTTCCGATAAAGTTTCTTTGGCAATCACGGAAGAGGCTAAATCTTCTGTTTTAGCTTCGGCGAGTGCTTTCTTTAAAGATTTCAAATTTTTGGAAAATAAAGTGAGATGACTTAAGTTTACTTCCTCGTTTGGTGTTCTCGTAATTTGATTTAAAGTCGAGCGTAGTTCCGAAATATCCTTTTTAATTCCGGTGTTGTCCAATTGATCCGGTTCCACGACCATTAATTCGTTGCTTAAATTCCCAACTTCTGTATGGATGACCCTAATGAACTTCGAGGACGTCATTTCTTCGTTTTCTTCGCATAATTTCACCACGTTACTCAGAGATCCGGTTGCTTTAGCTAATACCGACATTTCTTCATCGTCTTGTATATATTTAATTAAAGCTTTACAACCGGCAGCGATGTCCTGGCGAACTTTGTCTACAGCTTTTAACGCAGATAATTCGTTTTGAATTTTTATTATACCTTTGCAAATTCGTTCCAGGGGATTTAAAATGTTAGTCAAAACGTTTTTGTTTTCGTGTTTTGGTTTAACGACTGCTTTCATACAAACGCTTATTAAATTGTTTTGAAGAGTATTCAGCGTGTCTAAAAATTGTTCAACAGTAGACGAAGCGATGTCTTTATTATAAATTGTTTGGAAACAGTTCTGCAGAGAAACCAAAATGGTTGTTTGTTCTTCGGATGGTGCGTTTTCACATTTGACAAGTTCGGTTTTTAGAGCTGCCACTGGTTCTATTAGAACCGATAGTAAATTTAAGTTTCCAGACGAAATATATTTAGCTTTTACCAGATATTTTATCAAAGAATCTGTAGTTATAGTGAAGTCGTTCACTATGGAGGGAATATTTGACGGTTCCATCTTCTCCTGCGCAATTAAGTTAGTTATATCAGCAACTTCGATCAAATTCTCCATTTGGTTTATTATGGAAACCATAAGTTCAGATTGAGCTTCTGTGGTTCGAATTTCAGCGATGTTTTCTCTCCAATTTTGAACATTTTCGACGGAATAGTCCTCCAACTCGGAAATAATTTTAGCGATGCTGTTAACCTCATCTTCACTTATACTCTCAACGGCAATACTTTCAATTTCCTCTTTTATCGACAGAAGGGGCTTTTGAAGTTTTTCAGTTACGATGGACTTAAGACCGGTTGATTCTAGATCCGAAATTAAAGTCTCGGTTTTATGTAACGACTTGTCCAACCGATTCTTCACCGACTCTAGTTTTTCCATTTTAAGTTCGTTGGACGATCGAATTTTGTCCAAAAACTTTTCCAGACACCTCAGGATCTCGTTTAGTGGTTCCGAAAAGTCTTGTAACTGCGATTCTTGGTTTATACTTTCCGTGACTGTTCTCAATTTTTCTAGTATGTTATTCGCGTAATCTGGATTCGACGCGTTAATTAATTTATGAAGATCTGCGATCGACTCGTTCGCCATTTCTAAGAGTCGAGTATCGACGGGGGACAAACGTAATTTTTTATCTTCTAATATCGTGACGCCAATGAAATTCAAAGTGGTTAAGGCTCTGCGTATATCGGATAGGAACTGTTTGCTGCGAGGTTTACACTCTGAACTACACTCACCTGAATTGAGAGAATCCTCTAGTTTTTGGATCGTATCCTGGAAGTCCTGCAGCGTGGTACATACTTCAAAGTTTTCCGAAGTTATGAGAGAGACTACGTGTTGTCCGAGTTTTATTATTCTCTCTCCAAAGGAAAAGAGGGTCGATTCTTTCGGTAGATTTAGCAGTTCTTCGTTAAGCGATTGATTTTTATTCGTTAAACTCTTTATGGCTTCTTCGTCGGATAATTTGCTGTATTTATTGAGATACTGGAGAACGTCGTTGAATTCGTCGAGGGAATTGTTTATCGTTTCTAATAATGTTTGTTCGAATTCGTTGTTTACCGTTACGTCTCCTAATGAAATTTCAACGGATTTCAGTAGATCTTCCATGTCGTTGAACAGTGGAGCTCGCTCTTCGGACGCGTCTACTTTTAGTATTTCCACGACTTCCGCCAACTTTTCGACGCAACAAAGTATTCTTAGTTTTCCTTCGGTTTTCAACGGGATATTTTCGACGAGGTTTATAACGTTTTTGACGGTTTCCTCCAAATGTTCCATGGCGCTTTTCATTTCCGCCTCCTTGGGAATAACAACTACCGCTAATCGAAGTTCTTCTATGGCGGCTTTAACGTTTTCCGCGGTCAATGATTCAACGAATTCCTCCTTATTTTGCGTCGATAAGATATAATTATTTAAAATATTTAAAGTGTTGTTCGCTTCGGCCAACGCTGCCTTCTCGACGTCAACGTCGCTCGGTGTTTTCCCGCAGCCGCTACTGATGCCCTCTTCGAGAACTTTCAAAGACTTTTGAAGGTCGTTAAGAGCCATTTTCTTTAATTCCGGCACCGGTTGCATTTCGATTTCGCAAAGCGCGCTACTTAGATTATTCAGAGAATGTAAAATCGGTTGAACTTTTTCCGTTATTTCTTCCGCGTTGCCCTCGTTTCCTGCTTCAGCAATTGCTGGTATGGATTCATCCGTACGTTCTTCTACCTCTTGTACAACTTCTGCTGTAAGTTTTTCTTCAGCTTTTGACGGTGGAGCGTCTGTTGCAGTTACCGGTTTCTTCTGAAATTCAGGTACTGCTTGGTTTTCCAAATCCTCCGAATTAATCGAAATTGGAATAGTTGTGGTAGTTTCTGTTCCATCTTGAGTTGACTCTTCTATTTCAACTTTCGAATCGGAATCCTGTGGTTGAATTTGTAGCTTGGTTTCTTCTTCCGTTTGTGGCTGAATCTCAGATTCGTTCTCCCTTTTATGTAGTTGCACTTGTGCTTCAGTTTGTGATTGATTCGGTAATTGGAGTTGCTCTTGCAGTTCAGTTGGAACATCCGTGGTAGTTTCTATTTTATCTCGAGCTGACTCTTGTACTTCAATTTTCGATTCAGTTTCTTGTAGTTGAATTTGTAGCTTGGTTTGTTCTTCAGTTTCAATATCCTTTGATGTTTGAGGCGTTTCTTCACGTACCTTTGTCGCTTCTTCGACTATATTCGTTATTTCAATGTTTATTTCGATTTCTCCTTGCGACGTTGCTGTATTTATTTCTTTCTCAGCTTCTTTGACTCGTTGTTCTTTTTCTGTCTCTTTAGCTTTATCTATGGTCACATGTTCGTCGTTACTCTTACATTTTTCCTCCTTTATTTGTATCTGTTCTTCCTCTTTTAACGGTAGTTTACTTTGTTCCGATTCCGGTTTCAATGTTGTATTATCTTCTTTTTTCGTAGTTTCCTGTATTTCTTCAAATGTCTCGGCTACTGCTTCTTGTGGTTCTGTTACTGCTTCTTGAGATTTTAAGTTATCAACTAAGCTTAATATTTTGTTCAAGAAATCGGTAACAGATGAAGAAGTTTTGGGTACTTTATCTTGGAGATTTTTGAAACGCGATGATGAGTCCAACGCTTCTAATTCCAATTTTATATCGAGTACGTTGTTTTGTTCTTCTTCTGTCAAATATGTTGAACACTTCTCCACGTAATTGTTTAACGAACAAATGACGCTGGTCAACTGAAGTTCACTTGTCGATTCCAGCTCGGCAAGCACCAAATTAGAGATATATGCCTTAATATTTTCCGAACGAGACATTTCTAAGCCGAGTAGTATTTCCGGTAGAGTTTCAATGAGATCGTTTATTAACGGTAGCAAATCTTCGATTGGAGAATGTTGGTCGATTTCTTTTGAAGCGCTTTTAAGAGAGTTTAACAACGTTTCAACTTGTTTACCACGAACTACCGGGCCGGTTTCTATTTTAAGCATGTCCGTGATGAAGAAATCTATTTCTCCGAATATTTTACTGATGTTTTCTAAAAACTTGTTATCCTGTTCGTTTAAATGTTTATCTATTAAATCGTATATCGCGGTTTGTAGAGCGTACGAGTGTTTGTGTAATTTTATAATAACGTTCTTATCAAGATCTTTATAATTAATGACTGCTACGCTTTTGGAAAAAGTTTGCATAGAATCAGCGGCTGATTGCAAATTTTTCGTTTTAGTATCTTGCAATTGTTTTTCGATCTCTTTAATATCTTTTAATAGTATTAAACTTTTTTTGATTAAGAGGTCGAGTTGTTTCAAGAACTCGATAGAGCTTTCGAGTTTGTTCCTCTCTACGAAATCGGATAATATTAAAATGTATTGATCGACTATATTATATTGTTCGGAAATGATGAACCTTCGGATGCTGGACACAATTCCAGTAGCGTTTTCAATAAAATTCAACTCGTTTTCGTTAAGGTTGGATATATCGCTAACGTTAGATAAGATTATCGGAATCGTATAATAGAGACTGTCGGGTAATACGTTTTTGTAAGAATTGCTACCTCTATTTTCTTCGCAAATAGTTTGCAACTCGTTTAATTCGTTAGTTAAGCAATCCTTAATGTTGGTTAAATGTTTGTTTTCGAACATGTCTGTTCCGGTTCCGATGACTTCGTTAATTGCGTCGTAAATGTTATTGAATTCGGAAATTATTTTTACGTTTCCAACAGCCGAAGCTAATTTGTTTAGCTCGGATAGGGCTTCCGAATAAGTTTTCTCGTTGTTAAAGAACTCAGTGATGCCCTTAAGGAACAGGCTCAAATATTGTAGAGTTTTCTCGGCATCTTCGACGTCTTCTAAAGTAATGTTAGAAACAACGGTTTCACTTTCGTTTATTATGGACTGGAGTAAATGGTGCAATGGAAGACTCCACAACTGATCCTCTCCTTCGATGATTTTCTTTATTTCTATTAATTCCCGCAATCCGTTCAGTTGTTGCAATTCTAATTCTTCTTTGTTAATCGGTGTTATCTCTGATTCGGCTTCTAGTCTGTCCTCAAGTTGGATCTGTTCCGATTCTTTGGAAATATGTGACTCTTTCTTCGATTCAGTTGGAAGTTCACGTTCCAGTTTAGTATCTTTTTCATCAATTTTGCTACCAGCAGCATCAGTCTGTTGTTGGGTTTGCACCACTGTGACCGACTGATTTTCTGTTGACGGTGGAGCGTCTGTTGCAGTTACCTGTTTCTCCTGAAATTCAGGTACTGCTTGGTTTTCCAAATCTTCTGATTTTATAGAAATTGGAATAGTTGTGGTAGTTTCTGTTCCATCTTGGGCAGACTCTTGTATTTCAACTTTCGAATCGGAATCCTGTGGTTGAATTTGTAACTTGGTTTGTTCTTCTGTTTGTGGCTGAAGCTCAGATTCGTTCTCCCTTTTATGTGGTTGCATTTGTGATTCAGTTTGTGCTTCAATTTGTGATTGATTCGGTAATTGGAGTTGTTCTTGCAATTCAGTTCCTGGTTGAATTTGTAGATCCTCTGATTTAACAGAAGTTGGAACATCAGTTGTACTTTCTGTTCCATCTTGAGCTGATTCTTGTATTTCAACTTTTGAATGAGAATCCTGTGGTTGAATTTGTAGCTTGGTTTGTTCTTCCGTTTGTGGTTGAATTTCAGATTCGTTCTCCCTTTTATGTAGCTGCTCTTGCAATTCAATTGGAACATCCGTGGTAGTTTCTATTTTATCTCGAGCTGACTCTTGTACTTCAACTTTCGATTCAGTTTCTTGTAGTTGAATTTGTAGCTTGGTATGTTCTTCAGTTTCAATATCCTTTGATGTTTGAGGCGTTTCTTCACGTACCTTTGTCGCTTCTTCGACTATATTCGTTGTTTCAATGTTTATTTCGATTTCTCCTTGCGACGTTGCTGTATTTATTTCTTTCTCAGCTTCTTTGACTCGTTGTTCTTTTTCTGTCTCTTTGGCTTTATCTATGGTCACATGTTCGTCGTTACTCTTACATTTTTCCTCCTTTATTTGTATCTGTTCTTGCTCTTTTAACGGTAGTTTACTTTGCTCCGATTCCGGTTTCAATGTTGTATTCTCTTCTTTCTTCGTAGTTTCCTGTATTTCTTCAAATGCCTCGGCTCCTGCTTCCTCCGATTTAATAGAAGTTGGAACATCTTTGGCAGTATCTATTCTATCTCGAGCTGACTCTTGTATTTCAACTTTCGAATCAGCTTCACGTAGCTCCTCTATTTGGGACTGGATAATTTTATCCTTAGCTTCTACTTCAATTTGCGATTGAGACGATGATGTGGTTTCAATTTGAATCTGTTGTTTTTCTGCCAACAAATTAGTTAATGAAACTATTACGTTTTTATATGCGGTTGTAATACTGTCGCTAACATTACTGGCAGTTGTTACTTGCTGCTCTAATCGATCCAAACTGTCTTTTTTGTTGTGTTCGGTTACTTCAACGATTGCTTGAATCAAATTGCGAGTCATCGCTTCTAACATAAAAACGTTTCCGTCATTTAAATTCGCGTTCTCTATATTTTGTATAAGAAGAGTATATTCCTGTGTAACGAATGATTCTTCGATTCGAGGAATGTTATTTCTTAATAGAGTTACGGTTTCGCTTATTGATTTTATTTTTGGAATTTGTGCTTTCAGGGTTTCTATTATGGACGTCACTTCCATTTTGCTGTCTTCTAGAAGAATAACATCACCCATTATCAAATTTAGTTTTTCCAAGTTGAGCTGGAATTCATCTAGAGAAGACGATTTATTGGTAAATATGTTTTCCATTGTTTTATTTATATTGTTAAGAACGTTTCGTAATTCTTCTGTTGCGCGACTCTTTTCCATGTCGGGAACGAAGGATTCGATTTTTTGTATTAAATTTTGTGTATGAGCAACTATAGGTTCGTAAATATTGCTTTCTACTATTGTAATATTTTTCAATGATTGAATGCAGTGTTTAGTTAATTGTTGATCCGCAATTTCTTCGTTCAACTGTTTTAAAGAATTAACCGAGTCCTCTAAAAGTTCGGTCATGATCGGATCGGTCCGAGTTGAGTCCCTTAAAATTTCTACGACCTTTTCGGTGTCCGACTCTTCTTTTTCCGTACATTTTTCTAATTCGTCGATCATTTCCGATACAAAAGCAACTTCATCGGAATTATAACAGTTTATTTGAGGTACCATTTTTTCTAGTGCATTAATATTCCTGCAGGTGTTTTCGATTAACGCGTTTTGCACGGCGCCCAACGAAGGTGCTCGACCGATCTCCAGTTTCGTTTTTAGTTTCATTAATTTCGATAACAGTTCCTTTTTCCGAGTTTCAACCGTAACGACGGTGTTTATTCCTTGTACGGCTTGAACTATTTCCCCAGGTAAATTTTCCACCTCCACAGTTTCCAAATGGGCGAGATCCTGTTGAAGGTTCTCCAACAGCTTCTCATTATCATCTGAATCGATGAAGATTTTAACGATGTTACTGGTGACATCTACGATTTCTTGTACTCGATTAGTTTCCGGTTCGATTAATAAACAGTTATCGTTAATAATTTGTAAAAGGTTAGTGAGCGGTGACCTTAGAACCGAAGAAGAGTCCGATAAGGCTCGTATAGCGATTTGTAAAGGTTCAACGGAAACGGTTTTAAGAGTTTCTTTGAGGTGTTCGTCCAGTTCTAATATACTTGCAATAAATTCGGCCAAGGAGAAGACGACGTGTTTCAAATTGTCGCTTTTGTTTTCTTTGAGGGTCTCCAGGAGGTTTTCTGCGCTCGGTGAAAGTTCTGCTATTACGCAGGAAATTTCTTGAATACTCCTGCTGACCGGTATGGATGATTTTAACGCGGTTAATAATCCTGCGACGCGCCCCAAGGATTCCAAATCTTCTGATCGTATGTCGTAGTTGAACATTTCCAACGATATTATTTCGATGGCGTTTCTGAGCGGTCCGTATAGAGTAAATAGTTTTATCTTCAATTCGTCGGGGATAGTTTCTAATATTTCGTTAATTTCGATCAAGGGATCTATAACGGAAGCGAACGTGTTTTTCCTGTAGGTCTGATCCAGCCGGATGCTTCGTAAATGGTCATCGAGTTTTTCCAGTGGTTCCGTTAATGTTCTTACATTTTCTTTTACAACATTCACACTTATAATTTCTTCAATTCGATCTAACACCCGTGAAGCTACTTCTTGAAGATCAGACGATACCTGCGGATTATTTTCGGAAAGAGCCACCTCACAAAACACGGCCAAGGATTTTTGTAATTCGTAAATATTTTCAATGAGTAACGGATCAGCAACGTCAACCGACATCAACGTTTCTCTCACCGTACCGATTTTCGATCTGAGCTGTTCGATGTTCTCTTCGTCGAATTGCACCAGGACTTCCAAATGTTGTGTTTCGTCTAAGACCTGTTGGTGCATGACAGCGACGTTGTATTGTAAATGTTGAAGGACTTTAAATAGTTCGTCTTTAGGTTCGTGCGTTGGTTGTGCGGCGAGTAAATCCAATGAGCTTATTATTATATCTTCGATTATTTCTAAAGGTATGACATGTTTCTGTAGAAGAACTCGGTCGGTTATCGTTAGTTCCGTTTTGGTTTTTGTTAGAACCGGATCGGTAATTGCTGTATCGAGGTCTTTTATTCTTACCAAGAACGGTTCTAACATGGATTGGTACGGTTCCGCGCATTGTTCGCTCAAATATTGTAAAGTACTCTTGGTATCTTCGATCAAAGCTTCCGATACCACTGTAGGTGTTTGTTCCTCTAAAACCACCACAACATTTTCCTCCGATTTTGGTCCATCTCCTTGCTCGATTAAACTACCGATGTTCTCGCGTTCCTCGAAAATTTTCCCTCTTAGAATCGAGAAAATAATGCACAGATCCATACTTTGCAAAATAGTATCGTCGACGATAACACAATCTTCTAGAACATTCAATAAATTCACGCTATCTTCTAAAATATACTTTCCGGAAGTCGGAGTAATGCTTCGAATCAAACTGTTTAATAAATGAATTGGCTCGCTCAAATTTTCAAGAGCGGTTACTGTAGCGTGTGTTTGAAAATTAGACGCCTCCGTGACCGCCGCGGCTAGATTTTTTTGCAAGTTCCCTAAATATTCCAACCCCTCTAAAACGGTGGCATCGAAAACGTTACTTCTGGCCGTTTCTATACCGAGTCGTAACTCTTCGATGGCTTGAGCTGTATTGTCGAAAACCAGTTTGGTTACTTGATCCAGGACTTCGGTAAACACTTCTTCGGAGGCAGCTGCTCTTTCGGTATCCGAGTCTAGTTTTGCCGCGAGAGCGTGCTCCTTTATTCTAACCAGGGACTGGATAATAGATTCTACCGGAACTACGAGAGATTCCAAAACTCCGAGGCTTATAACGCCCGCGTGCCGATCGCCTGGTTCTTGGACTTTAATTACGTTCAAACCTTTGGAAATTTCATCTACCGGTGTACTAACGTGATCTAATAGAGCACGACGCACCTCCTGTTCAAGACTTTTCTCCGAAGTGTACCTTATCGCTTCTTTTTGGACAACTTTGATCTCTTTTACTAGAATTTCTACTGGATCTTGTAGTTCGTCCAAAATCTTTGCTCCTAAGGAAGCGTACATTTGTTCGGTATCGTCGTTGGCGACCGCTTGTTCCAGTCTCTCCAGGCCGGTTCTAATGCACGAAGAGGCTTCAATTAATTTATCCAGAACATCGATGTCTTTGCCGGTAGACTCCCGCCTGGAAGAAGTATCTGGTGTCGACCAAGTTCCTTGTGGTACTATTAAATTAAGTTTATCCAATTTAGATTGCATTTCTCTTATGGTGATGCAAACTTCTTGTATTATCTTCGACGGAGTCATTCTTCCCGTAGCTTTCGTTGTGTTCGGTTCTTTTTCCAATAAAGCGATTTCCTCGACCGAACTCAAAGCTTTTTGAATACCGGCTCTGGATGTTGTTAGAATATTTGAGCAGGTTTTTTGGATGAGAGTGTGCTCCTTACGTTTAACGTTAACGCAATTCTCGACCACTATTAAACCTTTTTGCAAATCGAAAATCGGCGGGGCTACTAACTCGACTATATACATTTCCGGACGTATTTCGTTTTGTTGAAACGTTTCGAATATCGTTTTAATGTCCTTAATCGGTTGAGAGATACTGTTTAGTACTTCGATACTTCTCGATGATCTCTCTACGGATTGCGACAATAGTTTTTCTTCAACCGTTGATAGATCTTTGAGTATATCGTTGAGGGTGTTTTGTAACTCTTGAACCAATTTAGTTTCGTCGTTAATGAGTTCGGTTATTTTGAGGGCGGTTACTTTCGGGTCAATGACCAATCCGTCGCCCTCCTCCCCTTGCAAATCTCTTCGGAACGTATCGGATATTTCTAAGCTGGCGGCTTTTCTGATGGCTCCTCTCTTGAAACCGTCTTTGGACATTTCGTCGGAACTTTGCGTGTTTTTGGTCTTTTTCATTTCTTGGCTCTCGCTTCTGTTTACTCTCAGATCGGAGCCGATTTCGTGCGCAGTGTGAGGAGTTAGAGGTCTCCTATCGTCGTCTCCCGGTAGGCTCGTGGTTTCCGTAATGGCGGCGACTTGGTAAGCGTTTTCTTGGACCAACTGGTTCCTGTCTGAGCTCATGGCGCTTTCGTACTCCCCGTACGATTCCGTGTCTAATTCGGCTGCGCCCGCTAGACTTTCGTCGCCCTTTTCCGAGTCTACGGAAAGATTCTGAGTGAGGCTGTAATAGGAGTTGTTGGTTTTTTGCGAGTCCGATTTCCTGGGAGGTCTTTTCGGCGTGTCGCCGCTCGAAGTCAAGTCGATTTTCAATTTTTCGGAAGCGAACGTAACTTCGTTGGTTATTGATAGAATTTCGTCGATATCTGCTTCCGTTCGTAGATCAATTTCTTCGGCCGTGTGAAAGTAGTCATCGGAAACGTCTACTACTACAGCTTCCATGAGGAGGTTGCCGGACTGCGAGGATTCTTTTACGAATCTCAGCGGCGGCAATTCGACGATATTATGTTCTAAAAAAATAATAGCGATAAAATGTTTTGTATACTCTTTACCTTTATGGTTTTACCGGAATAGTGTTCGGACAATTGCTCAGCGTACATTTCCACTATTTGAATCGCTTCGTCTTCGGTCAGATCCGGAGTTTCGTACAAAGAAACGGAAACTTCTTTTCCGTCGAACGAAAACGATACTTCACAGTGATCGGCCAGAGTTATCGATTGATCTCCGGCCGTATCGTACAATTGTGAAGTTCTTTCTTCGTGAATGGTAGAGAGCGACAGCTGCCGACCCAATTCCGGACGCGATTGTACTCCTTTCGGCTTCTGATCTTCGAATCCCAGCAAAGAGGCCGAACTCGCAACGGTGCCCATGCAGTTTCGAGCTTCGCAGGTGTACGTGCCGAGGCAACATCTGCCGTCCTATAGTTTTAAAGAGATTTCAACAAACGTCTAATAAAAGCACACAACATGTAGTACCCGATAAGCAGCGATAAGCTTTATACAATTAGACCACTTTTATAGAACGCATTTTCTATGTTCCTAACCTAACCTAACCTAACCTAACCTAACCTAACCTAACCTAACCTAACCTAACCTAACCTGACCTAAGCTAAGATAAGCTAACCTAACCTAACCTAACCTAACCTAACCTAACCTAACCTAACCTAACCTAACCTAACCTGACCTAAGCTAAGATAAGCTAAGCTAACCTAACCTAACCTAACCTAACCTAACCTAACCTAACCTAACCTAACCTAACCTAACCTAACCTAACCTGACCTAAGCTAACCTAACCTAACCTAACCTAACCTAACCTGACCTAAGCTAAGATAAGCTAACCTAACCTAACCTAACCTGACCTAACCAAACCTAACCTACACTAATCTAACAAATAACCTAAGCAGTACCTCTGGTGTCTTAATTTTCAAACTATTTCGGTAAATCAGTATTCTATGTTTGATTTGGCAAAGCGATGGCACTGAATACTCACCTGTCCCGATGTGATTCTGTGTATGTCGCCGGGTTTGAGTTCCATGCCATCCTTGTACCATTTCAGGGTCGGTTGCGGCACGCCGATAACTTTGCACTCTAAATTAACGGCGCCTTCTTCGGAAAGGACGGCGCGTAGACATTCCAGGAATTTCGGTTTTCTGAAATGCTTCGGAACGGCGATTTTCAAAAAGCACGACGTCACCGAGTGCCCGAAATCGTTCGTCGCCACGCATTTCCATTCGGCCTGGTCGTTCAGTTCGATCGGTCGGACGTCCAAATGGCAGACGCCGAGATTTTCGCGAAATACTACGTACTTTTCCGGTTCGTTGGTTACCGGTTGGTCGTCCCTGAACCAGGAGATCAAAGGTGAAGGCGTGGCCACGCTCACTAAAACGTCAAATCGTTAGATGTACGTGCGACTAATAGTAGTACTAGGCGGGTTCTGGACCAGGAAGTGACCTTGAAGGTAGCGCCATCTATCGGCTCTTCCCCCACTTCCCGATCCGGTACTACTACTCGTATGAACTTACCTTGTACGGTGAACCTAAACGGTTCGTTAATTTTGGCGTCGCTACTCTTCAACCCCTGTATAAACTTAGGCGCTTGACTTCTGGCGATAAGTTGTTCCCGGTCTTCTTCGTTCAACTGATTTTCGATGTCTTCGACTGTGAGCTCGGCCGAACTTCTCGCTTCGCCCATACAATTCCTGGCTATGCAGCAATAAGAGCCCAAGGAATTGGTGCCCGTCAATTGGTACACGTCACCGGGTTTTAATTCTTTCCCGTCTTTGAACCACCTTAAAAGCGGAGTTGGTGATCCTACTACTTTACATTCGAAAGACACCAGTCCTTCTTCGGTCAGTACCGCCTTCAGGGTATCCATGAATTTAGGCTTCCTAAAGTGTTTAGGTACTGAAAATAGAAATAATTTTTATGTAACGCAGGTCGGATATTTAGGAAAATCTTACTTATCATGTTAACTAAGCAAGTCGATATCGAAACGACTCCTGTATCGCTTGTCGCAACACATTTCCATTCACCCTGGTCGGCAGCTTCGGTCGGTTTTACTTCTAACATGTACCCTCCAATACCATCTGCCATTTGTTTGTACCTGCTTCCAGACTCTTGGTCGTCAACTCTACCTTCTGAATTGTACCATTGTACCAATCTCGGCCAGGGAGGTACGGAAACTAAAACACACCGAGATATTGATGGTATCTTTCACCACCACACCACCTTCAAACAATCTGATCAGACCAGAGCAATCCCTACCATTAGAGATGTAGCAATAGTGGGTGAACTTACATAACTTACCTTGACAACTGAGCAATATCGGATCGCCTATCTTAATCGATTCGTCTTGTAAATCTCGAGAAAATATCGGTGGAGGTCCGGTCGGTAAACTGAAATACGATCTCGTTCAAAATATTACCAACTAAATATTTCATTTGGATCCGTACCTTTCTACTGGTTTAAGGTGACCTTCGTCCCTTTCTACGACGTGAACCCTGGAGCTGGAGACGGCCTTTCCCATACAATTGACGGCTTCGCAAACGTAAACCCCCAAAGACGTGGGGTCATTAGGGTTGGCCGTCAGAGCGAAAACATCCCCCGCGTGGATTTCCTTCCCGTCCTTGAACCAGCGAAGAGCCGGGGTCGGTACCCCCACGACCTTGCACTCCAACGAAACGGTTCCCTGTTCGGTAAGAAGAGCTCGCAGCTCTTCGAGGAACTCGGGAGCCTTGTACGTTTTTGGTACTAAAAATTAAAAAAATTGGATTAACCGAACGATTCGTTGGATAAATATTACTTATAGGTCTTCATGGTTTACTGGTGTGTTCAAAATTTAAATGATAATGATACTCAAAAAGTTTAAAGCAACTACTAGAAAACTCTAAGATTCTTCAAAACGACAATAGGGGAAGTACCTTTAAGACTTAAGTGTTTATTGCATTTCCACGTAAAAATTTCTGAATAAATGATCATTCTCTAATCAATCTCTTTTGCAAGAAAATCTCTATTCAATCCCAAAAAATATAAATTATTAATACTTTCGCGACACGATTGAGGTGGTAAGTGTTAAACTTTAGGTTAGGTCAGATTAGTGTAGGTTAGGTTAGTTTAGGGTTAGGTTAGGGTTAGGTTAGGTTAACTGCATATATACTCTCTATAAAAACGGTAATAAAAATATTTGAAAATCGTGTTGTAAGGAAAATTAAGAATCGTAGAAAGAAGCAGGATACTTGAGAAAAGAGTGTAGTAAGGGAATTAGAAAATATCAGAAAGGATCGGAGTAATTTAGAAAAGCAATTAATAGACGATGTAATAAAAATTATAAGAGGAAGAATAGAAGATCAAACGGAAATAGAATTAACAATAGAATATAAAGATGTGAACAACAAATAATGAGAAAAGTATTACAAAATTATCGATATTCTCTTACCGAGTACGTTGAGATGGCACGAGCTCGACGCTTGTCCCGATAAGTTTCGAGCTGTACAATTCCATCTTCCGACGTCTTTAATGGTAACCGGAGCGACATCTATACAATAAAAATTTCCCTCGTTTACGAATCTGTATCTTTCGCCCTCCGTTACTCGTTCCTCGTTTTTAGTCCATTCAACCTACGAAGAAGAAGAAGAAGAAGAAGAAGAAAAAAATTAAAAAGTCGGTGAGCCGAGTATCGATCTCGGAAAAAGTTACCGTTAAAGTGGAACTGCTTCTAATTTCTACTAAAAACCTGGTCCTGGTTCCAATTTTGACGGAGGAATCGTTGAGGCGTCTGAGAAAGGCCGGAGGTTCGTCGTCGTCTTCGTCGTCCGCGCCCCCCACTCTGAGTTCGACGTCTCTAGAAGCCGTTCCTAGAGGTGATCTGGCCGTTACCGTGTACAAACCGGCGTCAGCTTTGTGGACTCTATCTAGTGCTAATTGGACCGTGTTGTTGGTGATCCTCAACTGTCTTTGCCTTTCCGGCACGATGGGTGCTCCTCCATCTTTAGACCTGCAACGATAATAATATAATAGTATCGTTAATATGTTGAAGTAGGGATATATCGAGGTGGGAACATCGTTCCATCGTGCTCCGTAGGATGAAACGATGAAACAATAGTAGCAGTCAGCCAACTACAAGCAAACCAAAACCAAACAGATAACCACTTCAAAATTAGATTAAAACGTTGAGGTAACAAAAAAATGAAGAAGATACTCAAGTAGAACACAACAGCCCAATACCACTCGCAAATAAACCACAGGAAGAAGCGACACAAAAGAAAGTCATTCATCAAGTTTCTCTAACATTTAAAGCAGCTTTTTTGGCATTTCGCCATTTAAAAATATTCCTTCAGTTTTAAAGAAATATTATTTCAGCCCAAAACTCGCAAAAGTCCTCAGAATACACGTTCCACCTCAGAATCCACGTTCCTTCTCAAAATGCAAGTTACTCCTCAGAATCCACGTTCCTCCTCAGAATGCAACTTCCTCCTCAGAATGCACGTTCCTCCTCAGAATCCACGTTCCTTCTCAAAATGCAAGTTCCTCCTCAGAATCCACGTTCCTCCTCAGAATGCAACTTCCTCCTCAGAATGCACGTTCCTCCCCAGAATGCACGTTTCTCCTCAGAATGCAAGTTCCTCCTCAGAATGAACGTTTTTCCTCAGAATACATGTTTATCCTCAGAATGCAAGTTCCTCCTCAGAATGCAAGTTCCTTCTCAGAATGCAAGTTCCTCCTCAGAATGCAAGTTCCTCCTCAGAATGCACGTTCCTCCTCACAAGTGCGGGTATGCATGTTTCTCCTCAGAATGTACATTCCTCCTCATAAGTGTTGGTATGCACGTTCCTCCCCAGAATGCACGTTCCTCCTCAGAATGCAAGTTCCTCCCAAGAATGCACGTTCCTCCTCAGAATCCATGTTTCTTCTCAGAATGCACGTTCCTCCTCATACGGGTAATAACTTAAATTCGTTTTATCTCGGCGGAGATGGCCGATTGAATACCTTTTTATTATGCTTAGAAGTACACGTTATTAACGAGGCCACCAAGGTCTCCAAGGCCACTTTCAAGGCCCCGTGGACGGCGGTAAAGGCCATTTTCCAAGGCCACTTTAAAGGCTGCTCTTCCAAAACCATCAAGGCCATTTTCAAGGCCGGCGACGGCGGTAAAGGACATTTTCCAAGGTCACTTTTAAAGGACGCTTTTCCAAAACCACCAAGGCCATTTTCAAGGTCTTGATCTGAAAGCGGCCTAGTTCTACTACTCTACTTGTTCATTAAAATTTAAAGTTACGAGCGTATTTTACTTGCTTAGTACGTGGGTCCTCCTCAAAAAAGCGCATCTAATTAGTTCTAGTTTATAACATTATCTGATCGGGTTTAAAGAGTGTTTATTTATTAATAAAATGCAATTAAAATATTTCCAAATTGTATTTTAAAGCAAAGAATATCGAAGTTTTCTTTTGACAAATGTAAAAATCCAAAATTCACAAAAAAAACAATGAGGTATTTATCGCTTAAATTGTCCGGGTTGCGATGCCATCTATATCGGCCAGATTCTTAGAAATTTGTAGCCTAGGTACAGTGAACACTTAGGAATTTATAGATTAAAACAACCAGATAAGTCACGTTACGCAAAACACCTCGTTGACACTCGAAACAAACCTGCACTTTAGAAAACAACAGAAACAACAATAGAAATCCTTCGTATATAGGATAACGAGCAAGATATTAATTTTAAAAGATACAAGAGTATTGGTAACACCTACTCTGAATGAAATGAAACATAACCTTACATTTTTCTAGTTCTGTGAACACCTGGTTGAATATTATGTCAATGAAACATAACCTTGCATTTTATTTTTCTACTATTCTTCGTTTTTCTATATTTTTGTGGAAAAACTTCTACAAAAAAAGAATTGTTACGTTTGTGACACTCGATTAACGGCTGAACGCCCTATATTTAAATATAGAACGAGCGCTAATAACCTGTTGCGGTTCATTCGGGTAACGTAATAAAAAAATTATTTTTCCCGATAAGAAGCAAGAGTGAGATTTGATGTGTCTATTTAACAGCAAAATCTATGTCCGTTGATCGGCGTTTTGTTTACTCAAAATATTCCGAGACATGCATTCGTTTCTGCTAAAATAAACGTGCGTCGTCGAAGCTGAAAACATGATTTTATTTTGGCGAATATCCAGTCTATAGTTAGACGTGACAATTATCATAAATATGCAGTTACGAAAATATTTAATTGATTTCAAATATAGCCGTCCTTAACATTAAAAGATTTAGTAAATATATTTTTTCGGTTCCATTGTTTCGTCGTTTTTCTCTTATATTTTTTTTTCTTGCTTACACTGTCGTCGTTAGTTTTTTTTAAATGTTTCATTGCTTTTCCTTAACATTTCATCTATTATTATTATTATTATTATTATTTCCATATCCTTCATTTGGTTTCTCTACAAACTCCCCAGTAGTAAATAGTCACTTTTTCCCAACTGGGCACCATTTTCTGTGTGTCACTTGGCTAACCTAACCTAACCTAACCTAAACTGACCTAAACTGACCTAACCTAACCTAACCTAACTTTCTAACCTAACCTAACCTAACTTTCTAACCTAACCTAACTTTCAAACCTAACCTAACCTAACTTTCTAACCTAACGTAACCTAACCTAACTTTCTAACCTTCTAACCTAACCTAACCTAACTTTCTAACCTAACCTAACCTAACCTAACCTCAATGCGTCTTTTAAGTACTAACTTCACTCTAGTGTTCCAACAATTAAATAGACTTAAAATGTGCGTATTGATTAAAGATTAAAGAAGAGCTCTTACCCACTAGAAACGGATCCGTAACACCCTTGCGCGTGTTTCCCTGAGGAACACTTACAGCAGCTGCTTATGTTTTGTCCCATTTTCCCAACTAATCACCGATTTTCGAAATTCGGAACAAATACACTGCGACGGTACATCTTTTTCAAGCGAACGAAATAATATTTTTAATTTTAGGTATTTCCAACGAACCTACCGAATTGCACGCCGCTGGCGAAATGGACGAATGCAAAAAATAGGATTCGGGTCGGAAATTATTATTGTGTGTCAAGGTAAATGGGTCGAAAGTGGGTTTGTGCGATTTATTAAATACGTTTCAGTTATTTTTTTTATGAGAAAATTAACGCGTTGAAAAATCGCCGTTTATGTAGCTCAGATACGGCGCATCCGTGTTGACTATTAAAACAAATTATATGTGACGTTTTTTTTTTTTTGTTTTTATTGTTATGGTTTTTCACTTGCGACTATTCGGGATAGTTTTTCGAATGTTTTTGTAAGATTCGCGTTAGAATTTCGATTTCATAATCGAGATGTTAAAAAGCAAAATTTTTTTTTTTGCTTTATAATCGAAATTTATTCAAATTTGGACTTAAAAATCGAGATTCTTTAAAATTTCGAATATAATATCAAGATTTATCAAAATCTCGACTTCATAATCGAGATTTTGAAGAAAAACGATTGATTTTTAACGTTTTTGATTAAAATTCTAGATTCATTAAAATATTGAGGTTAAATACGAGATTTAAAGTAAAAAAAGAAGACTTTTTAAACACTTTCGGATGATTCATTAAAATCTCTACTTTAAACTCGAGATTTATCAAAATATCGACTTCATCTTGAAACAAAACGATTGATTTTTAATGTTTTTGATTGAAATTCTAGATTCATTAAAATATTGACCTCAAAGACAAGATTTAAAGTAAAAAAAGAAGATTTTTTTTAAATAATTTTCGGATGATTCATTAAAATCTCTACTTTAAAATCGAGATTTATCAAAATCTCCACTTCATAATCGAGATTTTGAAGAAAACCGATCAGTTTTTTAATGTTTTTGATTGAAATTTTGGATTCATTAAAATATTGACCTTAAAGACAAGATTTAAAGTAAAAAAAGAAGATTTTTTTTAAACATTTTCGGATAATTCATTGAAATCTCGACTTTAAACTCGAGATTTATCAAAATTTCAATAGAAAATAATCGAATTCTTGAAGAAAACCGATTAGTTTTTTAATGTTTTTGATTGAAATTTTAGATTCATTAAAATATTGAGCTTAAAAACCAAATTTAAAGTAAAAAAATAAGATTTTTATAAACATTTTCGGATGATTCATTAAAAACTCGACTTTAAACTCGAGATTTATCAAAATTTCAACTCCATAATCGAGTTCTTAAAGAAAAAAGATTGATTTTTAATAATAATCAGAAATAAAAAAAAATCCCAACTCTAATTTTTTTTACAACGTAAAATTAAATCCACCATTTTAAAGAGCCACTTCAACAGCGTTTTTTTTTTCAAAACTTTCGATTACAACGACGGAAAAAAAAACCTCTTAAAAAAAAAACTAAAAACCATCACAAATCGATTATGTCACGTCCCGTCGCGTTTCACTAAAAATAGAAAATAAATAAACCGCATAAACCGACCGATTTTCTCGTACGCGGCACAGAAATATACGAAAAAAAGCCACTTTTTCGAATCCGGTTTAATTTTCGAACGGCGAAAATAAAAAAAAAAGCGCTAGACTTTCCCGGCGCCACTTCAACGACTGCACGAAAAACTCGGAAAACTGATTCGATACGCCGAAGCTTAAAATTATTTTTATCGACTGCCGTGAATGCGAACCTGTGGTTACTTTCAATATTATCGCACACATCAAAGTCGTCCAAATAATAATAATAATAATAAGCTTTATTTTCAAATCTTATTTACTCATTACAAATGTATGAAACAATTATCAGATTAAATCGCTCGTGCTACGTGCTCGTGATTTTGTCGCAGAAATTAATTCGTGCATTTTTGTTTTTAATGTTTTTCATTGAAATTTTAGATTCATTAAAGTATTGAGGTTAAAAACAAGATTTAAAGTAAAAAAAAAGCGAGAATTTGAAACATTTTGGGGTGATTCATTAAAAACTCAACTTTAAAATCGAGATTTATCAAAATCAAGACTCCATAGTCGAGTTTTTGAAGAAAAACGATTAGTTTTTATTATTTTTGATTGACATTTTAGATTCATTAAAATATTGAGGTTAAAAACAAGATTTAAAGTAAAAAAAGAAGACTTTTTTTAACATTTTCGGATGATTCATTAAAATCTCGAATTTAAATGCGAGATTTATCAAAATCTCGACTCCATAATCGAGATCTTGAAGAAAAAAACCATTAGTTTTTAATATTTTTGATTGAAATTCTAGATTCCTTAAATTATTGAGCTTAAAGACTATATTCAAAGTAAAAAAAAGAAGATTTTTAAACATTTTCAGATGATTCATTAAAATCTCGACTTTAAACTCGAGATTCATCAAAATCTCGATTTCATAATCGAGATCTTGAAGAAAAAAACCATTAGTTTTTAATATTTTTGATTGAAATTCTAGATTCATTAAATTATTGATGTTAAAAACAAGATTTAAAGTAAACAAAGAAGATTTTTTTGACTTTAAAATTGATTAAAATAAAATAAATTATATTTATTGGATTAAATGAAATTTCGCGTCCGAGATGAGCGAATCGATTTTGAGCAAAAAAAATCGATTCCTTTGCTCTAATTTTTACATAGGGCAAACGTTACGTTCGAGACGATATAAGAACATAATAAAATTATTTTGGATCGTGAATCGCTGACCGATAAAATGTATTTAGTTTAGCTCTCGATCAACGATTTTTATAACTTCCTGCATGGATTACGTTTTGTAAAAATACCCGTTCGTTTATGTGTTTATATTCTATTTCTGGCATCGCCGACGAACGGCGAGTTTCATTGAGTGATAAACAATTTTCCGTACACACAAGAATAAAAACAACACGTGAAAAGGTGTTTTTTTTAAATATAGGACTGTGGCCTTTAATTGCTGCAACACTTTGTAAAAATGTGAGGTTAAGTTTACTTATTTTTGATGAAAGTTTTAATTAATTTAAATTTAGGGTTCATTTTTTGCGAAGTTGGTAGCCTTAAAATCACTATTCGAGGCGCCTCTTTAATAAACAGTCGTGACGTCACCAAACAGTTGGCTAACCTGCACACGAGGATTAATGACAGCATCACATAAATTTAAAGGTACGCGTTTGTTTGAAAACAGATCAGGTTAGCCAACTGCTGTTTAGTGAAGTCAAGGTCAATTTTTATAACAAACGGGATTAGGCAAAAAGGCTTTTCGTGATAAAATTGAAATGAATATTGTATTATGCTTTGTATTAGTTTATTTTATGTTTGAAATTTACAACATAATTAATTTTGAATCGAAATTCTAAAAATCTATCTCCATTTGGCAACGTTGTAAAGTATTGCCAACTTTAAAAATCTAATTTCCCCCGTCCGTTAGATTTTTTTTGCTATTCTGTTGACTACAAAAACAACTAAAAATTACGTCATTTCAAGTTTAACGTGAAAGACCTATATACGTGAATTTTTATTTTATTTTTTTTCTCTTTTGAATTACATCTTTTATGCCTAATTTTTGTACGTTATCGAATATTTATTCTTCTGGTTTATTTTAACGGCGTCTAGCGAATCTAAAAATGGGTTATTGTAAATAAAACGTCTTTAGAGTATATATAAATATCGAAATTAGCTTGTAGTGCAAACGAACAGCTCGCTTATTTATAGTTTTACCGCCGCCAATCAATATATTCGGATTAAAAAAATATAATCTAGCACAGAATTGGAATGCGAATATTTGATTCTAAACGTAAAAAGTAAGAGAATTCATTCTATATATTTCTCTCAAAGTTCGATAGGACGTTTCGATAAAACGGCTGTGGTCGTGCTGGGCTCCCAATTATCACTGAAAATGTTCGATATCGTAATACTTACGGGAGACGGAACAGTAGCCACGACCACGGCCAATGACAGTTGGGCGCCCTCTCCCGGTACATTTCATCATCATTGTTTATTTGTTTATCTTCACGTTTATGTTGTATTAATATTTTATTGGATAATTAATATGTATTATTATTATTATTATTATTATTATCGAGTTTCCATCCTGCATCTACGCTATTATCAAGTAGTTACTTTCAAACAGAAAATAATCAATGTGGATTTAGGAAAATGAAAGGAACACAAGACCTTATTGTAACACTAAGGAAAAATTAATAAACAAAGAAGAAAAAGCTATAGAAATGAGATTTTTTGAAAGAAAACAGGAAGAGCGGAAAAGGAATATATAAACAAAATCTTAAAATAGATCCCATAAATGACGAAATAACGGAAGGCCAACCGACATTTTCATGAACACAAAGTTTATGATACACACAAAAAAAGAAGTTCAAAGCAACCAAATACACAACTAAGAAGAATCTCTGCTAACAACAACAGAAAAAAAGAATGTCACTGGCCACTCTACAAAATGGCACAAGTCCTGATGAAAAGTGATCTATCTAAGCCAAAATAAAATATTTTGTAAAACAGGTAATTACAGATATAAAAGAACAAGATAATAAGATTTCACAAGTCAAATAGGATGTAAAATCGAAATACTAAGAAATAAATAATTGCTATTAGGTGTCAGTGCGTAATTTTTCACATGATAAATTAAATATATATCCTTTAAGACACGATTCTGATATCCTTACTGGTATTTTTAACATGGGCTGCACTAAAATTTTTTAGATGACCTTATTGAAGCTTAGCAAAAGGCAAAAAGAGGTGAAAATAACTCCGATATATTTTCAGAAGTAGATGAACAACGGTAAAAAGAAAAGTAGGATTGTTAGTAAAAAATTCCTAATATTAGATAAGAGTGATAGTGATAAATGCAAGTGGTGTAGAATATCCTGAACCTTCCAACTAGTTAAGTCAACAATTGTTATTTGTAAGAAAATCTCTTACTATGTAGTTATATATAAAGTGGTAAATTATCCAAAAGTATTGGGAGAAGAAGAAGCGGTGAAGGAAAGAGGTATCCAAAGGAAAAACATTCAAACAGGAACAACACACCAAAACAAATAAAGACAAAACAAATAAGAAAATAACCGAACTTCATGCACAACCTTACACTAAACGGTAGGCTTAAAACGAAATAATATTTCAATTGATTCATTTTTAGCTCTCAATTATGGTTTCAAAAATGTAGTACTATGGGGTGTGCCATTTAATAAATCGTACGTTTCATATTTACAGCGTTGTTATATCTCAGTCCAGTCCAGAGATTGTATATCAAAACCTGAATCTAAAGAAAAACACGACGGCAAAGTCCATAAAACGAAATAATAATAATAAGATCGAAATGAACCAGATAAAATGCTACTGCTAAAAGTATTGATTAATATGGTGAATCAATGTAAAAGAAGCTGTAGAAACCAAATGTATATTAGTGACCTTAAGAATGTTAATTCACCTTAAATGGAACTAACATAAGTTTAAAAATTTAACAAATTTTAGAGCAGATACATAAAATTCAAGTAACGAATAAAAAAAGGTGTCGATGAAATGTTATTAAAAAAGCGGGGCTTTTTTTGAATATTAAACTCACCACAATATTTCGGTGTCTTCTGTAAAGTCGAATAATTCCACAGAAAGAACGACATTGGTATTTTCAGTCACTGAAACGCACTGTAACGGATCGTCCCGAAATCTTGGAGGTTGGTTTTCCTGATCAGAACCTCCTGAAAATAAAAATTAATTGTAATTGTTTTGTTATGGGGTACGTATTTATTTATTTATTTGAATAAGAATAATTGAAAGTCGGGATCTTAAAGAAAAACAAGAAATTTAATGATTTAAAATCGGGAATCGTTGGAATAAAGTCGAGAATTTAAAGAATAATAATTTGTTATTAATTTGTTAGAAATTCGAAGTTAATTAAAATATGATGCTTAAATTAGAATTTTAAAGTAAAAAAGAAGATTTTTTTAAGCATTTTCGGATGATTCTTTAAAATTTCGACTTTAAAATCGAGATTTATCAAAACCCTAAGTGTTAAGTTGTATTTTTTCTTTTGAATTGAATGTACTTCTTGGATTTTCGGTCCTTCTGCTTCGAACTTTTTTTCTATTGTTTATCGAAGTTCTAAATCAAATTGTGTATTAGTTTCGCTTTTAAATTTGAATAAAAACGTTCGATTCGTGATTTTTTTTTACAGTTAGCTTACTTTTTATTTATTTTTAAATCAAACCAGAAATGCCAGGAATAACTGTGGCGCTCTTAAAATAGATTTGTACGTCTTGTTAGATATTATTTTAGTGCTACATCATTGATATATGAGTGAAAAGTATTAGAAAATTAAATTTAAAATAAATTACATTTAAATTATTTACAGAATTGTAGGTCCGCCGCTAGAGGGCGTAATTCAATGCTAAAAATCAAAATTTGACAAAAAACATTATTTATTTTGATATTTTTTCATATTTGCCAGGATATTTAACGTTTTTTTACTATTTTATGAAAATATAATAGTTTTTAATACTGTTTTGTTTTCCCCATAATTCTTATTTTTTTCAATAAGTACATGTGGCAACAGCGCGCCAGCCGAGCGACCCGAAACTCGTACTACGAGGGGTGAACAAAAATTAACCCGTTATATTTATTTTAAATTATATTATTTTCAAAAAACCAATTATATTTATGGACAAATGGTAAAAGGATGGGAAAAAATTATTTAAACGGAAATACGTCGTTTCTTTATTATTTTTTACTCTATTCAAAAAGTTTGTTGTTCGTTGATTATGTTACATACTAATATATATAATTTCATAAATATCGTTCGTTTCGTTTTAAAGATATTTACTTGGTTCCATATTTTATCCCAACCCTGTATATTAATTTTACTGTAATTAGTTTTAACATTATTTGCGGAAATATTATGTACCCCTCGTATTAATGGGCGACCGAGACATCGTACGCGCGACGTTGCCACATCCACAAATCAGCGCTTGGAGCCCGGAGTCAGCTTCTATTGGTGATTTCAAGTACCAATGAGGGCGCTCGAATATGTAAACAAATATGGCCGTTTACGAGTACTCTGCGCAAAATCGTTATACAGTGAAATTCCCTTTTTTTTATTTTTTATTTGTGCTTTTAGTGTTTTTAACTATTTTACAAATTTGTTTAGACAATTTTAAACGATGAGTGACTTTTTTATTTTGTTTGGAATGCTAAGCATATCATTTTAATTCTACTTCTCCCTCCTTTTCAAATATATTTAATACTATTATCTTTGGAAAAATAGTGAAAAGGTATATTTATTTTTTTAGGGCGACAACAATTGGTGTTATGTTTTGTAACGTTGGAAATGGACGGTCCAACCGACATTTTCATGAACACAAAGTTTATGAGACACACAAAAAAAGAAGTTCAAAGCAACCAAATACACAACTAAGAAGAATCTCTGCTAACAACAACAGAAAAAAAGAATGTCACTGGCCACTCTACAAAACGGCACAAGTTCTGATGAAAAGTGATCTATCTAAGCCAAAATAAAATATTTTGTAAAACAGGTAATTACAGATATAAAAGAACAAGATAATAAGATTTCACAAGTCAAATAGGATGTAAAATCGAAATACTAAGAAATAAATAATTGCTATTAGGTGTCAGTGCGTATTTTTTCACATGATAAATTAAATATATATCCTTTAAGACACGATTCTGATATCCTTACTGGTATTTTTAACATGGGCTGCACTAAAATTTTTTAGATGACCTTATTGAAGCTTAGCAAAAGGCAAAAAGAGGTGAAAATAACTCCGATATATTTTCAGAAGTAGATGAACAACGGTAAAAAGAAAAGTAGGATTGTTAGTAAAAAATTCCTAATATTAGATAAGAGTGATAGTGATAAATGCAAGTGGTGTAGAATATCCTGAACCTTCCAACTAGTTAAGTCAACAATTGTTATTTGTAAGAAAATCTCTTACTATGTAGTTATATGTATCTACATTTTACTTACAAATTATTTTTTCAGAATACAATAATTAGCCCATACTAACAGAAGTGTTTCAGGTATTGGAAAATAGAGATAGTACTGGTACAAGCACACAATCAAAAGTTATCCAAATCCCCTTATACCAAGAATAATAGTAATAAAACTGCCTTTATTTAACAAACGTGTACAATACATCACATTTGCCCCAGGAAGGCAAATATTTATAATTATTGTTTTTTTTTTTTTTTTTGAAAAATTAAACTCCATAATTTGGTATAACAGTATTCGACATCTAAATGAAATACAAGAATCATTTGGAAATTCAAGATAAGTATTATTTATCTTTCCATGTTTATTATGAATAATTTCCATAAAGTAAGAGTTGAAACAATTAATTTAGTTGCAAGAATCACAGCTACTTGTCATATTGAATTTGAATAAGTATGTTAATTTTTAGATTTAATTAAACATACCTTTACTTACTTGAATGTAGTTCGTGGCTAAGTCTTAATGTATAGCAGTTATTTTTTGTTTTTTTACTACATAATATCCTGTTCCATTTTTCCTTTCTATCATTAATTTCTGTTTTATCTTCTTTGACTTGATCTTCCAATCTTCTCTTTGGTTTTCCTACTTCTGGTGTGCAATTAGTTAATCTTCTTATTATTACTTTTGAATATATGTCCGTGCCATTCTAATCACTCATATTTTATGAAATTTGAAATAATTATTCCATTTCATGGTTCATCACATTTCTCCATTTTGACCGGTTAGTAAAAGTCTCTTAAACCAGTAATTTATTCCATTTTGAATCCTTTATTTGTGTCTGTGAATTTATTTGGATCTTCTATTGACTCGCAAAAAAGGTCTTAAAATTAGTATTTTGAATTTACATTTAAATAATCCTGGTAAATGGTAATTTTTGTTGTTAAACGTTAATGATACGATTTGTTTAGCCACAGAAAATGAAAATGAACAGGAAGAAGGTACATACTTTGTGGACCAAGCGGGTCATTATTATTTCCAAGCGAAGGGTTCCAGCCAACCGGTAATGACGGTTATGCCCTCGATCGGCACCGCCACTGATCCCGATGAATTCGTTATAAACCAAGAAAATGATGAAGAGGGAGAAGAAGAGAGCGAAGAGGTAACGGTATAAATGTGTCATAATCAAAGAATGAGTCAAATATTTTTACCTTATAAATTTATATATACATATGTAAATTCTTATTAAAAAGCTGATAATTATAAATATTGTGTGAAGGAGTGACGAACATCTATTTTCTGAAATAATCGTGTTGTAGAACCCCTGATAGCAGGTAAATTGTTCAGAAGTCAATTATTCCAAAACAAATTATTCAAAAGCAATTATTTGGATATATTTTCCAGACTATTAAGAGAAAAACTAACATTCTGGAATCTGGTTCCACAGTGGAATTGGTGGTTTGTTGGTAGCAGGGACGAACCTCTTTCTTATATTATCGATATCAGGCGAACTTCTCGCTGAAGAATTACTGAATACTGTTGTGTGACTTCGAGTCGAGCAGCGTCTACGACATTTCAGTCAGTTATAACTCCCGCTTTTCACTTTTTCAATAGATTCTGCTGTCGATTTGTTTATCTTTGACAAACATAAAAACGCTAATTGCGATATACATGTTTGCAAGGAATAAACTCTTATTTCCTCAATGAAAACAATAACAAAGGGAATCAGATATTGTTGCAAAACAGTTGTTGTGTCTTTTGTAATAATAATAATAATAATAATAATAATAAATTGCTACATTTGCCCCAAGAAGACATGAAATATGATGATGTTTCCTTAAATTAATAATATATCTGCAACAGATATTTTGCGGACGTTGCAACTTATTTTTTGAATAATTATTTAAACATGGGTAGTATACAATGAAACGATAATTTAAAATAAAAAGAACTAATGTTTCACAAAGCTTTTTACGCATTTTAAAATGTAAAATATCTGTATTCACATACAGAACACGTATTCTTGCATAACACTTTTGTAGTAACGATTTTAGGTGACTTTTAAATCTAAGTGACTGTTCAATTAGCCTCATTTGATAATTCAATTCTACCTCCATCCAATTCTAGATTCACTCAACTTTTAATATATTCTCGATTATTTTTAGGACTAAATAAAACCGCAGTCATTTTTTTTGATGGGTTTATAGTTAAATTATGTTGCTTCGAGTACTGAAAAATTGTATTTAAATCATGGTTAACAGCCTCATTATCCTGTTGTTTTTTCAAAAGGATTAAAACAATGCAATAATTTCGTGTCGTTCTATGTCATCCGGTGATATTTACAAAATCAATTCACCTACTAAGAATTCAAGTTCTCAATTCAGGAAAAAGTGTGTTACCTTTCAACATTTTGTATGTAGCTATTCGTTTTTGTTCAATTGTACTTATTCGTTCATAATTTACTTGTAGGGGGTTCTACAATAAATAATTTTTGTATGAGGTGTTACAATAATATACGAGTTGTTTGTTTTATTCATGTGTAAATTTTTAGCTAGCTCTTAAATGAATGTATATAATAGATTTCCTTAATTCTGCAAAAAGGCTGTAAACATGAGCTATAATCAAAAATATAGATTAAAAAAAAGTTCCCTACATTTTTGTCCTAAAGTGAACTGTTTTCATTATAAGATTTCTAAAATTTGCCAACAATTTTGTGCTTATCTCACAGACCAAAGAAAAATTTCATGTACAACACCCTGTATATTTTATAAAGGCATATTTGGCCCAAATAATCTGCACTTACTAAATGTTTCGATACGACTCGCCCTGTATATAGAGCGAGGTCTTTAAATCTACAATTTGCTTGGCATAAACGTATTTATAAATTACTTCTATAATACGGGTTATTTTTACGCCTAAAACTTCAATTTCTGTAATCTAAGTATAGAAATGAAAATGCACAACAAAAATTCGCTTTTACGCGTCAAAAATGAAAAATATTCGGACACAAAAATAAAGAATATTTTTTAAAATCGCTGCGAATTTCATAATATACAGTATTAGTAATCAAAATAAAAACGAGACAGCACAAAATCATAATAAAAAAATTAATTACCGCAAGGTGGTTTTCTAATTTTTATTTAAAAAAAATACTTTAATAGGTGCCAAACGTTCCGTACAAAATAATTCTACTCGGTGCAAATATTTCGAGTTGTGCAATTAAAGTACTTAACGAACCGGATTAATTAATGTTTTTTAGTACTCCAAGGGCGCAGGGCCCGGGGGGGGAGTGACACTGACCTTTGAGAAATTTCATGATGTGAGGCCGAGCCCTGCAGATGTTGCCATTAGATCCGCACCTGCACCGCACACGGTAAAAGAGAAGCGAAACTACTGGAGGCGGAGGCCCGCGGACCGACGTCGGCGTCGCGGCGCTAAAACAGGAACGACGTCGGCCGAGCAATTTTAATAATGCACACGGCGCGCAAAAAAAAATTCGATATTTTTTTTTTTTTTTTTTTTTTTCTTCAACAATCCGAGTTCGTCTAGATTATAAATTATGCTTATCTGAATTTTTCACGGTACTATGAAGCTTTTTTAAGTTGTATTTCGGTACAACGGCATTTTCTAGATTCGATAAAAGATTGACAGATTTTTTTACAGGCCTAAATAATCCACGTCCTAAACATTTTAACTCATCACAATAACAATTTGAAATAAGAGATTTCGGAACGGATGATGAAGTTAAATTTAAATGATAAATTAAAAAGATAATGTCTAAAATTGCCAATCATTATTATATTATATCATAACAATGTAGAAAAGGCTTAAATTTAAATTTGAGAAATACTAATACAATCTTATTTTTTAGATAAGAAAATGGGAGTTTTACGAAGCCAGCGTGTACCTAAATTTATAGTGTCAGGTGTACTACAAGGATCCATTTTAGGCCCTTTACCGTTTTTACTCTAAACCTCAGATCTGCCAAATGTAGTAAATAAGTGCGCGGTGCAGATGATACACAATTGATTCATTGTTTTGACCCATTAAATATCCCCAGCTGCTAATGAATCTATAAATAGTGATCTAACTCTAATATCTTAGTTCTTCAAAGCACACAATTTAACCATGAATCCGTCAAAGACAACCGCTGTTCTATTTCGTAGTAAATATAAAAGATTAAATATTCAAAATTCGATACAACTCGAATTAGATGATGTTGCAATAAACAAAAAATTTAGGTCTGATTATAGATCAGTCATTAAGTTTTAAAGGTCATATAAGTACACTTGTTCAAAAGTGTTATATGAGAATGCGTATGCTTTATTAAAATAAACATATAAATAAATTATAAATCGGTGTACTCTTAAGGACATATTGTTAGCCAAGCAATGATATATAAGTATATCTTATTACTTACTACGTTTGTACATGTATTTCAGAATTATTTTGTATTAAATTTTTTATTTTCTTTTATTTAAATGTTCATGTTAGCCAGGAAGATTTAGAGCTAAAGAGTAGCTCTAAGCTAATCTTCGCCTCTTATAAAAGCACAATTGTTAAATAAAGACACATTATTATTATTATTATAGTTTATGCGATCTTCAAAGTTTACAAACCGACTGTGCCGCATCTTTTGTAGTATTTAATATAGTAAAATGATTAACACTAGTAAATGAGCTTCGTTATTAGACTTTAAAACTTGCACACTACTATCGGCAAGCTCTATTATTACTTGGACCAACTTTAAGAACTTTACTGTTTTAAAATAACTGTAATAAAATATTTGTAGCTTTCAGATCCTCATCGTTGGGACCAAAGTGTTTGAAGGGGTTGATGTTATTCCTCTATGGTTAAATTCACAGAGAATGGAAGAAAATAGTACAATAAAATAATAATAATAATAATAATAAAGTGAGTGTAGAGATTTTTTTCATTATACAACGGTTGGATATATTAGTTTATTCGACCAGTTTCCTTAATCCAAGCGGCAATCCTCCCTCGGGATTAACATTAAAATTCCTCCTGCTTAATTTCATTGTAAATATCCTGCCATATTTCTGAAACATTTTTCAACTTCAAGATTTGCATCCAAAGATCTTTTAAAATTTTCCATCGATTTCCTTGTATCGAACCCTTATTTTTCCAGTAACTTAATGGTTTGATGAAATAGTTATAAAATGAAATTGCAACTACTATTAAAACCCAAGCGGTCTGCGTTATTATGTTTATTTCTAAATTGTTAATCTTATTTTTTTTTCAAACACACACAATGACTTTCACTGGATGAAATAAATGATCTAATAAAGTCTTGTTTATTTTAAAAGATAAAATAGTTGCATAATTATGTGTATTAAAATCGCAATATGTAATAAACCATTTTTTCGATTATAAAATTATCTCAGAATCTAAACTTTCGCCGAGATTTATTATGAGATGCTCCACTTTCAATTTTCAATTGTTATGTACGTTTTATAGTGTCAAATATTCTCTATATTCTCTAGTATATAAAAAACGCCTTAAATAATTTTTAATCGATACAGATTTATTTAAAAATGTGTGTAAAATGATATGAAATTTTATTAAAATTAAGGAAAAATATTTTCAAAAATCTAATGAGAATAAAAATCCATGTTTATGAAATCTAGAATCAAAGTTTTTTTTATAAAGTTATTTCTTCAAACGAATCAATATTTATTAAAAACCAGGAGAATGAAAAGTCATAATATCAAGATTTTTTTATTAAATTATAACTGTTACATACATTTTCAATTTTTTGTAGAAAAGTAAGTGTTCAATATCTCAAAAACAATCAAGAAAAAGATCACAAAAAATAGTAGAATAGTAGAAGTCTCTTTTATTGGGTGCACCCTGTATATGTAAATGTGGTATTCATAAAATTTTAGATAAATTTAATTTAAAAACTCTTATTGGAATTTTTTTGAAAACCCTAATAAAAACGAAAATAAGAGGAAATATAACGAATAACCACCCTGCACTTCTAAATAATAAAGTAATGCCACTAACAATAACTGTATAATCAATCCATAAATATCAACAATATCAAATAATGATTAAAAACAATGTTTACGTTAAGAAAAGGAAACAATAAAAAACCGAATAAGAAACAACTAAACTGGAAACATAAAATTTTAGTGGTTATGCAAATATATTTTGATACTCGACCAATTTAACCAAACTCGTTCCGAATAACAGAATTTTAGTTAATATTTATATATATATATTTACGTTTGCATAAATTCAAAAGTATCAGTGAACTCTTCTTTGATAAATTAAACTATGAGTTTGCCTTTCAAATTTTCAGCCCGAGATATTATTTCCCAAGGAAAAACTAGCGAGGAAAACGTAGAAGAAATAAAAAAGTGGTTGCTCGAATCGAACTTAAAGTACGTACCTAAAGAAGTTCAAGATGAAATGTTGGTGCTATTTCTGCTGTCGTGCAATAACGACAAAGACCTCGCAAAGAAAACCATCGAATCTCATTATAGAATAAAGAAAGAGGCGCCCCATATATTCAACCAACGACAAATGCACCGCCAGGATGTTCGGAAAGCGTTCCGAACAATGTAAGTAGCGATTTTTCTTTCATAGATGTCCGATGAAAAATTGCGACGTAATAAATTTTAGAAAAATGATTCGTTTACCCGGAAGAACGGAGGGCAATAACGCCGTTATTTATTTTCGATTGAGAGACACCAATTACCGAAACATGGACGTAATTCCGATAATGAAAGCGTCATTCATGCTGCTGGATTTAGAAGAAGCGTCACACCCTCCGGACGGAATTATTTACATAACGGACATGACAGGGGTGAGAACAATATTAAAAACTGTGCGGTTATGCACACCATCAGTTTTTCCCTAAATTTTCAATGCTAAAACAAAAAAGTAACACTAAATTAAAACGTACCCATTGGTATACTAACTTTTACCGATATCATAATTTCTTAAGGTAGTTTTTTTAATAAAACTCAACTACCAAACAAGAAAATGGGTGAGAAAATATAAGAAATAAACCTGTAAATAAAATTTGTTAAACCCACACGAGTGGTACAATGTTGCAATTCAGTTGTGACCGTACAATTACAGTTTCTGTTTGTTAATACGCAATTTTTTTTTTAGTTTGGATTGATGCACTTGTCCAGAATTAGATTAGACCCGTTAAGAAAATATTTCGCTTATCTTGGAGAAGGTATGCCAATAAAATTTGTCGCGATGCACTTTCTGAACGCAAATTATGCCTTGGATAGGCTGCTCTCCATAATTAGAGTGTTTTTGATGCCAGATTTAATGAGAAAGGTAATACATAAACTATGTATAGGCTAAAAAAAAACGATATAAATACAAAATTATAATACTGCAGCCGATGTGCCATTCTCTAACTACGTTAGAACCATCGACAGATGATCCAGCTTTAATTAGCGAACGGCATGTTTAGGGCAGTATTTTGATTCGAGCAAATATCTAATTATTCTTTATTTAGTTACATATGCATAGACGAGACTTTCCTCATGAAGAACTCTTCAAAATAGTTTCAAAGAAGTATCTGCCGAAAGAGCTGGGAGGCGATTTAGGTGAAGAAGACGAACTGTGCGAAACGACTATTAATTTACTCAAAGAAAGACAACACTTCTGGGACGTTGAGGAAGAAATTCGACAAAATTGTTAAATTAAAAAAGTCCCAAAAATTAGGTCTCCCGTCTTTTGTTAGAGAGAAAGTTTGTACTTTTTGATTGTTACCGGTACTGCCTTGTAGATCCTCCGGGTGCACACATTGAGGCCAACGTTGCCTCCAATGTGGTCGCGGCCACACATTAAAATTCCATTACGAACTCACGTTGGTCCCAATGTGTGAGCGCTTCGAGAAAAACCGGCCCAACGTTCGCTCCAATGTGTGGATCCGGCCTTAGTCAATAAAAACGTTTGCATTAATTTCCTACTGTGTATTTTTATAAGAAACATGCTACTAGTATTTAATTAATTATAAAATTAATGACAAGATAAAATTATTTGTCCAGTAAATTTTGGTTCAAGGATCAGTATCAAACATTTTCTGCGAAATTAGTTGTTAAAAGTAACATTCTTATTGTTTGTAAAAATTTTTAGTACTAATAATTTGGCAAGTTTTGTTTGTAAATTTTAATTACGTTTGTTTTTTTACTGTAATTTTAGTCGTTATATCTTCTAGTATGTGTATCCTTTTTTATTTGAAATTTTTAAATGATGAAATGCACAGTAAATACGCTTCTATAGAGAAAATTCAGATTATTTTAGCATTTAAGTGTAGTTTCATATTGCAATCACAATGAACAAAAGTTGACCAATAGGAAGAAAAATGCTTTAGAAGAATATACAACATACACACTAGAAAATATTCCAAGAAAACCAAAGTCATTTTATTTTCTTTCTCTAATTTCTAAAATAGTTACTAAAGAGTTATTATATTATATTGATATTGGTCTATTTAGTGCTCAAATTTTTGGTCCTCTAAAACTTAATATTAATAAAACTTACATTTTCAGAGTAATATGTTTTATGTTTTACCGATATGGAATTGACTGTTTAGGAACCAACAAATATTTTGGGTATTATTATGCGAATAAAGAATTTATGGTGTGCAAACAACCACTGTGCAATCATTACCTGATGCGAATTTTTATATAAAAACTTTCGAATTTAATGATAAGTATTTATTATTCTAAAGTACAACATAATCTGAATCTTTACGAACTAATTAATTAAAACTAATACTAATTTAAACTATCTAGATAAAAAAAATACAAACTTTCTTACATTCTAAGCGATATACATTATCATCAGTCCTTGTACATTCCTCACTTCGTATCCAATCAATATTCTTTCACCATTGAAGTTATGTATCCCCACAATATTGTAAATGTTTGGTTGCAATTGTGAAAAGACTGGCTACAGGAATGTACAACACCTAGAACCGAAACCTAACTGCTGAGAACTATGACAGTTTCCCGAATATTTTCCTAAATTTCAAGAACTTTTTGGGCCGAGAAGACAAGGTTCTCGGTTTGTTCACCTTTATTCTCTTTTCCATGTGAACTATCTTCACGTTGTTGGTGCTCTTAGTTTTTTTTTTTTTCGTCTGTAGAGTTACTAGGCTGAGAGAATTCTTATATTCCCGGACTGGCCTTTTAGGGTGGCTTAACACCATTGCTTTTGACTAACCTAGTTCTATATTCTCCGTTCTAAAAGCTTAGGCTGAGGTGAAGTTTTTAGTCATTGGCTGAGCGTTTTTAAGTCTGTTTAACAGGATTCTCCTTGGGCATCACTAGTAGAGTGGAGGAAAAGACCCACTATTCCATTAATATCCGTTTTTCTCCGAAAAGTCGGCTTACTTGAACCTCGGTGTGCATTCCCACAATACGGGTTGCATAGGCTAAAGTAATTGCGATGGATATATTAAACAAGACCCAGGTACCAAACCTAACTGCTGACAACTATAACAGTTTCCCTATAAACCTTCGCAAACGTGTCAAGGATTTGCTGGTTCGAGAAGCCAAGACAGTAAAAAAATACGGTAGTATTTTACGTGATTTGAGTCTTCGTTCCTTTTGTCTAGTGAACTTTCTTCGAAATCCATAAGAGCTCTTAATCTTCGCTCCTTTTTCTTTCAAAAAATAGTACTCTTGTATTTGGGATCCATTAATTTAAAAAGAGGGAATAGGTTGAGATGCAGTTTTTAGTTGTTAGTCCAGGAAAACCGTCTAAACCACACGGATGTACATACAAGATTTAAAAATTTCGTTAACTGCAGTTTTTCTTCAAATAGTCGGCTTAACTGAAACCGGGATGTTTTCTTAGAATGTTGTAACTGTTTGAGGTCAAAGCCATTGTGAAAACGTTGACTCCATGGATATATACAAGACCTAGAACAGACAACTAAACCAAGAAAATATAAAAATACTGTAACATTTTACATGATATTAGTCTTCATTCTGATTGTCTAATGAAGTTTCTTCAAAATCCATAAATGCTCTAAATTTTCGTTTTTTTTTTTTGCAGAGACTGTTTCTTTACCCTTATTATTCCCTTTTTCAAATAAAATTTATTCACGTTGTTGTTGCTCTTAGTTGCGTTTGTTTTCTTTTCCCATAGGTTTTTTATTTGTTTACCTCTGCATACTGAAGTATATTCTTTTTCTACTGGTTTTTATACTGGTTTTTATTCTCACTGTATTCTTTCCCTCTTAAATATTATTCTCAGACTGGTCATAAAATAGCGCTAGCCCAGGCGTTTCTTTCTTTTATTGAAAATATTTGACATTTTAGAAGGGGTATGCTCGAAACTGAATCTACAATAAAATTACCAGTTACATATCCTAATTTTGATGTGACTGTGTTACCTTTCATTTTTTATTTCTAGTGATTCCAGGCTGAAACAATTCTTATACTGCTGGACTGGCCTTTAATACTTGTTTAACATCATTGCTTTTGGTGAACCGGGTTCTATATTCGCTGAATCCTGCATTTTGTCCTTAAAATGTCAGTTCACCTAAAAATGAGTAATTTACACACTTAGAGTTCTGTTTTTTCAAATTTACAAACAGTAAAGTTGAATTTTATTAATCAGAGGGGAAAGACAGCTCGCTCAGTATTGAAATCTTGCGGAATGAGTATTTTCTTTTGCTTAGAGAGTTGAGAAATTCGAAATTTGTCTCGCAGGGAGTAGCGTAAGTTGGTTCCTTTTTGATTTATACATATAAAATTGCAATTCCCTTTAGTTCCAGCTTTATTCATCGAGTTCCGGACCTTTTGCCTTAAACCTAAAAAATAACCGGCTATTGATAATATATTTTTCGATTAAAATTTATCTTCTTTAACTTCATTGAGTCTCATTTATATTTATTTCATTACAATTTTTGTGTGGCTCAATTATTGTTTTTTATTCTTCCATGTATTTTATTTTTCATCAATACTATTGGATTACAAAAAGTTGGGCCCACCAGTTTAAAAATAAAACAATATCCTGCAATAATTGGTTAATAATAAAATCATTTTTTTAAAGCAGTGTAGTTTTTTTAGACAATATTCTAATAAACGTCCGAGATATTTTTGTTACTTTTTGGAACTTTTCATACAAAAGCAAGTAATTTATATTATCCACATATTAATATTCAGGTATTCAATATAATTATTGATCATCAAAGGGTTCAATTATAAAAATATAACAAAAACATTCTTCTTGATTCTACTTCATTTAAAAGCGATTTGAAAAGTTTGATGCACACAACTAAAAGTTACTAGAAATGTTACCAAACTATGATGAGTACACTGTTCATTTTTCAGAGCCGTGTTCCAAAATTTGTCAAGACAATATTAAAAAACGTTAAAAACGCTTTTTTATCTCTACCGAGATCACGTCTATAGTTCATTATGTGCCGAGAAGTTAAATTGAAAGCTATATATTTTAATGAAAGTTTGTTGTACAAATAAAACAAAAAAATTGACTGCACACCAAAAACCTAACAGGCCGTATATTTATACTTCAAAATCAAAGCAATGATTGATTTTGGGTGGAATTCTTTATGCAATTTTTCTCTTCCAATAGTTACTTACACATATTCATTTTGCATTGTTTCTCTAAAAGAGCCAAATGTCCTAAATTCGAACGCAACAGAAAGTATCTTTAGTCCGTGACAGAACACTATTCAGTTCTGTGTGAAACTGGCTGCCCATTGACCAATAAGGAGCCGCCAATGTTGCCAACTTAAATTCAAATCGCTCCTCCCGGTTTTTAAATGAAGTATTGTATTTATCAGAATTCTTCTATTTTTTTTTATTTGATAATTACATTTGAACGAACATTTATTAATTTAAAAGTTTCGGTGTTAATTTTAAAATCATTTTCTTCGTTTATATGCATTACGTTACCAATTTTCGAACATTTGCTAACCTATTCCCTATTTTAAATTGAATATTTTCTTCTTCTTTTTAAATATTGTTTTGCTTTTTTTAAGTCTTCTTTTTACAATTGGAATTTCTACCTTATTTAACTTAGGGTATATATTTTAATTTCACAAAATTCCTGTGAACGATTTTAAACAATTTGGCCGTCTGTTTTCTACAAATATTGGAATTCTATATAAATGCAATGTACCTCTTGTACAAATTTATTTCTTTTTTATTTTTCAACACGTACGAAACACCTCGTCGCTTTTCTGCGCTCCTGATACAAAATTCGAATTTTTAAAGTAGAATTTTAATTGAGAGAAAAAAGGCGGGAAACACCTCGTCGCGTTTCTGCTCTACTGATACGAAATTCAAAACTATAATTTTAAGCGAGAGAAAAAAAGGCGGAAAATACCTCCTCGCGTTTCTGCTCTCCTGATTGAAAATCTTAAAAAAATAGGTAAAAAACTTTTCGCACGCCCCCCGTCCATCTTAATCTTTTTGTACGACCCTCGTATGTGCTCCTTGTGGCGCCAACTATCGAATAGCGTGCGAAGTTCGATGTTCACGTACAGTCTAAAAGATGGCGCTCGCGTCGTAAAAAATAATACCCGTGGCGCCATCTACGAAAAAAGATGGGAACCTTCACATGTTCGAATACTCCGACAGACGGCGCCACCAGCCCAGAAGGTTCCAATCTTTTTTCGTAGATGGCGCCACGCGAAACTTTGTATACGAGGGTCGTACAAAAGGATTTTGTACCAGAGGTATTTTTCGAATTTTTATAAATATAGAAATTTTCGTATTTTGTATCAGGAGAGCAGAAAAGCGAAGAGGTGTTTCCCGCCTTTTTTCCCAGTTAGAATTCTAAATAAGTTTAAGTACGTTTTTTAATGCAAATCACTTTAATTTTTCACAGTTCAATAATTTTAATCAATTGATTCTAAAATGACAAAAAATGACAGCGTACGTATAATTTACAAATAATACCGTTAATAAAAGCGTTTTATTAGAAATAAAAACCAAACTTGTCGTTGCGTCTCTCGCTTCTTCTTCTTCTTCTTCTTCCCTTTTTTCCGCCATGGTTTCCTTAATCCATTTCGTAAAACTGGAGACTCGAGCAAACACCGTCGGTCTGCTTTGGCTACAAATCGACCACGAAAAAGAAACCACCCCGAGGAGAATCTTGGGGGGACTATAGTAGGGTCTGAGTATTAAAGGCCCCCCCGAATCTCCGCCACAGGCGCCCTTGCTATCGTCACCGCACGTACAAATATGATAGTCTTGCATTTCCTAGAAAAAATAACATTTAAATTATTAAAATAATTACAACAAACACCCAGTACGTGAAAAGAAATTTAAAATATATTTTATAAAATAACGAATTAGTAGTAGTATAAGATTAGAAAACTTTGGGTGTGTTTAGAGTAAATTGAGGTCGGGTTTTAAACAATTGTTTAGGGAACGCAAAAACAAAAACAAGGTTAAGTCGATACATCGCACCAACCGAAAAGTTTTTTGAGACGCTTGAAATAGTTAAATTTTCTAGAAACTTTAATGTTCGAATTAATTTCATGAGTTGATAGATTTTAATTGCATCTCTAAATTATGAAAAGTATTTGCGACATGCCGATTTTGGCAACTTCGTACAGAGCCAAATTATCAGAATTATAACCTGCGATTGGTTAAACGTAAAAATCGATAATCATCTCAGAAAAAAAAAAGGGTAAACTAATGACGTAATCAATTTTTCGAACGAATATAATATCCCCTACAAGCGAATTAATATGAAAATTAGTTGACCGGGAATAGTTTATTTTTTGATCTTTATTATTTAAGAGAATCTCTACTTACTTCATTTAGACGAAGGGTATAATTGATGAACTGTTTTTTTTAAGAACTAGATTTGGTCTATTTATTATCAATCACAATTTTTACTATCGATAAAGTTGCGTTCGTTTTTAATGGCATTAATATTCCCGTTTGTGCGTTTCGCATCTTGATTCGTTTAACTTTCTATTTTCATTTTTTATCCAGGAGATCGTAGCACCATCCCATATTGTACCTCATGTTGCCGGGGCTTCTTTGGCTCGTTTTCAGAACAATCGAATTGCTTCGTTGCCTCGGCCAGCGAGATCTCCCGATCCGTCACCCGTCGAGCACGTCTGACGTATTACGGGAAAGATATTACTCAATATATCTCACCCTCCGTAAACTGTAGCGGCTCTGCAGCACGAGTTACAGATAACCAGGGATGAGATACCTCAGGAGGAAATCGATTACCTCATCGGAAGTATGTCCGGACGTCTTAATGAGTGCATAATTATTACGGAGTGTTCTTTTTTTCATGTCACTTATTATATTCCTCTTACATTGGTCACAGTGATTAAATTTTTTACAGATTGATACATTACAAATTTGACGTAGAATAATTGTTTAACTATTATGAACCGTATATACACGGTGGGTAAACGAAAACGAAACGGAGCCATTCGCAGGAACTGCGTCAACGTTTTCAAAAAACACAGAGACCCGTCGATGACATTTTTTTCTGAAATTTTCGATTTCGCGTCGTTGAGTACGCCAATGGTTTAATTGTTGATTTTCTTGCTTCGCATTGTTTTTGTAATTTTTTTTATCACATTTGTAAAAGACAAAGAAGGTTTTATTTAATCGTGTTTTTGAAAATTAAATACCACGGTTTATTCCGTTGCGGAAAGGGTAGATATCATTTCGCTTTATTTTATGAACGATAAGTGTGCAAATGTAACGGCTCAATTATTTAATGATAAACGGGTCAGTAGGAAGTACGTTCTAGAGTTAGTGAAAACATTTCAACGGACTGGAAATGTAGTTAATAAAAAACGAGAAAATAGACCGGTTGTAGTTAATAGAGCTAGTGAAGTTGCAGTTTTAGGACATGTTCATCTAGATCCTACGTTAAGTACAAGGCAATCAGCATCTGTGTCTAGAATCAATCCAACCGGCATTCAAACCATTTTGAAGAAGAAGAAGAACAAATTCCATCCGTATAAAATATACGTTTATTGTAGGAACTTAACGGGGATGATTATGACCGCCGTTTGCAATTTTGCGAAATAATGAGGGAGCGAGTAGAGAACGACGATCCACAGTTTCTTTTTAATATTTGTTTCTCCGATGAACGCAGCTTTTTTAAGAAACGGTACCGAAAATCCTAGTAATTGCCGCTACTGGTTTGATTCAAAGCCAAGAATTTTCCATTTTCCAGACGGTACATACACAGCAACAGCAAAAATGAAATGTTAAGGCTGGAGTTTCGGGTGACCGGCCGGTGGGTCCATATTTATTACCTGCTAATTTTACTGACGAAATGTATTTGCAATTACTGGAAGATGCTATCCTTGACCGATATTATTAAAAACGATCAACAGTACAGTGAAGATCGTTTAACGTTTCAACAAGACGGTGCTAGTGCGAATTATGCTTTAATTGTTCGTCAGTATTTAGACCAACATTATCCGCGGCGCTGGATCGGAAGAAGAGGTAGCATTGAATGGCCTCCACGGTCACCAGATATGTCGCCCCTTGATTTTTTTATTGCGGGGATATCTCAAAAGTAAAATCTACAAAACACAACCGGCCTCTTTGGAAGATTTGCTTCAAAGAATTGTCGAGAAGTTCCATCTCCGGAAATTCTTCGAAATCTGCGAGAACGTTTCGAACAAAATCTTTATTATTGTACGGACGCGGGTGGTCATCAATTTGAACATTTAGTTTAAATTAAGAAGTCAGTAAACAACTAAACGTAATTTAAACTTTAAAATGTAAGTATCAGGCCGAATTTTAAAATTTAAAGACTGTTTTAAAGAGAAATGAAAGGGTTTTACAATTATGCATTACTCGAGCCCTAATGCCGTTTTAGTATTTTGGGGCGATTGATTGTTACCCTCGCTTGGAGGTGTAAGCAGGGAGGTAGAAAATACCGAAGAAAAGTATCTCTCCCCTTTTGTTCAAAAATCGAGGGGTCTCTACGTTTTTCTAAAACGTCGACCTCAGTTTCTGGTACCGTCTCCGTTTCGTTTTCGTTAGTCCACCACCCCGTATATATTTAATACTTACAACCCCAAGACGACCAAATTCGGTACAAGCAAAATTGGCCATAATCATAACGTCAACACTTCTGAGCACGTCCGTATGTCCATTTGAATGTTCACTTTCTCCCCATCCGAGAATTATTCCATAATGACCAGCGTACGTTTCTTTCCCTGAAAAGAAAAACATTTTCTTTTCAGATATTTTAATATAAAGTTTTCTCGTGGAAAACTTACCGCAAGCCGGTTTGATCGGTTTCACGTACGCGTTCAATTTAGCATTTCGTCCTAATTTTATTAGACCGATGTCGTTGTGAAATTTAGTGTAATTGTAGTGCATAAAAAGTTTGTTGTTTTTACGAAACGTTTGTCGATGAGGTTCATTAGGATTTGATATGTTCAGCGCTCCCAAAATTACTGTTACCGATGAATTCCTATAGACGAATAAAAAGATTGTAAATTTATGTAAAAAATAACGTAGTTTTGACCGTGCAAATTCAGATCATTTATCAAAATTATCTGCTTTGA